>CM052149.1:2185394-2337807 GCA_028455555.1 Augochlorella aurata | reverse complement strand
TAGGTTTAGTGTTAAATGAACGATGTGCATTAATAGGTACAGAAAAACGAATGTATGTACTCGTAAAAGTGTCGTATTTGCATACCACATGTTCAGGAAAAGATAACACATTTCGAAATAGCTGTATACAATGTACGGAACGAATTTACATTTTTCACATCATTGTATTTTTAAATGGCGTACCGCGGGTCGTCTCTACTTTCCCATTTCTAGCGGAAACGTCGAACATCGTTCTGCGTTTACGGGGATTGAAGATGATATTTCTCGACGAACGTAATTGAACAGTGCGTCATCACAAGTTTTATTAAACGTGCTAATTAATTTCTCATACTATAGAAGACTTCGCGAAGGTTAGTGATACAAGGCTTATCGACTTGGTCGAGGATATTCGTAAATCGAAGTTCCAACGATAATCGAAGATAGCCGATTTGCATCGACAGAATTCCAGATGGTTGTGGACACGCAGGTGTCAGTGGGTTAACGTCGACCGTTCGACGACATGTTAATTTCACTGGGACATCGAGCCCGACACTGCTGCGCGTTGAAATTCTGAAGCGAGCTGCCCCCCGACTTTTGAACTTTGCATATCGCCGGGGAAACCCTTCGGGAAAGTTTCGCGAAGCTCGAGTTTCTTCCGGTAGAGCGATCGGATCGCGAAACCGACGAATTCCGAAGAATGGATCCCACAAGAGGCTACAAGCATCCGTCACGCCGCTTGCTTCCTGAAGGAGTTGGCCCTTTCGACTCGTCTTTACCCGACCCTCCAGCCCGCTCGCGATGCGCAATGTTTTGCCGAACACATGCACGACTTTTCTCTGCACCGCACCGGGACGAAGGGGTTCCGAAAGTGCGCAACGCGCAAGGTTAACCCCGTTCTTGCTCGTCTTCTCCTCTCGAGGATCTTTTGAAGCTTCGCGATTTTGGTTCACGTACCAGAAGCTCCACGAGTACTGCTGGAACGGCTGCCGGGCGGGTTAAACAGATGCTGCCAGAAGAAGGGGTTTAAGTAATGAGTGTGCTTAAAATCATAACGGGGATGGATTCGCATGTAACGAGACACGCGGCATCTGTATCTGCATTATGTATTTACTTGGCTTGACAGGCTCCGGAGTCCGATGTGCCTCGCGAGCGATGAACGGAAATTATTGGCCGCACAGTGGAACGGCGGTGGGAAGTGCACTTGGAACGAATTATCCTTGAATTGTCGCTCGAGTGTTCCTTGTTATATCGCATCGAATTATACCTTTTTGTGCGGGAATTTTTAGATAGACCAACGATTCGGTGAAAGAACCAAGATTATTGGAGTATCGATTAGCGGGGAAAGCGATACGGCTTGTTGCACCGCGCATACCATAATTGCTCCTCCGTATAGAGCAATAAAACCACCGGCTTCATCCACCGTTTTTAGCATATTAAATATTCTATGCGTCGCGTAGAAACTGATGCATTCCTGGAGGTATGGGCGAAATTGATTTTCTCGTCGTTTTAATCCTTCTGTGGATAATTGGATACCTGGCCACTCGTTCCTGTAGTTCTTTTCATAATATTTTCTGTTCTTCTCGTAATTCGACGTTAGAATTTCTGACGGTTGTAGTATCCCAAATACGATTTCTACACAATTATTTTATACAGTGTATATTATTTATATGCAATTATTATTTATACCGTTTATACATGTTTGAATTGATCGCTCTCTTCCAGATCCAGGTTGGGTAAATAATATATTCGGTGTTAACGATACAAGAATAGCCATGATCAAGACATGAAAAGCTGCGATACGACTTACACGCGGCAAACCTTAAGAGTCCTTTTAACATAATTTAACGCTTTCAATGCGTGGGCGACTAGGTAATAGCGGCACGTTCGAGATGTGGTAATAAACATACTGCACAGCAGTTTAATTGCTGGAGTACTTTCGAAATCAGATAATAGACATTTTATTGAATTCAGAGCCTGTAAGGCGGTATCGGTGGTTTGTCATTGCTAGACTGCGGATATCGATAAGGTTGGACGTTTTCTTTATGTCTAGAAAGTTTCATCCGTGTGCTATAATGTGCATAGTACGTATATCTTTCCAAGAACGTAAGGTATTACGAATTTCTTATTGTATTTTAATTTATTCACCGGGAGATTATTAACCCTTTGCACTCGAAGCTATCTTAATTTGAAATCCAAAACATGTTTTATGATTTCTATTTTATATGATTTATTGAGATTTATGCATATGAAATTTAGTCTATTAGCAAGTACAGTATTCACAATATTAACAAACTTTCAATAAAGATTAATGTAAACGAATCTAATATTATTACAAATATTTTGAGAAATATTATACCAACATTTAGTGGCGCCTCTCGAGTGCAAAGGGTTAATAGGCTTCTCTGTGCTTCTTCATTTACACGAATTCTTAGATTTTGATAACAGAGAAATCAAATGTTGTTACAATTTAAAGGAAATTAATAATACTCTCGTATCTAGTAGACTACGTCTGAAACTTTCATCGCGAGTTTGAAACGTTGTTACAGTGCAAAGGGTTAACAGAACTATTAGAGAATTGCCGGTGGATGAAGCCGTGTCACTTGGTTGTAATTTTCGCTTGAATTCGGTTCGGGTTGAATAGGCGGCGAGCGATAAATAAAAACGTTCAAAACGCGAAGAAACGGCACGCAGACGACGAAAGTTGTAGGAAACCGGGAAAGAGAATGACCGGCGAAGAGAGGAGCAGGGGAGAGGAGAGTAGGCGTCACAGTGGTGGCAGCCAGCTCTGAAAGCACCCATTGAAATGACTCGCGGCGCTCCGACGTATGCGAATCATTAATTGAAATTCCGTTACGCAAATGCTAGGTACACGGGCGAGTATACTTAACCTGTGCGGCGCGGCGGTCTCACGCACGCGTAGCTATTGCTGGCGTGTCTAGGGGCAGGCTCGAACACCGTAGACTAGATTCTATCGTTTTTATCGAGGTAAATGAGCGGGGTCGCACGCTTAATTAGGAGCGCAGTTCCGCGGGCATCGTGTTCCGCTTAGCGCCGCGAATGTTTCTGCGCTCGGCCGCGATGGAAATAATTGGGCGAAGCGAGCCGCGTAGTCGCGTGTCGGCGAAATGCCGGAGAATTAACGACATATTTCAAACAAAACGACGATTACGGAGGTGCCGGTCGATCGGCGGGTTTCAAAGCAGCACGCGACGCTTTTATTTTTACGCCGACCAATTATCGGCGGTGGTTGCTCGATTGAAATAATTGAAACGTTCATCGAATGACCCTTCGCAAAGCCGATCCACGTAAACATTGAGATTTTCTTCCGAATGCAACTGACATTCGGGATATAAGCTGTCAGTTTACTCACTTTTATCGCAGACCCGTGATATCTGCAATCTCGCGCTAACAAATTCAATCGCAGTGCAATCCATGTAAATGGATACGGTGTCTATTCTTATTTATTTTAAGCTTACCGACCGATTCTCATGATTTGTTCCCAAAAAACTGTACATTGTGTGATAAGAACAGTTTTAGGGCTCTACGTAGAATATAAAGGTACTTTTATTTACACGGCGTGCTAATCCCTTTACAGTTATTTTTGGAAAATTCGCAATTTTTATGGGAATCGTTCGATGGCCTTTTGCTGCATCCATTTTGTCGACAACTGAAACGCGTATTAAAATAAAAAGTTTTAACGTAAGTTCTAGGACAAACATTGATTAATACAAGTTATTTATCGATATTTACTAATTGATTAAATTGAAATCTTCGAAAAGTAATTTTCACGTTTAAGACGATCACATTTCGAAACGTTGAAGCATTGCACGAGTGCAAATAGCGACTGGAGACTACTCCCTCTGTCCCACCCCTGTCTCTCGAGATTTCTTTCTATCCGAGCAAATGTACATTCTCCATGCGATGATGAAATGTGTTGGAACAAATGGAGCGACATGATCAATAACTTATGCAAAGTTACAAAATTTTAATTTTATTCCCAATTATTGCGATCGGATGATTAAATTTTCAGATTAAGGGTTATCTTTCACTTCGAAGATTTTCAATGTAAAGTATAGTGCTTATCAGCAACCCAATTTTAGACAGAATAATGAAACATATAATATATTGATAGAAAAAGACCATCCGTAAACACAGTGATCAAGTACAAGGGTAGACCTGTTTCGCACAAAGGTAATTTGAGATAAATAATACGACTATAGCAACTCGATCGCAACCAACGCAACTAGGAAATAATCAAGACAAAACAATTCGTGCAATAAAAGAATTCGAGATCATCTATCGCCGAATGGTAACCATTTTCGCCGATCGTTCCCCTAATCGCTTAAACCATGATAAAACTAGTTTTACGCGTACGCGACCATTGCAGCAAGTTTCGAATCGATTGGCCACCGGTGGCATTCGCTAGCGCAGGCAAACAAAGTAGCCGGGAGACGCGGGGGAGGCAGCGTGTTTCAGTTCCGTCTCCCAGCAATTTTTCCGTGCTCTTTCTCGACTCTGTGCGGGCGGTAGCTCGCCGCGTTGCCGCACGCGACTCTCGGGATCGCTCTTTCGAAGTTCACCGCGATATCTCTGTGATGTCTGCCCGGCCTTCCCGGGCACAAGAGAAAATGGCACTTTTGTGTCCCGGTTACTAATGCGTCCCGTAATAATTTCGTTTTTTTTGCCGACTACCTTTTACGCGTTCGCCGCGCCGTCTACTCGCCGCAATTTCTAGACCGGTCGGCTCTCGCATCCTTCTGTCGCGTACGGACTGCACCCGCGCCCGTACGCAGCGCATATGCGCCAGAAAAGAATCGGCCGTAAAACGGAGAGGGAGGAGAAAGGAACCCGGCGAGTTTTATCTGGTCGGCTACCTGACAACAGGACATTTTGTATTATTTGCAGAAACGACATGGACGTACGGACAGAAAGATCTCGAACCGCTGGCCGGATAGCGCCGACCGGACGCGTTACTCCGACCATACATCAAACGGCCGGAGGAAGAAGGAAGGCGATACCGGTCCCGCCGCCCCGGGTGCCAACCCCCATGCCCACCGCCAACAATAATCAACAGAAGTAAGTAAATTATGTCACCGATATATCCCTTCCCTTCTTTTCGCGGTCCCTTCTTTCGATGCGAAAATATTGTCGACCGGGGCTCGATACCGGCTCAACATGCAGACGAAAAAGGGCCGCTAAAAACACGGTTCGACCGACAGTGGCTCTCCGTTCGGCGCGCACCGAAGTTTTGATAGCCGGAGGGCAGATGCGGGACCATGGCTCGCTCTCTCGTATCGGTTTCCATCGCAACGTTTTGCTCGATGATGTAGCGCTCGAATACAAGTTCGGTCCCGCGTCGAATGTCGAATGTAAGGGGACAGACGCCATTAAGTAAGTGGGATTAGGCGCGCGCGGAGTTTGGTCTCGACTGATCAAAGTTTACCGAGCCACCGGTCACTCTCTGCCCTCTCCCAACCAATTCCAAGATGTTTCCTGGCCTCTGTATTCTGTATAGATAGTCTATCGCGTAGTTTCTGCTACGGAATAGCCAGTAATTCCGCGTTCGGTTCAATTACATTAGACCTACGATCGCTGGGACTCGTGCTGGATTGTTCGCGCGAAAACCGAAATTTCGTTCGAAATTACAATATGTAGGTGTTCCGATAACGGATGTTTTCTTTTCCTCTTATTACGTTACACATTCATTCGGATAATAGAGGCTGTTGATCGGGTAACCGAGGTTATAATGTTCCCGACTGGTAACGCGAGAAAACATCTTACTGTAATCGAACAACATCGATCGAAATATAAAACGATTTTTATAATTTATAATAATAATCTATTTACGTACAGATATATAGGACGATGACTGTAGCATAGGCGACATAAAAGCAGATCGCGTGAATGCAATTATAAAAAAGTTATAAGCATAGTAAAAGGAGCAAGAACAGTGGTAACAAGCGCATAATAAAGGCATAATTATAAATAATTAAAAAAGAAATAGCAAAAATAGTAGCAATAGTGGAAGTAAGGAAAGATGTAAGGAAATATGGAAAGGTCAGGGTGATGAGGTGGTTAAGGAGGAAATATAGGGAATCTATTTCGTAACAGATCTGGAGGAAATCGATAATTTTTAATATTACTATTAAGAGTTAATTATCTCATTGCTCTTAAAATTTCTGTGTTACTAGGAATTAATTGTTTTGTTAATTATTCTGTCTTGCAATTAACTTATGTTGAATAATCCGTTTAATTGAGAATATGCTCGACAGCAGTTCGGATAATGAATTCGTTCAATTATGAGTTTGTATATCCAAAGTAGAACACTCTAATGCGTTCGTATAAGCAAAGTGCGGTTATTTTCTACTAGATCAACGAGAATAATGGTCTTCTGCATAGAACTCTAACGGAAGCGTTCTATAAAATGTCATCGTGGCCTTTTTTACTTCGTCTGACCTCTGCAAACAACGTAGTCACTAATTTGCGGATCTTTATGATAATATTGGTTCTCATGATCGCAGGAATTGGAAACGAGAAGAACTTTCCCTCTATTAGGGATTCTTTCACTTGTCCCAGAGAGATAAAAATCTTGCTGAACTTTCCTGAAGATTTTACGATGCTGAGGTTTTAAGCGGATTCGCAAAGACGCGAGCTGAAATTAAATTTTCGATCTCGTTGCGCATTCATGATATCGTAGCCAGAGATTCCCGTGAACTAACTTTTGGTGACTTCACAGGTTGAATGGCTATTGTAGACGTATTCTAGAATCTACATTTTTCTATCGACAGGAGTCAGCTTAAAACTTTTATTCAATTCTGTTCGATCAACTCGTTTAATAATAGATTCTTCCAAATTTTTGAATTTACAATTGTCGAGATGTAAAGATACATTTATGAGAAATTTACAATAGAAATGGCTACAAATCCGAATGAATATCGTGCCATAAGATTGTGAAAATTACAAGGTGTCATTGGTAATAAATCCTTGAATAAATTTCTTACTTCAAGCATACTTTATAATAAAAATAGTAAGATGATTTAATAAATTCTTGTTATTATTATGAAGCAGCACATGTCAAACATCTTTAGCACTCGGTAGATTTACGGTTAAAGTTAACCGTAAACTTCACTTCTCATAAACGTCTCTTTAGTGTCTCTAATCGAAAAGACTAATCGCCCAATCATTATATTTTAACGTGTTCATCGCTACGAAAGGCTAAGACCCCATAAAAGCCTCTGTAACCTATGCCACCACTAAAAAATTCTCGAATTTAAGAAGTTACCGAAGAACGAATACTTTTCTCGTGGAAGAATCGAAGCAATTATCAGAATCATTTGCGCGCGTATCGCAACACGATACATGCATAACTTTGCTGGCGAGGTTCGGAGGTTCAGAGGTTTCGCGGGAATTTCCGGTTCTATTGGGGAACGAGGATCGGCTTCATTAAGTACTCCTCGCCGACGTAACAGAGTGCGAGAGTTGGTTACGTCTGATTAAAGTTCGCGAAACCGAGCACTGGCCACTTTGCTGACCTCGCCAGCCAATCAGCACCAACCACACGTTGGACCTTGTGAGTACACAGATTTTCGAAACAGCTTTACCGCCGTCACTGTAACGCTGTTACGAGTAGACAATCTTTTCCGCTCGTAATTAAGGATTACAAAAAAATGTTTGTAGTTTGTTTCTATCCTTCCCAAAGTAATCAACCTTATTAGAATTTTTATTGTTAAGTTCGTGGATCTGTTACTGCAATATTATTACATCTTGTATTGTCGAATTTGGACTTTGATGATGCCGCTTCATCGTTTAACGCATTATTCTTTATATTATTAATATCAACGTGATTGTTTTGCGTAGTTTGAAGGAATTATTTACCCTGGAACAAATAAATGTATATATAAATATTAACTGACATATTGTATCATTAGCAACCTGGAACATTATCGCTGGAAAATTAATTATAGAATTCATAAAATGACAACATATTGACGGTACGCATGCACGTATTTGAGTACACGCAAACGATAACATAATGTAATTTAATATTTGATTTAAAATGCATCACGATGTAATGAAATACGACCAATGCAGCTGCTCATTACCAATTATCGCGGCTCGCGAAATTCGACGTAATAAACGTTCAAATTATACATATATTCTTGTGGCGATAAATAAAATTGAAAGTATCAAATTACTTTCTGGTTAAATTACCTCGTTCAGTGTACGAGCTTCGGGAAATGCATTTTTGTGACATCAATGACAATCGAGAGTAATGCGACAGAACCATTTCAAAAATTGTGTCGATGACCAACAACGTTCTGCCATCGAGTCGCGCATAAATAAATCCTTTTTGGGTATACATTTCAAGGAACTTTTTTGTTCGCAGAGATCGTATAACAGCGCCAATTTCGAACATGGACCTTGCTATACGATACTCTACCGTTACTATAACATAGTGTAGGATTCACCGACGCAATCGAGTTGAAACTTAGATTACATCACGCTTCTATCTAGCCGTGGTCCGGTGTACATAGAACTCCCTCGAAACAAAGGTTAGAGGGACCGTATAACTTACTTATTGACGAGCCTTCGAGATAGTCTGATACTTCCCGGGAAAAAAATCATGGACTATTTACAGACTACATAAATGTCCGTTACTCGCAACAAGCCTTTGTACAATAGCTGGATCGAATTATTAAACCGATCCCGTTCTTCCTCGCTGGCCGAAGTAAGGTCCAATTCGATCTTGAAATTCGCTGTCGGACGCCGCAATACCGATCATCGAAGGAAAGTCTTTGCTTTTCATCGAGCAGACCGGAAGAGACCGAGTCCGGAAGAGACTCGAAGACCGGGCCGACATGACGTCGCGATTATGATGGAGTCGTAAAATGTGTAGGGCGCGCGCCTCGACGAAGCACTTATGCTACAGCTTCTGTTTCGCTGGCGTATTCGGGCCACGTAGAGGACTTAACGGAATACCATGCCCTCCGAGCAAGCAACGAATTCATTTCCCAGACGTCCCATATTCTCTGACGAGATGCATTCCCGTCGGTCGGTCTGCTTCAACTTCGGAACTGTGTCCCCGCGAAGCTCGCGCGCACTCGTTGCCGGGTGCTCTCGGCTCGTTTAACGATCTCGATAACGCGATGTTGCGCAAATTGGCTCGATTATTATCGGCCTGGTAGAGTCTGGCTTCGAGAGCGGTTCTACATACACGGATACACGTGCGCAACCGATCGACGAGTCGCCGACCCGACTTATAAACTCCGGGGTCGCTGAAACAGAGCTTGATCGCTCGACTGAGACCCAGAGGTTCCACAAAAATGTCGCGACTTTTTTCTCGCCGCGTTTCCGCGCAGGTGAGGCGGCCGTACAGGTGTGCTGCCGTGTGTTTTATCACGGAGGAAGGAACGGACTCTCATTGTGGGCCACGCGTCGCGACCACGAACATTTCTACCGGGGCTAGAATTATACATATGAGAGGAACGAGTGTAGCCGGGAGTTGAAAATAAAATTCAGTAATTCACCGGCGGTATCGCGGTGCCGGCGAGTTCGATGGTTGGCTGGTTGTTCAAATTTTTAACGAGTCTCGCGGAACCGCGAAATTAATTACTTAACGGTTGAAGTTTTTTTCCACGGGTGGGAAATGAAACCGCGCTCTCCATTTCCGCCAGTTCATTCTCTTCTGTTTCGCGACGCAGCGTATGCATCGACACCGGCGCCTTTGTGTTCCGCCGGATACACGTCATTAAAACACGATAAGTGTCGCTACTTGGCCGATGCGCCGTCGGCTAAATGATTTTCTTTCGCGCTGTCTCGCTGCCGCGCGCGAGCCGAGTGCCGGCGTGAATCGTAATGTCGCGCGGGGTCACTGAATGATAATCATCGTTACGTGCTGGTCGGCGACGCGCTAAACGGATTATTCATATTCTAATGGATCGATTGTCCCACGGAAGTTGACGCGCCGTCGACTTTTTTTCAGAGATTCTATTTTAAAAGTTGAGGTCTCGCATTAGCCGCCGCGAAGTTTCAGCGGACAAAGGTTTAGCTACAATGGGAACTAGTACAAAGTAAATTACGATTCACGGATCTATGGAGCTGGCACAAAAAAATGAAAGATTTCGGTGTATTAACCCTTTTCTGGAAATTGATGGATCTTTTCAACTACGAGCTGCTTTATTAATTTAGGCGCCATTGTTTACGTAGAAGTCGAAGGAAATGGAATACGCGTCGAGGGCTATTGTTTCACTTTATTTCTGGGGAGAAAGGCTCAATTTAAATTCTTTTGTTCTCAACTAGTGTAGGAGCATTCATTGGCAACAACAAATTGCAATCGTTCCGTTTAGTTACTAGATTCGTACTGATGAAATATAATTAAGTATAGTAAAAACAAATACTAGGACGTTTCGAATGCGAAAGAGTTCTAATTCCATCCCCTATGATCAATTTTAACTTTCTAATTTCGCTTGAATTAATTAAATTGCTTTGAATTTGTGAAAATTTTGGTGGTTGATTGTTGGCGACGAACGCGTTAAACATCATAATAAAAAGAAATTTGGTCACAAATGCGCGAGATCCATAATCTATTTGCGAAAATGAATAAAAATATATGCAAAATATTGACATCTAAACTATCGCAGCTGCGATAGTTTAGATGTCAACAAAAAGTTTTAAAAGTGCGTTCTTTCACCCGTCTCCTAAAGTAGTAGCATTATCGATCGTTTCGGAAAAGTCGATTTAACGAGAGAGGGACAGATAGCTTGTCGCTTGTACCCCGTACAAATATTCGTCGTTCGTTAATCCCCAGCTTGCGATCTAACGAGAGAAAGGCTTGGAGGGGGCGAACACGCGAAGGGTTCCGGCCGGGGCGGGTGAAAGAGAAGCGGCCAAAGGTAAGAGATTAGAGATCCACAACTTATCTCGAAAAGTGGTTTTCGTCGTTGTACAAGTGGTCGTAAGCGGCTTAAAGCGGTGTCCGTTCACGTGATTCCAGTGGGTGTCTCGCGCGGCTTTAACGCTTGCTGATAAATCTGCATTCTATTAATTAAGGAGTCGGCCGGGCATTCGTCCGGTCGACGCGACGCGACGGGCCGTCTTCGAACAAGAAAAAAGCATCCTCCGGGTAAAGAAGAGTGGCCCGAGGACGCTATACTAGTTTTATGCGCCGTTTACGTAACCGCCGTCGGAAGAAAGCCCGTCGGATTAAGATCCTTTAAATTTCATTCAGACGGTCTAATTATCCATTCGAACGACGCTCGAGTTTCGCTGGCATTCGTGCTTCTTCTTTCTGGAAAACACCGTCTTGAATTTTTGTTATATTGCTACACAGCGACAGAAAATGTTTCCTCGCTTCTTCCTAATCGACGTCTTTTTCTTTTTAATACTAGATTTCCGGAGCACTAACAGTAGCTGTTTTATATTATATGAGAGTAACAATAAAACATTTATTCGGATTGTTAACGAATGTTACTGTTAATATTTGCCGCAAGTAACACAAATATTGAATAAACAACTCATAAATTAGTGACTGTCATTTTGATGTGTCTGTTGGTCGCTAATTATTTATCGTTGGGACTCCTTTAGAAAAATCATTCTGTTTATAATTCTATTTATCTGCTGAACTATTTAAGACGTAATTCAAATTTGCAAAAAAATTCTCTTACGAAGATGCAAAGCAATGTTACTTATATTGGCTGACATGAAATTTTAGGGGACAATAGTTCGCATCCTTATCGGTTCTCGCGAAGCGCGCAAAAATGCCTGAGCCACCGACCGAATATCCGCTACAGACGGCGCGCGATCGTGCGAATTTTTTTATTGTCGGACTTTAATTAATTAGCAGGTGAGCACGGACTTGCCGGGCCCTCGATCCTTTGGCCGAACGATGCGCACGGCGCGGCGGAGCCAAAGGTTCATTAGATCCTTGCACAGACTGAAATTCTGTCGACCACACGGCAAATAGTTGGTCCGCGCTTTATGTAAAGCAGAGAGAGCCTTTGTATCAAAGAGCTGCCCGTATGTATTCATTAGGCAGTATTTAGCATAGTTCGAATGAGCAATGCCGGCGGGGGGCTCGTAGGTAACGCGCGCGTGTCGCGGTATGCGCGCGCGCTCTCGCGCGAAGAATTGTTGATGCGGATCGGAATCACGCCGTGAGATCGAGGCACGACGAAATTCTGGCCCCGTGTGACTAAGGGCAGCCATTTAATTATCTCGGCCGGGCTTCATTATAAGGCCAACGTAACTACCACTCCGAGCAGCCTGTTTGCTGCCGGCTGAAAATTGCAGATAACGCGCTTCGTCCTGCGCGTATCCAAAAAACTTGGCTGCCCGGCTCACTCAAATTAGAAATTACATGGGAACGGTTTATTTAATTTTGTCCATTCGTTTCGAGCTTTTGTTAGTATTCGAGAAAAAGCATCTAATCTTTCATCAGAATCAAATGATTCTTCAAAGTGAATAAATCGCTCTCTGTATCATCGTGAGCCGTGACCATTTTTCGAAGGTTTATCATGAAATCTGATAACCTGTTGACAAAAATCAAACAATATTTACCCGTCATATAGACGGGTATTGAGGTATATGATGGTATAGAGAGATATTGTTGTTCAATTGTCAATTTTGAAATATTTCGGTTGAATGATCTGCCGGAACGTTTCGGAAACTGTTAGGCGTAGGCGAACACGTTGAAACACTCTTTGTGTGCTTTTGAAAGAGCAACGTTTGTGAGCAGGCAGACAATAGTTTCACATGGTTGCCGCTATTTTTTTTATAGGCGGTCGTTTTAGAAATCTGACAAACTACGAGAGAAATACCGAAATCTGCGTTTCGGTGAAATTTTCGCAGCAGTGATTTTAAAAGTCCATCTTGAAGCCGAGCGCAGCGAGCATGTCCCGAGGCGGGACCGTTTCCACCGGTCGGAACAAGGATTTGTTCCGAAGCGTCGGCTTGCCTTCTGTAGAAGAGGAATTAGGGGATCGGAGTGAAACCGACCCTCGAGATGCCCGTTAATTAACGAATACCGATAACGTCGATTTCGCGTTAGCCCGGAGGCTTAAAATAAACCTCGAGGACACCGACCAACGGATATTGCGAACTTGAACGTTCGACTGGACAGAACTGGAGCAAAGTATTTTCGGTAGTGGAGCGGTATTGAGCGATCGGGAACGTTTCGATGCGATCGTTCCGCTGTAACGGAGACCCGTTGGCCAGAGTTTGCCGGTCGGCCATGGTAATGAGCCGATCGGGCCGAGGACTGGCTCTGTTACTATTTACCGTAACAAACGGGACGGAACCTAAACTCACTCGCTCGCTCGCCGGCCGCAACGTTTCTTTCCTGTGAAAGGATCAAAGCGGAATCGCGCGCGCGTTCTGTTCGAGGATTGCGAGCCGGCGAGCGTGTGCGGCCGCATTCATTTTTTCGAGTGCGCTCGTTCGTTCGGATGCGCGCGGCTTCGACGTAAGCTGGAGAGGCGAAAAGAGATAAAAAGAAACGGCTCGGCTCGGCTCGGATCGGCGCCGCGGCGCGCAGCATGGCTTCGCGACTAGAATCAAAACGATAGTATATCTGGCGTATCGATCTCGCTCGGAATGCATACGATTCCCGTGGCTCACCGCTCGTTACGTAAGGTTAATCTGGAAAAGAGTCTCTTTATTTGAGTTCGATCTTTGTTCGGTTCTGTATAACTCCACCCCCGATGCCCACCTCACCCTGTTGTATATAACTTTCCCTCTTCCCCGGCGGGTCGCCCCATCGTCGGCAGGTTTCATCTTTTTCAGTGTTCTCTTGGCCGATACTTGCGCTCGTATACAGCGCAGACCTCCACTTTCTCCGCTTACTTTTAACGAGATTTGTTCCTCACAGGACCGACGCCGTAATTGTATCAACGATTTACTTGTTCTCTCGAGAGCTCGCGGCCTCATTATCGGCGATAAAGCGGACGTTGCCGAGTTTTCGCTTTGTGAATGATCCCGACCGAGAGGAACGATTTAATTCGAATGATCCCACCCTCTTAGTTTGATTCCGGTTTCGATCCGATACTCTTTCGACCTAATGTATCGCGTCCCCGACTAAAACAAGGGACGCTAGATTTACGAGAGAGGATTTCGTCGCGTCGGTACGGTTCCAACGTAGTAGGTTGTGTTTAGTTGACACGCAGACGCACGTGATCGAACGAAAAACGGAAGCGGTCATATCGGACGCGTTTAATATTCGGCATTTTCATAAGGCCGACGGGTTTTTCGGTCAAACATTTCGACAGGACATTTGCATTAATGAAAACCAGAAAAACACTGTTTACTCAAAAGAGAAAAACCATGGAAATTCAGTTTTACTAAAAACCTCCGCAAAACGTACGATGCTTTTGGGAAATTTCGAGAGGTTGTTTGATGATACACGCATGCATCCGTAGACGCAAGATGAATAAAAGATATGATCGTTTTTGCACAATCCTTGCGCTATGACATCGTGTCGGACTCGCGATGAAAATTTTGAATAGAATCTATTATATGTGAACGTTATTCATCAATTTTAAATCGAAATAAAATTGAATTTGCCTGTTATACCAATACCCGATCATTAGAGCTAATGCGAACACACGATAAATCATTTGTGTGCGATTCGGTATTGTAATAGATTAAATTTAGTTGCATCTTCCGACAGTTTGTAATTGGGACTATTTATGTATTGACAATTACGTATTTAACTTAAGTGAACTACAATATTACATGATTAAAATGTTCTTCATGATTTTATTGCACGACTTATGAATATTCGTTGTTCTTTCTATTGTTGTGGGAATCTATTAACGGCAAAATATTTTACTTATTTTAGACGTAACAGAAACGTCAGGCCAAAGGACGAATGAGTTAATGGTCGTATAATATTCTTATAAATCGTAAACATTTCTCGTTCATCTGTAATAATGACGTCCTACGTGTAAACGCGTAAACAATAATACGTTATAACCGTCGCTGTCTCCGGATGTATCCCATCGCGACCACCGTAGAGTCGACCGTAACCCTTACCCTCGGCCCTGAATTCCAGCGGAAAATCGTCCCCTAATCTGTTTATATTTAATATATTCATTATCGCGGGGAGGGTCGCCCAGGGACAGGGAAATTTGATTTCTCGACAAGTGTGCAAATGCATCTAGATGGAGAGGGTGGGCGACGGATAGAGGAGGTCTTTGACGGCGAGCAGCGAACGCGTGCGAACCGCGCCATCTCGGAATCCGTCAAGCGATTTAATGAGCCGGATTTTACGGGATCGGTCTCGAATGGGGGGTCGGGAATCTTCCTATGGGAACACGGCGGCGCACGAGTCGATCGGAAGGGTATTGGGGAACGAAATGCACGGACGAAAATGATGAGAGGGTCGGCCGGGCGGTCGGGCGGATGGTCGTACGCGGAAAACTGGGGTCAAAAGCCCGCAGAAATTTTCAACAAAGCCGCTCATTGTGTTCGCGAGCGGCAAAATGGGGTGGCAAGCGCGTATATAATGTTCGCGACCGTGCGTCGTCCTTTCCCTCTCTTTCCTACGCGTTTACGCACCGGTTGCGAGCGTATCTGTCGTAAAAATAGTATTGCAGCCTAAACCACTCCGTGCCATTTTTGCCCGCACCTCTTTTCTACGCTTTTTTTTCGTGTGTTTCGCCCCCTTCGATCCGGCACATCGTGTACCTTGTCGTTCAATTGTCAACGGCACCGGCCGACTTTGATAGCGCATGCATAGCCGGCGGCCCCGTCGATCGCGAGCACGTCCCACTCAACTAATTCGACACGCGTAATATTTAGCGGCGTGTTCGACGGAATCCAGTGCCTGTCCACCGAATAATAATTGCTGCAGCACGAAGCAAAAACGAATGTTAGGGCAGACGTTAGCCCGGGTGCGTCGCGTGACCTTGCTTTTTTGATATTTTCCGGCTCGGCTTTTTGATACGCGATTTTTTCACGGATTTCGTTGTGTATTTTCCCCGTAGTCACTGACATTCTGCTAACCCATGCGCGCGACATAACTTTCTCACGTTCGCTCAGAGACAGATTTAGGTATAGACTGTGAATGGGCTATACCCTATGACGGTAGCTTGTAGAGGGCGGTGGTTGTTTTTGAGGAAAATTCTGGTTTACGTTATTTTATTCACAGAAAATCATACAATGACCGACTGATCATTCGGCCATAAATATTTCTCCTCTTTTGCATATAGAACTGTTAAATCAAACTTTGTGAAAGTGCTTTCTATATTATCCGCTTTCATAACATTAGCATTAAACAGTATTTATTTTATCTATTTTATCTATTTTATTTATTTTATTTTTATTTTATTTATTTTATTCATTGCGAAAGCTATTTAATATTTAAATACTCAATATTTAATATTTAATGCTCAATAAATAAATAAATAAATAATATTTATTTATTTTTTGAGTACTGTTAATATTGCTATAATGAAAGGTTTATTATTACGAAATTTATTGTTTCCTTACGTGTAGCACACGAAGATCGCCTCCACCCCAGCCATCGTTATGTGAGGGTTAATTATCTCCTATATATTACGTCATATTTAAATTGAACTAATGAATTGGTGGAAATCGACAAGACGCAAACAAATTTAAATTATAAATAATATATGTTTTCATAAAATTACTAAATTTAGTACAGTAGAAGCTCGATTATTATCTAGTCCATCAATATCAGAACTCTTTATTGTCCATTTAGCTAGATCTAAGACAATACATATATAAAATGATTTACTATACAAAGCAGTAAAAATGAAAAATGTCAGTGTTAGTAAGTAACTTTTATATTATCCGAACATTAATGTTACTCTACTTATCACGGATAATCGAAGTACCACTGCATTTGAAATGCTTGCAATCAACCTTCCTCTTACCTTTTATTTTCATTGCGAGGCGGAAAAAATATGTTAGCACACTATGTGCGGGAGAGGTATTAATAACTTTTTAAAAAATTTAATTATTTTTAATGTCTTCATATACTTGGTAGAATCGCTCTATGAAATCCTAAAAATCCTCGTTACATACTTGTTGTCAAAGTCTTGTTGTCAGTTTCGAAAATATGAAATGTGTTAACTTATGGCGATAAAAATCTAAATCCGCCTCTGCGTTACAGTCCTTAGTATAAATCTTGTGTCATGGAAAAAACCTGGATGAACCATTGCAGGTAATTTCGCTTCAGGGATTCATGATGTCAATAATTCAGGCATCGATAGTCAGTCCAACTAGGCAAAATGAAAACACTTTACAAGAGACACAAGTGGCCCATCGTCAACGACGAGGAACGATCGCGTTTCCGCTGGACCGACGAGTTAAGTATTTAAACTCGTTCAATATCGATATTGAGTGGTGCTTCCAGCAACAGAGTGCACCTTGCTAGAACGGAGAAAATCGCGAACACGAAGTAGAAATCGTAAAAATCAAAGTACCAGAGAAAACTGAACCCGCGGCGTCTTCGAGATAGATTTTCCGCGGAACGCTGTTTCGACTGTTGCGCAATAATCTTCGTTAGCAGCTTCCAATCGTCGCGGATCGACAGGACCGGCGAATCCACCCCATCCACGTGCTTTTTTCTCTCGTCCGGGTCTCTCGTCACCCTCTGTCGCGCTTTTCGGGCCTTTAGAAAGCTGTGAACGCGTGATAATCGAGGACGTCGCTTCGATTGGCGCGATCTCGCACCTTTGTCGCCTGTCGAACCGTTATGCTATAACGAGTCAGCGCCGGTTAAGTTGGTTAAAGTGCCTGCTGGTTAAAGGGAGTCTCTCTTCTCTCTGTCTGTTTCCCGACCTATCCGGACAGGATCACCACCCACTTGCCGTTGCATGGCTTCTCGTCTGCCTGGGCGGCCGGGGACTCTTCTTTCCCCAGACGAAATAATATCAATGGCACTTTACACCTGTATGGGTCCCACCTCTCGCCATCCTTCGAAAGCGATCCGAGTGTTCACGACGTCGACGACACGATAATTTAGATCGCCGTGGTACGATTCCCATGAAACTCTCCCGCTTCTCGTCTCGCGAATGTTATCGGCGAACAAGATCGGTCACGTTGAAAAAGCCAGGTGATTTATTCGCGACATGCTCCGGATTGAGATCTCAGGTATCGGCGACGTTGTGCAACTGATTTGAACGCAATTAGCATAATTGAATCGACCGGAGATTTATGGCCGAATCGACGATCCTGTTTTATCGGCGCGCGATATACATACCGTGTGTCGCGTTCCGAAACGGAGTTCTATCTCGATCTGGTGGCGGCGTCCAGAACCATCGACGTCGCGACGCTCGACGGTTCCAGGCGTCTCCGTTGGTGGGCGCCACGATACGGTCGGGGGTAGCTCTCGATACCAACCCCTCGATTATTGCTGCAAGATTCTTTGCCCGACTTCCGCATATGCTGCGCCAACTTGCTTCGCTTTCACGAATTTTTCAGCGAATGTCCACGACTTTTAACAGTCTGAAAGAGTCTTATTGTATTCAATAGATGAAATCATGGTTATTATGGATTGTTTTTAATAGTCTACCTGTTGGAAGAATTTATAACTGTAAGAGGTTCTCTGTCGTGACAATTAGCTTCCGAGATATTTGATTATATTCTTCACCCCTATCTTCAACCACTTATTCATGTACAATTGATACGATTACTTGATCAGATTTATAACTTAGTTATATTATTATTGGCCTATGGAATTCAACGCCCTGTTGATAATTATGGTAGTGACAGAGTTAATAATCTCTATTTCATGAAATCTTTTATCGAAATTTATTCAATCAATCCCATTATATCCAAAGTTCTGTCGTCTTATACTTTCTTGAAAGCGTTATTTACTGCTTCGCGAATAAATACGTTCGAGTCTCGATAAGTGATCGTAGTAGTTGGAGACACCGCTCCTTATAAGAAATTGTAACCTCCTAATTTATACCGCCAAACATTCCGTACTGCAATATCATGCAAGAAGCGCATCGTTTGACTTCCCTTGTAAGTATAATATCCTCGCGAGACACGCGTTCCTTTTAACATTCTTCGAGGGCGACGCGTGTCGGTTGGCAGCGGTCTAGTCTAGGCAGTAACTAACGAGTAGCTCGTCGAGGCATTGATGGACGCGTCGAGGTGTCGTCGAGGAACGGGAATTTATGACTCTCAATCTCCGGTTCGGTAGTCGTTCTCGAAACGCTCAGACGGTCGTCGAAGTGCGCGGAATCGCGTCGCAATTATCCGCATGGTGAATAGTTTATCAGCCGTGGGTCGTTAACCTAATGGAAGCGGCGTTAAGGCGAGGATCGATATGGTGCACTTCGTCGCCGACATCCTTGGCGAGGCCAATCGCGAGAAAACGGGCCCGTGAGAGGCGAGAAAATCCGCGGCGGCTCTAATAGCGCGTGAATACATTTAATGGAGCCATTTGAATTATAATGGCTGATCGAGTCGCCGATTGGCAGTTGCCATCCGAGCGAGAGATCATGGCTTGTTTCTCGCTGCCTAATCTTTCTGCGAGATTAGAAACCGGTACGCGCGACCTGGTCCCGTTACCGGGACCCATTACCGGCTTTTAGAGTCCCCCGCGATTACGATCTATCAGCTCGCCAATACGCGTGTTTTCTATCCTCGATAACCGAATGCCAGACACCTTTTCCTAATTAGCCGCGAATCGACGGATGACGCTGCGGCGCTGTCTAGCCGCCGGATTATGGTAATTCGCCTTTGATCTGACTCGGATTGCGAACAGATTTGTAATAGCGGAAAGTGAGAACGTTGCAAACGAACCGCTCTAAAATTTTACATTGATTGATGTTGAATTAATAAAACATGTCGCACGTTGTGTTAACATCTGTTTGCTGCAGTATGTTACAGTAATATGTTAATAATCAAATGATGATTAAATATGTCATTTTACAAAAATCAGAGTCGAATCGAAACTCTCTTCGTCAACTAAAAGATTACTGATTGTAAAAAGAATATAGAAATATTATTAGATCCTGTTGGTTTATACATTTGCATACATTTCATAAACCTTCATATGCCATAAATGCATATAGATCAACAGTTTATTAATAATAATACAACTATACGTTTTTGTTCTTTATTGTAAAAATGGTAGTTTAGTCATTTATATAAATTGAATTAAATTTATAAGTGATGTAAGTAACTGTAACGCCTATGGGGGCAGAATGGCAAAAGGATTTACAACAGTTCTGAACCAAATCGAGAAAGTCTCTGTGAGGATTTTCGATGATTAGTAAATGGTTTAGACAATATACGTACGGCGTGATTCAGAACAAAAGTTGATGCATGTCAGCGTAGACTTGTCAAACTTAATACGGAAGATACTAAAAATACGTCGTTTACTTTGAACTTCTCTCGACTGAATCTTTTTCGTCACCTCATTATTTGATACCTTATACATCTTCAACATTTAGCCCCCTATGTACTCCCTTGACGGATAAATCTGTCGCGAGTAATGCCCAGATCGATGCATCGAGAATATTGCTATTGGTTAGGGAATGTCCGTGGTCTTTTAGACGTCGCTTCAAACAACTTTCAAAGCACCGTAGTAGCCGATATGCGGCATCCAAGAATCTCGGTTTGTGGTCGTTCGATCATGTCCGACGGGTGCAAAGTGTTGATGTAGCGATTCCTGGCTACCCGGATCGTAACGGCCCTAGACGATGCACGGAGCACGAATCACGATCGAGGGATCGAATACCCACTCGACTGGCTTTCGCGCGACGACGGCTTCGACGAGATACACTTGGAACGTCTTTTATGTTGTCATCGAACGTTTTGAAACGACCCGGTGGTTTTTTATCGGCGTTAATTCCGCCGAAGCACCGGAGCTAACTTTACGAGGAGGATCCTCGCTACCGGTGAATTCGAGATTGCCGGCTGAGCCCGGTGGAACCACCGCCCGGTCGCCGATGATACGGTTTCATGGTGCACGGTGGCAACGATGCTCGTTAGCCCTCAATTAAAGGAGCAGATTCGATACGGCATTCGGAAAGCCCGCCGAAAAGAATATTTCCGAGGATTCGCTTGTAGTCTAGACGAGTGAAGCCGCGGTGCGGGTTCGATGCTGCAATCGATAACGTAAATGTGTGCACGAGCGGCGTCACCGGCACCGGGCTAGGATGGTCGTTAACGCCGTCGAACATAATTATTTATAATTTATTTAATATCCATGTTTTAACGATGTTAATTACACGGCAGTCGGCCGTCCGCCTGGCCTCGTCGTCCTGGCGTAATCACCCCTCGGGACTACGCTCGAATCTCCGACGACCTTTAAAACGGTCGCCCCCTTCTTCCTCGTGTCTTGATAATGACTTCGTTCCACTTGGACACCGTGACAATTGTTGCTGGTTACCATTTTCGTTGCTTACCGCAACCCCGAAGACGCATCAGCTTTTTTTCTTCGATTTTCTCCCACCCTCCGGCGTTTTTAGACGAGCGCGACGATCATTACGTCGTCGAGACGTTCCTCGTACGCGAAACGTTTTCAACGGGTCGAAGCCGATAACGCAGCTTTCACCGACGCTGTTTCTACCGACGAGAATTCACCAAAATCACGTTCGACCGTTCACTGTACTCGATGGCAACGGCATTGACAACTCATCGACGATGCAATGCATTATGTATTCATTGGTAATTCCATGAATTATCAACTGTTTTCTTTACCGCGACCGTTCGCCACTAAATGGATGATAAATACTGCTGACGCGCATCACGCAATTGACGTTTTCCCATTTCGATGGAACCGTTGGGATTCGTGAAATTATCGAAAGTGAGAGTGTCATCGAAGGGGCGCAATTTATTACGTTGGTTACCACTATTTCCTTTTACCTACTAATAACGAATCGAATAGGCTTCGGTCGCAACTGATCAATTGGTTTTCGAGTGTATCCCTTACATTTCGAAAACGAGGTTTCGAGGGAAACGCGTTTAAGGTTTCGATGCTTAGTCTCTCGAGGTTACATCGTAAGCAAAGATTGTTGGATATACTAAGAACATTTTCCTCAGAGAATTAAATTATCTATGAAGTCTAAGGGATACAAAAAGTAATAATGATTTATTTATTCATGCAATGCGAGTAAAAAATTCCTTGTTACAGAAAAATAAATAAAAAGAATGCAATAAATGAATAATAAACGAATATAATAAAAAGATCAAATATATAAATATAAATGTAATACAACCTGAGAAGAAAAGTAAAAAAAAGTGTAGCGTACGTAATAATAATATTATATTATAGTAGAAGTAAAAAGTGAACAATATAATCCTGATATTTATCAAACACATAATTAAACAGCACATTTGCAACTTCTAGAACAAAATACATAGTTCTGGCATCGTCGGCATTCGTTTCCGAAGGATTAGTTTGTTTAAAAATTGATGTGGCAAACCTGTTACACAAGAGCCCCCCCCTGTCGCTCCGTTCGAACCTGAATTCGAAAGTCCGTCGATCAGAACGTGAAACCAGTATCATCGATTCCGATGCAAAATCTTGAACTTTGGAAAGTTTCGCGGACACAGCGTGTCCGGGGTCGCGTCGCGTCGTAACGAGACATCGAAATTCAGAGGGCCGTGTGCCTATCGACGCCCGCCGGTCTTAGTTATCTATAATGACGGTAAATTACCATCCCTATCTGCCGCGTGGCCCTGACTGCGCTGAGGAACGACGGGGAACACGGCCGCGTGGGTGGCTGAGGTAACCTGCGACGTGGGTCCACCTCGGCGTATTCGACTGTGAACGAGCGGTCTCCGGTGCAAGGGTCACGTACGGACCCACACACCGTTGCATCGACGATGTCCGGTACATCGGCGAGTCGCGGCGATGATCCCCTATGAATAATCGACACTGCGTTCACCCGCGTTTACTTAGCTCGGTGGGTGTACAGGTGGGTGGAGAACGTGGATCATGGGATTATCTTGTCCGTGGCGGACGTCCCGTTTCGGGGATCAGTCTTATTGTCTATCTTCCCGCGAGGAAGTGAGCCTGGGAAAAATTTCGAGACACCGGACACTTGGCTCCTCCAGGTGTAACTTAACCCTCCGATGTCCCCTGTCGATGCTACACGGAACTTTACGAGCGTTCGTAACAGTCCGACGATTCGAGGATATTCCTCGCCGTGTCAAGAACGCGCCGAACATAATCTTTCTCTTTGACCCGCCTGTTATGCGGGTCAAAGAGTTATGAGTAATTTGATTAACGAAACTGAAACTAGAAAGTTACTTCCTCTGTATCGAAATGATCGTCCGATTTATACACCGAATTAAGGAGACGGAAGCTCTTATTTTTATTATATAAAATAAAAGTTAAATAAATACTGTATCGTACTTACTAAATTATGCTTACGTCTTGAATTTCACGACAGAGTAGGTACAAACATTATTCTTTAAAATGGTACAATTTATACAATTTACCATACATGGTATTTTAACTATTCTGCAGTTTCAGCATCGTAGTAAAATTCAATTTTCTAGAATATATTACAATAAAAATTAATTTTTAAAAGTAATACAAAATTAAGTGTTAACTACGTTTCAACGATCGATCATCTGGCTTTTTACTCATAGGAAATAGTTCAAGTAGTTTTATTACAGAGCCTCCACTGCGACGTTACCCCTGAGCTATAGAACATTACTTTAAATTAATTCTTTTCGAAAACAAAAGCTCGTAGTACAAACCAATACTGGGTACAGAGTACATTTCGATGTTCTCTTTCGAAAACCGATATTTCCTCGTTCATTCTGGCAATGTAATAAGCGATTGATACGTCTGGGGAACAAAACGACTTCTTGATATCCTGAACTGAGTTTCGATCGTAATAAAACTGAAGGGTTAATCGACTGTTCGATGGGGATGTCGACTTTCGCTTTATAGTTAAGGATCAAGATCGTGGAAAGGCCGGAGATGCTTTTGTGCCGGAGTTTTTTTATTTGATTGGTCTCGATTCGAATCGATCGCGTCCGATAAGACGTGGGTGGCGCGATGGTTGCCGGGATAGCTTCCTGCCCCCTCCCGCCACGTTCCACGACTGGTTGCACAAGACGTATTGTAAAATTCCGTGATTTATCTAGCGGAGCGTTGACTTTCCCGTCGCCGGTCGAAATAAATTCAACGCGGCGGGATTCGTTACGCTCCTGTATCGACGGGATCGGCAGGTACGGTCGCGCGAGATCTACTTTCGCCGTGTTTATCGCGCCCCTTCCGGTTCTCTTTCTCGGTTTTCGCGCGAAAAACTGGATCAACGATACACCGGGATTGCCCGGTATCCTAACGAACAGCCAACCGAGAAAATAGACGAGCACGAGCTTATCCGACGCGCGAACCGTTCCGATCCACATGCTGGAGAGAGACGGACGCGGAAAGAGAATGAGAGCGAGAGAGAGAGAGAAAGAGAGAGGCAGGATCGTTATCGGTCGCAACGCTCCGTTACATCTTTCAGTGGACGCTTAACGAATGTTTTGAGTGATGCCGCAGATAGTTGAGCTAATGAAATTATTGTTGGAGTCGCGACCCCTGTTAACGATACCGTCACTCGACATTCGAAATCAGTATTTTCGTTTAAAAGCTAGCTAAGTTGTAAGCTGTTATTAGGTTGTGCCCCTTCGCCATCGGCGTTAATAGCCGCGGACCAGTTTCATCAAAATTAATGGAGCAAGGAACTCTCTGATCTATAAACGGCGACAAAAGTGCATGCCCAAGGTTTCGAATATTTGATACGAGCGGCGGGGGTCTTGATTGTTTCACGGACATTTGATGTGTACGTATTGGTGTATTTGAAACGTCAGAGTGACGAGATATTAATCCTATGTTTGTATGTCTCATGTTCTTTATTTTACAATTATTGAAATTATGAAAACTCTTTCCTAGCAAGTTATAACTTAGAATTCTGTCTCATACGTTGCAATAATAATAGCGAGATGCCTAAAATAAATGTAGTGTTATCACTAGACCGCGGATTTTACTCATTTATGGCGAAAATGCGTAGACGCAATTTAAAACCGTGTCAAGATTTAAAAAGATAAGAACGTTGATGTACTAATCTGAACTTATAAAAATGATTACAGGAAGGTAAAATTTTGCGTTTGTCTCCTATGTCTTGTAATTGATGAAGGCAATTTTTATTTTGCATAATACAGTTTAGTTATCACTTGTGTGAAGCAACAATTTTAAAACTTGGTAGCTTAGTGTTAATTTACTACGTACACGTACTCATTTTGTCTTCTTGGAATCTTTGCGTGCATCGGTGTGTACAGGTGTAAAATAACATTTGCAGATGTATTTAAACTTTGGTGACTGATTAGATCCGATTACTAGATTAGTAGACATATCAAAAAGGGTATTATTTGAGTTCGTTCATCTCGTTTCTGTTTAACCAGTTAACTGTGGCGATCTCTTTGCAAAGCGCCCGCCAGTGTGTGTCGCGATAATCAAGCGATGACGAATTCAACTCATGAATCTAACTCAAATTATTTATAATTTTCATTTTTTTGTTTCATTTCGTATTGACCTCTAAACATTTTAAATATATTAAAATTTACGAATATAATTTAGTTTTCGCCAGAATTACAATGTAAATATCAAATTGCAACAAAAGTTTACGTATGACGGATATAATCGTCATGACACAAAATTCTGCCACATCTCCATGACGGATATAGTCGTCAAACACACTTAACTGGTCAACACGTCAAATACCGAAAGTCACTAGTAGAAATTCCGACGAAAATAAAGTAATTTAATCAACGAAACTAAATCTAAAAAATTCACTTTGCTCGAGTATAGTACAATGGAACAAATTTCTTAAAACCAGTCAAAAATTAGCGTGGCCTATATATGTTATATCCGTTCAACCTGTTAAAAATTTATTCTGTCGGGCAAATATTGGGATTTGTTCTCGAGGCAGCTAGTGTTTGCGCATGCAAAAGAAGAAAGATAAAGAAGCAAACAGATACAGTGTCAGGATGGAGTTTCGTTTGGATCGATAGCGCTGGTTTGCAAAACATCGCACCGCGAGTAGACAGCATTTTCATATTTAAACGGGCCAGTGCAAGCACTTCCGAACCGAGAGCGCGTGGACCGCGATAATGTATCGATCTGCCAGGTGCAACGTCGTGTCGCTTGAGATATTCTCGCCAGATATACAATAGCCATATTTTCTCGATATTGTCTTTACCGTTTCCGTGCGCAGCGAAGAAATATTCCGCGCGCACGTGAGACACTCTCGCGTAGTTTATTCGACGAGATAATGCGCACTTTTAAGCGTCCTCGAACGGTAAATTATTCTTATCGCGAACCGCAACTCCGTTTCTACCGGCGAACAGCTGTCGGCGCGATGACAAACGCGCGTTTGTTCATTATTTTATCGGCGTCAAACGCGCCGTTTCGAAATCTCTTCGATCCACCGTCACATTGTTTCGCGTCCGCCTTTTTCCCGGGAAGGCTGCTGCTTCGGCCCTCCATCGCCGATGTGGGAACGACGGAGCCTCTCGCGATCGGCTCCAATAAAACGTGATCGCGCCGCTTCGACGGATATTTATCGGCCAAGATTACAGCCACGTAAATAAATCGTAAATTATCGTAAACGCGCGGGAACGCGTGGCGTAATCGTTGCCACGTGAAATCGATTCGTAATTTACACTCGTCCCTCTCTACCCTTTCGCCTTGTCTCAATAAGCGTTCCGACGAATCGAACGATATCATTGTCGTCCCTGGCACGTTAATCTTCTGTGCGTTGGCTATACAGCGGAAATGCGATTTCCTTTTGCAACGCTCCGAAGCATTAACACTAAGAAAATGGAAATAGGCACAGATCCTTTATGGTTTTTTTCCTTTATTGATTTAGAGCATTTACAGTCAATTATTTCATGGAATTATGAGTTTTCTGACGGTTTACTGTGACACGAGAAGTAACTTACATAGTTACATTAGATCATTGTACGTTATAGTATAATAACTTGTGTGTGATCGTTGATATATTTGCGATAATATTAGATTTGCTTGGTGAATCTGTTTGTTAGGTTTAAGAGGTTGTATCTGTCTAATCTAAAATTGCTAGTATCGCTAAGAATTATTTCAATAGCAGGTCAGTTGATATTTCTTACTTGACAGTAATTATTGTCAGGTCGTTGTGTTAAAGATATGCTATGGAACGCTACGTATGTTGCGAAGAGTTTTTGACTGAAATTTTTGTAAGATTTCTGTAAAATGAACTTTGCGTTTGTTCAAGAATGCTTATATATTTACATCACAACCCGTAGCTCTATGGATTTTCGACGAGAACTATTCGAAAATTTCTGGGTCAACTTCAACCGTACCAGAGCATGTATCTAGAACACCAGTTACATGAAACATATCGTTTTGATTAAACTCTATAACATCGAGACAGACTTGTTATCAAGATTTGGAGCATGATCTACTGAATACATCTAGTTTACTTTATTCATACGCTCTGCCATCGCTATTGTGCGCAGCCATCCTTAATTCGTGTCGTACTGTCATGCACTCGTATTCGTGTACTTATTATTGTTATACTTTCTGTAACAAAGGGTCCACCCTGTTTACACAGCGAACAAATAAAATTTAAATTAAATAAGTTAAAATAGGGATGTGTTATTGTTGTCTTTAAATAAAATTCTACCCTCCTACTATCAATATTCAAACATTAAAGATTGGAATAGATAAATTATCTATCTCGCATAGCAAAATCAACTTATGTTTGAAAGAAACCGTAGTGCAAAAGATTAAATAAATTCGCAAGAATAGTCAATAATTAAACAGTTATAAAATCTGAACTCTTTAACCAGTTAAGTGTGTTTGACGACTATATCCGTCATAGAGATGTGGCAGAATTTTGTGTCATGACGATTATATCCGTCATACGTAAAATTTTGTTATAATTTGACATTTAAATTGTAATAAATTGTAATATAAATGTTTAGAGGTTAAGACGAAATGAAACAAACAAATGATAATTATAAATAATTTTAGTTGGATTCGTCTTTTTGGATTCGTCATCGCTTGATTATCGCGACACACACTGGTGGGCGCTTTGCAAAGAGATCGCCACAGTTAACTAGTTAATTGAGGTCCGAAATATTACCTTTGATGGAAGGAGCAACCGATGAAGAACCGATGGCATAGAGCAGAGTTTACGTCGACATCTCGATCTCAAGAACAGCAAGTCGATACCATCAGCACGGTCTAAACTGTACTCGTAACAATGATCGTCGGCGGTCGGAACAGCGACAGTGTCAGGTGAGAAAACGCACGGCGTGGAGCGTCGGTTCCATGAAGAGTGCCGGGAGGAGAATGGAAGAGGAACGGAGAACGCGGAACAGAGGCGCGTGCATTGTGTCGGCCCAGCGAGGCATCGTGTACGACACACAGCCCGGTGGTAGCGAGGGTCCATGGCAGCGTGTCCTCATCCGCGCACTTGGCGCACATCGTGCAATAGCGAACTGGGAAGAAAAGCCAGGTCTGTAACCCGTGTTTCCTTCCGCGCGAGCGATCCGCCGAGAGCGGCGTGCGCGAACAATCGGATGCGTTAATTTTTCCGACGACACGCTTCTCCCCGTCGATGGAACTCGCGGCTCGAAAGACGATTTTCTGTCTGCTGCCGCGAGACACGCCGTTCAATACGGCTAGGTAGACAACAGAGACCACCATCGGCACCTCGGACATAATCGTACGGTCGTTGTTGCTTACCCTGAACGTTCGGAAATCGCGGAACAAGACTTACCAGTACACAGGCAAAAATCTTCACGCGCGCGAATCATTTGTTACATATATTTCCCAGTGTCTTTCTGCCACAGTGTCGCATTTAATCACCGTCAAACATTATCTATTTTCAACGAGCCGCACGGTATTCATTTATCAAACGTGCTTTTTGGTATCGCCAGCAAGCCACAATGCCGAAGCATCCCGATCGTGCGCTACGACATAACAAAGTCCAATCATTTATCTCTGAACCCCTTGTCTAACGATTTGTTTCGGAGCAAACGTATACTAAAATATAGAACAGATTCGGTGATATCAAAAGTCATTCTTAGATGTGACGAATAAATATCGTACACTGTACATATGTTCAATTGAGCATAAAAGAGTATAGCAACCGAAACGTGTCATATTCTTTCATAGAACTAAACAGGGTGGGGGTTATGTGTGCAGGGTTGTATACGCATCAATGTCTATCAGTGTACAATAGAGTGGCTTTTACTTATGGGATCAAAAATCTGTCTCAAGACTTTTTCGATCGCCACTCCAAAATCATGACACTCGGTAAGGTACTTGGTTTAATTACATTTTGAAATAAAATTATATTGATTATTTTGGAAATAATGTTAAACGTTTAATACGAATAATAATGAAAAATATATTTAAAAATATGTTTAAAGTTGATTTAATATTAAATATAGTGTATGATGCAGAATATCCACAGAATTCCTGTGATGGCTAGTTCTCAAAAAAATCATTTTACACGTATTTTTATATGGGTCATCGTCGATGTTGGAAAGGTGAGAACAGCCCTGTTATCCTAAACTTTAAGAGCCGGTTTCAGTTACGACACGATTTGCGTCATCAAAAAGTGTCTCCCATCGATCATCATCAACGGCCGCATCTTTTCCTAACTAATTCCACGATATTAATTAGCCAACCAGCATTTGGTTATCGCTTGTCACACTATAACGGAATATCGATCAGGATGATCGATGATCCGTCCAACTAGTTCGGAATCTTAAGAATGTTCGTCGGAGCCGTTAAGCCCAAAGTTACTTCCGTTGTGTTTCGGAGAGAGCCGCCAGACTAGCGGAAGAGGGAGGAAAGAATAAGCTGGTGGGAAGAAAAATCGTCGGGGTTGTTAGCGGTCTCTTTACGGTCAGGAACACCGTAAATCTTGTTTGACAGTCGCGATCGTCGCTTACGGAGGCAGTTCGAGGCGGGCGTTGCGTCGCAAGGCGTCCCCGGAGGCGTTCGGGTTCATCAGTATGGATGTTACGCTGGCAAGGATCAGTCCGCGTGGAATGCCTGCCGATGGACACCGCGTTTCGGTCTGATGATGGATAAGCGGCTCGTGGCACGCTGATGCTCGATTTGTCATCGCACAATGGGATACACGGAATGTCGCGCGCTTTTTTTTTTTCGAGTTCTATCTCCGGACGCCATTTGCGGGTCGAGGTGTCACGCGAGGAACACATTCCGCTGCTTTGTCCTCGAATCGGTTACCCGGGGTGCTGTGATCTGGGTTCCCTAGGACGTTCCAATCTCTGGACCAATTTTTATCTGCTTCTTTCATTGGCAGCGAGTTATTCTAGCTCGAAACGAGCGATGAAATTTTTAGCAATAACTTACCGAGGTCTGCAATACCCAGTTTTTAAATTTTTGTCATAAGCTCTGATAAAAAAGTTAGAAATGAGAGATTTTCATTTTCTTTTGTCATTCTAAGCAATAGCAAAATTTAGAAAAAGCAGTTTCCTGATTGCCATTGACGATGTTGTCTCCCATCTGAACAAAATTCAAGCCGTTTGGAATATTAATATTAGAATATTAATATTAGAATATTAATATTAGAATATGAATATTAGAATATTAATGAGAGTCACTGTACTCCTTTTCAAACTCTGAAAACCTACAGAATACCCACTTTACAATTATGGCAACGTTCTTGCCACCACGATAGTTCAATTTCAGGACCTACTGGCCTAATATTCTCTGATCTTCGTGACCAAAGTACAGAATCGCTTTTTGTTATTAGACAACGGAAGTTTATGCACATGTATAATTTCATAAAAATGAATCAAAGAAATGAAACTTGAACTGAAATATAATTAGAGGATACAAACACTATATTTTCTTTTTCTGCGTATTTTGCATATTGCATATTCCTTGCACAGTTTGCATAGAAGTTGCATATTCTGCATATTACATGCATATACAATTTTCTCTACAAATAAACTCGGAAATGGTCAGAACTGTGTGAGTGTGACAATTGAGTGATTGGTACATATTGATCGATATTCGCATCGAGCGGATTCCGATCGGTGCAAAGAGTGATATGGTGCGAACGTGGCGTCACTTATTCGATGACGAGATGCAGAAACAAAGGCGTTGTATTATGTATGCATTAAATACATTTTTATGTAACACACATTTTACACAATATTCAGTATATTGATTAAACATAATTTTACGAATTTTTTAGTATCCATGCAAGTTCGTATTTATGAAATCTATGCTGCATATATAATACTTCGTATATATCTTGCATATATTGTAGTTTGCATATTCATGCATATAGTTTGCATATTCACTGTATATCGTCAGTGTACAAACTTTCGCAGCCTATTTATTATAATCTAGGTTTTTTCTTAGCATTTACAAATCCGAAAATGCTTGGAAAAATAATTGCTGCAACGAACCTTGCCATTTCTATCCGTATAACAACAAAGAATCCTAATTTTACATAACTGGGCGTTGGTGTAGCAGCCGAGTTAATTGTCTCATATTTAGCAAAGAGTTTTACTTGACATTCCACTTTATTTGCTTATCTATGTTCGAATTATCTTCCAAATCAGAACGATCATTCGATCATCGATCTCTCCCAAATTTTCCAATTCATAGTACCGTTTCCGTTCATCGATAGCGTCAACGCAAGTGCAAAGAAAACAAGGACGCGCGGAAAGTCTCCGATTGTCGAATACGCTCGAATAAAACGTGTTCAGAGAGGAGAGCGAGCTCACCGGTTTTATCAGCGGAATCCTCTGGAAGTTCCGCCATTTCCTCGGTTCTTCCGCGGCCTGGATCCAGGCGACGCAAGTGAAATATCCTAAAATTATGCGGTAATATCTGGCAACGACACGACACACGCGCGCCCTGCCTCCCGAGGGTGCGGCGTGGCAGCGTCACCTGCGGGAGAGGAACGAAGCAGGGTACGACGACGGGCACCCTCGGGATCCCACCGGCTGCCACTTTCGCCTCGGGTTCCTTCGCCTCCTGCGGCGAACATTTTCATAAACCCCATCGTAAAGCGTATTCGTATTCCCGCACTGGTGTTCGCGGGGCGAACGCGTCGCGACTAACATTCATTATATCCTGCGAACCGTAATCCGCATGTTTGGGCAACGAACTTTTTCGCTGGCGTTCCGAGAGCGATCCGTCGTGCGATAGTCGACAGTGTCGACAGTCGAAGCTAAAGTTGGCCGATGGTCCAGAGGGCTCCGATGAATTCGTGAATTAGGAGATTCTCTATGCTCGCCTTGCTTTTACATATTTTACGTCGTCGAGCGAGTATTCTGGTATCCTTTGGGAAACACGCCCTGATATTTGAATATTTGATTGTAGAGTTTCCTGTTGCACAGGTAGATATAGCGACGGAGATGTGGATTTCAAGAAACGGTCAGTTTTCCCGGTAACTTCTCTGTTCAATCAATTGAATTTTCGTTTATCTCATTTCCGTCGACGAAGTCAAGTTCCGAAAATCACTGTCATAAATCCCGACGAAAACAAAGTAATTTAATCAATGAAATTGGATCTAGGAAGTTAATATTTAGTTCGTACTAGATACGAACGTTGTTCATTTCTTCTAAATGGAAACAAAATTCGATTCTTCTGTTGTTGATATCTACATTGAGGAATGCAAGACATACAAATTGTCTCATTTCATTAGAGAAATTATTAAGGTCGAACAAGTGTATCCCAATTGTGAAAGAGATCGCAGTGTAAGAATTACGGTGTAATGATGTAATGAAATAGTGCTTGCGGATCTTCGCGCAAAATAAAAATAGTCGACGACTGTTATAAAGATTAAGAGGTAGCTCTTCAAAGATTAAGAGGAAGCTCTTGGAAGATTAAAAGGAGACACCTCATTCTGCAGTAACTTTAACAAGTCGGAATGCATCTATCCATCTTTGTCACAGATAAATCTATAAGTCCACAGTCTACAAATGATATTAGGAAACTAAAAGAAGAAAGCATACATTTTCAAAGCCTCCTGAAGTGACTTCTTCGGGTGAGCACCTCAAGTTTGTCCAAAGATCCATAGTGGACGCTGCCAAGGTGGACCACTTCAATTACGAGACTCTCCATGTGATTCCTCCGGAGGTCCCGGACCGACTGACTCTTCGAGTAGGATCGCTGGGCTTAGGTGGATCGGTTGATCGATGGTGGGGAGCCCCTACCACTCACTGTAGCGGATCTAGATCATCGTGATCGAGAAGAACTGATAAATGATTAACACGGTGGTATTTAATGTCTTCAACTGTATTGCTTAATACTGAATTTAGATTTTTGATAATTTTTATTAGACTGCATGATTGACATAAAACATTGATTCTATCATAACAGTCTCTGTAATCGATAGGTTAATCTAAATCTTTTCTAGTAATGTTGCCAAGTACTTTTTCGATTATTTCGCCGTTTAATTTGTTATTGAAAATAACCAATAGAGCTGGGGATACTGAGTAACTCTCAAAGGATCAATGTTTTAATGAATACTGCTAAACTACCTCGGTGAATAGTTTCTCGATGAATTACTAATGAGAAGAGGACTCTGCAATGAATTATAAAACATCGAATTGGTAAGACAGTCAAACTCGAGACTCGAAAGACTATAAGAAGGTGTTACGTCTATTCTTATACCCGGTCTGCGGTCATGGTAATGAGTTTCGGAGTGGATCGACAATCGCAATTGCTGGGCGACAGAAGACGGTTCGGTCGCTCGGTTCGATTGGTCGATGCTCGAATGCGGGGCGAGCGGCGAGCGAGCGTAAACAGTGATCGATAGGAACCGTGTCACGGAATTAATTCGCTCGTGACGATGGAGAAAAACGAAGGAACGTCTCTGTCTTCTCTCGCGGACGATTTCATCTCGTAAGTAGTCGATGAATATGGATGAACGAGGCCTTTGTTCCGTTCCCCAATTCGCACGATCACGATCTTCGCATCTACAGTCCTTATGTACGTTTCGCCTCGATCGCGCAGATGTTACGGGCCATTGTTGAATTCCGCGACGTACTGACTTCACATAAAAAAACGAAGATGCATTAATGCACAAAGAGTTCGACTCGTACTTCTCCTTTGTATCGACGTGACACATTCTTCGGTGCTTCCGAAAATGCAGTGTGCATTCTGCAGATTGCTCGTGCGATACATGATTCATTTTTGTCATCGAAACATTTGGAGATAACTTATCACGGTATTTGTGATAAAAACAAAGTCCTAATTTACCTTACGTCATAGTAATATTTTGCTGCTGTACAAATTTAGTATCAAAGAATTTTTACTTTGAAACGTTCTTATTCGGTCGATGTTTCAGCCAGCTGTTGGTTCCAGCAACTTTAATTAATAAATTGATTATTGTGGTCCGACTGCAACATCGCGAAAGCGATTAACACTTCGAACGTAATTTAGCTTGAAAACTAAAATATTTCTTCCAGAGAATGTACAATATTTACACCTTTAAGGATCCAAAAGATCGTATAACAATTTTTAGTGATGCCCTAGAGTCTATGCGAATGCAAAGGGTTAAAATATCGATGTTTGTAGCTGAAAAGTAGCCAGTGCGAAAAATTAGCCATCTGAAAGAATAGCGAAAGATGAGGTGCAAGAACGTCCGCAGGAGTCCGTAACTTTTCCAGATGAACATGATCTGATTTATCCGCTACCACGTTGCACTTTTCAGATTGATCTCGCGTTACGCGAACCGCTTTCCCTGTTTACGGCGGTCTTTTTATATTTTCTTTAGTCGTAAGATCCGAATCCTGTTGTCGGGGAACGTGTTCGAGTGGTTGCACGAAAGTTCCCGACGACTCCTTACGATCGTCATCCACCGGCTTTATGGATGCTAGGCGGTTACGGCTAAGAGGGTGAATTCGTCCGAACGACGTAATGAAATGTCGTGCCTAAGACACTATTCGGCGACAAGACAACGCACTTATGGGATCCACGGAGCACGGGAGAAGGCGAAATGCACGCACACAACCGCGAACCGCCGTGCCCAATAGGGCGGCGACTAAACACGTTTACACACAATTGTTCCTGCCTTATACGCCCCTTTACTGCTTCGACCTGGCGTCTTTTCTTTCATCGATCCGTGGCGTTTCACGCACTTCGAATTATATTTTCTGGCGTGTCACGTTCGATTTTGCGTCTCGTGACTTATACAAAGGAAGAGTTTCGATTGATCCTCTTCGATTTCCATACAAATTTCGCTTAATATACTGTAGATGCATTGAAAATTTTACTGTCATTGTCATATTACTTCTTTACAATTTCTTAATTTTTATTTTATTTTTATATCTTTTACTTGTCGTTTACACTAAACAAAACAATGTTGCAATATAAGTAACGTGTTACATGTTTCACAATAATATCGATTTTTAGTTTAATGAGACGTATATTTGTATCAAATATTTAAACGTTAACAGTATTTAAAATTTCTTACCTTTTGTTAAAAGTCCAAAATTTGAGTAAATCAAATTTTGTCATTGTTGTGGAATAATGCACTGGAAGGGTAGTTCTAGTGTTACTAAATAAAGACGAAAATCTTCAAATATGAATTGAAAATGCAAGCGATTGAAGAAAACATTTTTGGCAACATGCTATCCATTAGTGTTGAGAATACTGTTTGTCACGATCGATCTTTCGCAAGCATTCCCGCGATTTACCAATGCACAATAACATAAGCGGAGTAGAAGCGCTGCGAATCTTCGTCGCAGGAAGTTTTCCTCCCACACGGTTCCGTAGATCTGCGAACGAGAATTCTGGGTAACGGTCGGGAAAACGTCGAGAAAAGTAGTTGTCGACGAGCGTTAACGTCTTCTCAGCCAGTGGTCCGACCGCCCCTAAGAGGAAACCATTTTCCAGCAGCGAGATCCGGTCGGACAAAGGGTCCCGACCCGATACCGTCCTAAACTTTCCGCGTGAAAGGGAACAGAAATCATACCGCTCTTCCTCGTGCTTATGAAGCATTACGTAAGCAGAAAAAAGTTCGTAAGGGACAACGGCGGGGGGAATCGTCCCTTCGACAATGCGAGGAAAGAATGAAGCCTTGGGTCCTTCCTCGGCAGGTCTTTCACTAAAATGATCTTATCGTGTAATCGTTATTGTGATTTATACAGTTGATTCTGTTAAAATGAACGAGAGGTTTGCTAATGAAATTGAAATGCTACAGACGTAGAACAATTGCTATTTACAAGCGCATTTATGACAAAAATGGATTAAAATATTGTTGTACTATTACTGATTAAGATTCGGATCTTCATAAGAATAACGACTATATATTTATACAGATTCTTAGCAATTTCAATCATAACATATATTCAATGTAACAAGATTATTAAATAAATTATAATTCCAATCATCGCGAATTTAAAAATTTATTACGCGTCAAAAGGACATGATCCGCAAAGCTGACATTAAGCACGCTGTCGTTTGCATCAGCATTCGAACATTTTATTAACCAGCGATACTACATTATCGAAGTCGATCGTAGTTCGATTTTGTACTAGAGTCACTTCATAATGCCGTTGTTCATCGGTATAGCTAGCCACGGTAGGAGACGGTGCGCGCACTTTCGCGACAATTAACCAAATTGCCGAGTAATTAATCGAAGAATCCCGCGACGCGAACAACGTCAGCACTGTCTGGTGCCCGGAGTCTCGTTCCCGCTCTTAACCACTGTCACTCAGCTATTCGCCGTCAATTTCTATCCATCGTTCCATCATCTCGAGGCTAAAGTGTCGATCGAATTACATTACAGCTTGTAGAAGGCAGACGCGTTCGATGGTCCCGGCGTTCACCGCTCTCTTAAGAAAACCCTATTGCATATGAATATAAGTGTATTATCATAATATCGTGCCTAGGGTGGTTTCGCTTCTGGTTCTGCGCTAGGGGCTCGGAATCCCGCGTCTTCCGCGAGGGGAAGAGATCTCGCTTTTACAACATACGTATGGATGGAAATCCTGATAGGTATCTCCTGGAATGTGTGGCTCGCACAGCGAGCCCCGCAGACGCGGGGAGATTGAGCAAAATAAGCACCGATACGATATATAGGGTGTTCCCCAGCGATCGGTGCATTCGTATATTGTGAAATTATAATAGATTCATAACGTAATAGATTAATTTATAAAACGACCGGTTACACATTTTTCGTTTTAACACGTTGAGCGTCGCGTCACCCAAATATGGGTGACGCTAATTTTTCAACATTTGTGAAAACTCATTTTCATTTTAATATATCCGAACAAACTGAATTCGACTAGTATATTCTGGATGCGAAACAGTTCTAATGTCATCTCCTATGATCAATTTTAATTTTCTAATTTCGCTTTAATTAATTAATTGTTGGCGCTGAACCTGTTAAAGTTGCTGAAATTATAAGAAAACATATAATATTTTTTGATATTTTTAAATATTTGTAAATTTTTTTAGATATTGGTAAATATTCTTAAATACTTTTAAATATTTGTAAATATTATTAAATATCGATGCCAAAAGAACAGCATTTTATTGCGACTTAAAAGAATTAATTGACAGTCATACCGAACAGGTTACTGCTAAAACTCTCAATTACGAGTCAGACTCATCAAGGTGCAACAAGGAGTTAATGAAACGCGAAATTAGCGTTGAACAACGTAATTAGAGTGAGAAATACACACGGTAAGATGAAACAGAAGGAGAATTTACTTTTACGGTCGTTGGTTCTTGTCTCCATCGCGAGAGGAAGAGCGAAGTAGCGAGGTTACATGCGGGTCAGCAGCCCGCGAAGGATTAATTTAATTTCCACATCGATACGACAGCAGATATCGCACGGACGAGTAGAATGGCTGAGGGGATTGATTATCTTTCTCCGCGGGAAGCGGTTCTTCGACGGCCGACAAGCCAGCCGACAATGCGATCCGCGTCCCGATCGGATGTCTATATTTATCCGCGGCTCCCGGACGGATTTGTCCGTCAATTAACGGCCGCGCCTTAATTAACGCCGCCCCCGCGGCGCGTCCCGTGTCCCGTTCAGATAAAATGTCAAAGGATGCTGCTCCACGACCCGTCAGGACACGGGAGAAGGAGGATCTTCTTTTGCTACTTACTCCTCCGGCGTCACAAAGTGAATACTCCTAATCCGCCATCAACGGAGGAAAAGAGTTTCGCGACATATAGTTGTTTAGCAACAACAATTGGATCCGTTACATATTGTCAAAAATACACTTTTACGAAAGTATAGTATTTAAGAAATAAATTCTTCTTCATCCTTGTTGTCAGTGAATCAAATGTAAATGGTCTGAAACTCCTGAAAATGTTCCTTTGATACTCTACATGCATGTGAAGTGTCTTTAATACAAGCGGCGTTATTACAATAAACAATTCATCCACGCAACAATTTATGATATTTGCTTAACGATCTAGAATTTCTTTCAACTTATTAAACGGGGATGTTTTAATTAAAATCAGCTTTCATTTGTGATAAAAGAGCAATGCAGCGTGACTCGGTTGAAGAAGAGTTGTAAATTCTGTTAGTCATTGAATCGAGTTTCGGATTCAGTTATCACGCGACGATCTAACATTTCGGCTGGCATTTGTAAGGGCCAAGGGAGTCCTAGACACGGCCAATATGCAGATAAAAGAAATGGATCGCTGGTCGATGCGCTCCGCTAATGGAATAAATAAACCGGAACGGGGAGCTGTTGCCTTAACTGCTCCATTGTGTTGCTCCGACTTCGCAGGAATCGAGTTAATCGTTTTATTATGTCCACTCGTCTTGAAACGGATTCTAAAAGGAAGAGAGAGAAAGAGAGAGAAAGAGAGAGAGAGAGAGAGAGAGAGAGAGAAAGAGAGAGAGAGAAAGAGAGAGAGTTCCCAACAAAAGAAAAAATTTTGCTCGGAGAAATGTTCGATTCACCGGCGGAATTGAACGGACGTTAATTACAGTTAAAAAGACAACGATAACTGACACTCGGTAAAATGCTGCTCCGACAATGATTCATGGATCGATGGTGAAAACGTTTTCTCCGTGTAGTGACGTCGCAATATTTCGGGACTCTGGAAATAGTGTACCCAAAAAGTTCGTAAACGCGTTCGTTATCATTAAATGTTGACTATTAAGCAAACTTCGAACACTTCTGCTTATTTAACACTAAATCAATCACGGTCAAATGACTTGTTTCTTATTTTGCAATTTCGCAAACTTTAGAGAAACCTAAATGAGGAATGCTCGAATGAATTTCATTATTGGAGCAAGTTTAATAATACAAATTTTATAAAATCTAGATGAATTCGATCTTCTCACTTTTATCAGGGAATGCACACCTTATTGCATTATTATTCGGAGGGAACTATTATTGCTTGGTAAGTTCAGTGTTGAACATAGAACCAAAATAGAAGCGAAGTTCTGGACTATACATATTAATATTACATTCTCTATACATATTAATATTACATTCTCCAATCACAGTGGCTCATGATATGCGATCTTTAAATACTGTGTCAAAGAACGAGATATTAATCGCTGTCTAAAATTTGTCCTTCCACGATTTTCAGTTCTTTAAACACTGTTATTTCACATCGGCCATCACGAATTTAAAAAATTGTTCGATTTCGTTGGAGGATAGTTTAGTTGACCGTACTCGATTCAAAAGCTTAACGATAACGTGGTTGCTTGCAACGGATGGTAGCAAGAATCGGAGGGGAGACACTTTGTGACGGTTCCAACAAGTGTCCCCAGCTGTCTTCGGATTCAGACTTATGTGGTGTCGAACGTATATACGGCTATACAAGAACTGTTGCGACCGAGGATCCGTGGACGCGTTTTACAGCCAGCAACGGGTAAATCAATGGCCATTAATTCGATAGTCGAGTTTTTAGTGGAGTCCTCTGGCTGGCCCTCCCACACCAGGATCTCGCTGTACTTCGGCTACCGGCTCGCGGAGAACAATGGGTCACAAATCACCGGCGGAACCAGCTAAATCTCGTTTCGCGGACTCGAACCGCCACGTAAGTCCTAACGATACGCGGAATAAAAGAATGTTCTCCTTCGTTCCGTCCGGGCCTCGCACCTTTTTTACTCTCGTCGTAGGACCGAAGGAGAATCAATCCGAACGAATAAATCCACTGGTTCTTTTGTGCCCCGCTCGTTTCCTTTTGTACGGCCGTCTGTCCGGAGCGCCGCACTGCTGATCGAAATAGAGGACACCCAAAACGTCGCGGACGTGTCTCGGCTCGTCATCGATTTTAGCTTGAATCGCTTTTACGAAGCACCTAGGAGATTCCACGCTTGAATCTCCAATCAGGTCGAAGTGGTACGGTGTCGTAGAATCTCATAAAAGTGATTAGCCTCATTTTTCGACTCACACGTAGGAGAAATTTTGATCAAACATTTGCAACTTCGGATGAATCGCGTACAGTGTGCTTTGCACTGAAATCGTACGATTGTCTCTTGACGAATTGTAGGTACGAGAAAAAAGTTTGCATAAAAGTTGCACGATGCTCGGGAGCGAATATTTCAGCAGAGAAAAATTTACGATGAGTAAGTTTCGTTTTTTTTTAAACTGCTATATATTTCATTTTAGATTACTCGACACCGCGTACGAGGATAAATACGACAATGCTTGAAATTATACACTCGATCTCTCTGAAATATGCACTCCGATGAAGACAACATCGCCGATTAACGCGATGAATATTTTGGATTTCATTTTCATCGTAAGTTACGTGTCGGAAAATTTATGGGATTTTAAAGTCGTTTCCTGTAGAAAGTCGAGTGGCTTTTTGGAGTTTGCGTAACCCAACTTTCGTATCGTAGGCGTTTCACAACAGGAAACCACTGTAATTTTCATTGGTCTCTGCGTATTATCACCCAAGTTTATGGATTATCCAACAACCTTGTTACGAAAGGTTGGTGTACTTTTGAGGACTCGTTTCCCATGAGAACGGGGCTGGCTTCATTGTCTCTGATTGCAGATTTGTCTCTTATATAACAGTGACACAATTATCTTGTTATTATCATTTGATTATATACTCCTCAATGATATTTTATCTTTAATAATATCTTTTGGAATATTTTTGTATTACCTATATTTTTATACCAAGTAAGTCTCATCAATAGTAGATGAACTTGAACTATTTATTTAGCAAATAAGAAAGGAATCTTTGCATGTATTATTTATTAAAAAAATAAAAAAAATGGTCATCATAAATATATATATAAAAATCATTAGATTTCAGAATAAATATTAGTATAGATATATTCAAATATCCATGAAAAACGAATTAGAAATATTTGGGCTACAATAACCGATAGATTATTTTTATTTTTCATTAATTTCATATCAAATTTAATCCTTCAACATACTGAAACTATTTCATTGTCTAACTAAAGAACGAAGCAATATAAAATGCAAAACATTGATATACTTTTTATTAAAGTATACAGACGAACGAAAAATTACAGTCAATATGTCGGGAAATGGGACTCCTACCCTGCATGAGAAAGAGTTCTAAACGTCCACATCGCACAAAGTTCGTCGCCTCCAGCAAGCAAATCGATTTTCGTCGCAAGCTCCCTACCCACCAACTTCGTAAGAGTTTAGTGTCAGGTGTATACGTTGTGTCCCGTATTTTTGAACTTTCGGCTACCCTAAACGCAGGAAGGCCATCGAAAGTAGTATCGGAGACCCTTTGATCTGGACAGCTCGTTGTCGAGCTCTATCGCCCGGGGCCGGTAAACTCCCAGTGGAAAATCATCCTCGGTAGAACAGGATGACGAAGGACGAAGCGATGGAAAGAGAGCACCGTTTCCCCAAGAATTTCGAGGAAGCCGGTTCCCGAGGAAGCTGGTTCCCGAGGATCCAGCGAGCGGAAGAAGGAAGCGGAACGCGAGAGAGAATGGCTCGCGGGAGATAAAAAGAGAATGGAGCATCCGGGACGATTATCGTTATCATCGATGGGCATCGGTGCGCGGCTACCAGCCGCAGTGGCTTCTCGAGCACTTCCCTTCGAGCGCCAGCGTACGATACTCGGATATTACAGATATTTCTTCGATAGACCGATGCGCGCGACATATGGCGGAGGAACGGAGACGACGCAGAAGGAACAGAGAAAACCGAGCGGAAAGGGTGAAGGAAGCGAGGCTTAAAGGTACGACGACGCTGAAGCCAGGGGACTGCCAGTGTGCCGATACGATCTGATAGCCTATTTATCATTCGCCGTGCTTACCTCCGTTGCGCCCTGCGTTTAGTTTTCATGGGGTCTTTACCTGGCAATCTATACCTCTTCTGCGCGTAACCACCTCGCCTCCCTCAGCCTCTTTCTTTCCGATCATGTCAACGCGCCGCTCGGTAGGAAAATCAAAGTGTCAGCCGCCGAATATTTATAACTAGACAGCGGATATCGTGCGGTTATGACAAAAATCGTTTAGTGTAATAGGGTAAGTGGGTCAATTATTGTGCCACCCCCACATAACAATTCCCTTACAATAATTTTACTCATATTTAAAAACAACATTGTTAAATTAAAGATATTGAATTTTTTAAAACTTTGACTTCTTAAGACCTATAAAATGAAGAATTTTTGAATTTCTGATGCAGGGGTTGATGACTTTTGCCTTGATCTTGTCAAAAACACTTAAGAAACGCGTTCCAAATACAGATGAAAACAGTGCAAAAATTGTGTGTTCGTAAAAATCGTCTTTATTACAAAAAGACAATACTATAATCCAGTTTTAAGACATATTTTTTATTTAAAGTAATTTCATGTTTTTACATTTTTGTTATAGGCACAGTAATTGGTACCGTGTACAGAAATTGACACACTATATTGATAAACTGGATTGCGAATTGATAACTGGATTGCCGATGTTTATGCATTTATGACAAAAATGTATAGGTGAAATAGAAAATTAAGAAGACATTAGAGAATTGTGAGGATACCGTTACATTATTTCTAATTTCTTACAATCACCAAAAGGAAAAAGAGATTTGTATGTAATTTGAGTTTTTAACAATTAACTTAGGCAATTTTTTATTTTGGATAAATATCCTCAGTCGATTGATAACGTTATGGCTTGGTACAGTGCAAAGATAAGATGAAAATAATTCCCTCCGAACATTACGAATACAATTCCATTAACAGCTGTTCCAGTTTATTTCAAGAGATATAAACTCAGTTTCAAGAAAACTAAAAATAGAGGTCAGTATTTAACTCTATTCAATCTATAAAGGAACTTATTTAAATATTTTAGCATAGCTCGTAAATAAGAGCTTGCAGTAAAGAACTTTCGAGCGGCGCTTTCCTCGCACCGTGCGACGTATAAATGCACGAGACGGAGATTTCACAGTAGAATCGTGCGGGCACCGATGCACCGCTGGATAGGATACACGAGTGCAACAAATGTCGACCTGATATGCCGACGATATTAAGAATATCGATGTCCCGTTGCTCGTCGAACAGTCCGATACGTCCGGCGCACACGTGGATCGTTCGCGCGCTCCGTTGAATAGCAACGGCCACAATTCGCAGCGATTTCAAGTTATTTCTGTCGTGACTTAGGCCGGAGTCGCCCGTTTCGTGCGATGAATACGCCACTGATACGGCCGGAAGGATGGGGATACCGAGAGGAGAAGGATATATGTTTGACGACTGGACCCGATTGTATCGTACAACCGAGAGCCACAGCTCGTCCAATGGCAGATCGATATCGCGTTTCTTAACGGATTTACGACCCGTCTTATCTCTCAAAGGTACCGACGACCACGCACCGCGATCAACCTCGGATGCTATCGCTTAACGATTTCGTTCTGGACTTTACCTGTGCCCAATGCCAACGATTGTCCGACTGGTTAAGCGGAACGCGTGCACGACGGCTCATCGGAGACGATATCGTTTAGATACTAGATCGCTTCTGGTTAGCGTCGTTCGATACGGTTTCCTTTCGAAAGCTAGTTCGACGACTGAACTCGCCATTCGATGGGAACAAAATCGGTTTCGTTGTCATTGTTTCTTTCTTTTCTACGGCTGCGCTCTTCTGGACCTTGCGACCAGGCGATGGGGTTTCTCATTGTCTTTATAGGTCGATGAACTTTTGAGGGTAAATTTGATTGGTCTAAAATTAGAAGCAATGCCGATTGAGTAAAAACACGATGGTATTAATATAGCAGTGTGAATTTATTTAGTATAATTGTGGAATTTTTATAAATTTGTATGGATTGAATTTAAAATTTAGTAGAATCCGTTGATCTTATAGGTAATTAGCTTTTTATACAGTATTTTTATCGTAATAGTTGTTCGTAGATGTGGTAATGCATTAGGTTCGTCGTACCATTTTCTTCATCGTTGCAGTGATTAAAACTTTGTCGATTGCTGTAGAAAACCAGGAAAATATAAATAGTAATTTATATTTTAGAATTTTATTCCGCTTTAATAGTACGGAATAACAGTCACGCTTACGTGTTACCACTAAAAAAATACTCTTGACCAAGTTGAGTCATTCTACTTTCTCATTTCTTGTATATCTGTACGACTTGCGATGGTTAAACATCCATAACAGAAAAATTGAAATGGATCGTCATTTAAAAAGATAGAATCATGTCAATATCTAATGTACTTTCTTCGTCATTTGAAAGGATTGAATAAAATCCACATTTGGTTATATATCGTAACATAAAGGAATTGAATAACACAGTACAAGGGGTTGAAGCCTCACTCCTAGAAAAAACGTAGATCTGCAGGTAGCGATAGCAGTAAGCCAATATGAGAAATTACCTTGACTCTGCGGTATTTTTAGAAGTTCATCAGCCAACGTGTTAACACCGTCACGACCCCGTGAGCGTTTTTCGCGACGCGATCGAAGAGCCGAGGAACCGATCAGGAGGAAAACGGAGATCGATACGAGAAAATCGTCTTGTTACCGGATAATAACCGACAGGGAGAACGTGCGAACGAGCTAGGAGTGGACAACGATCTCCTGCGGCTGCTCGCACGCGATATCGCACGAACGAACTCCAGCATGCTTGCGTCTTCGGGGCGAAAGTGTGCGGCTGCGGGGATACCAATCAGCCGTCGAAACCGCATATTATGGCGCATTACGAGCCGCGTACTCGCGCGTACAGGCTCTCGCATAATCGGGCGCGTTTATGTCGGCGTTCTGCTCTGCTCTGCTCTGCTCGACGCGGCCCCATAGGGCCCGATTAATACACTATCCGCGAATCGCCTGGAAGCTACCGCCGCGCCGGTTCCGCGATAGACGCGAGCGCGATCCTAGCGAGGTTGTAAAGCCGAATGCTTCGCCGACAATTTACATATCGCGCATGTTGTGCTTGTCTCGAAGCATTTGCCTGCACGGGCTCGAATTACCGCGAAAACCGGGGGTGCCTGGTAGTCCGCCGTGAAACACACTACCGTCGCGCCGCCTCGTAGATGCCTCGATAACACGCACGCATGCACGTGTGCGTGAGTGCATGCATGCCGCCACGCACCGCCCCTTGGACGCCTATCGCACGCTGGAATTCGCTCTCGCATCTTTTACTGTTATTGTTATTATTACCATTCATTACGGATGGGATCGGCCATTTTTTATACGCGTAACCGGGTGCCGTAAGAACGCAACGCGCGTGAAAAGACACGTTTCGTCAGGGTTAGCTTGCTCGACGATCGAGTACGCAAGTACTCACCTCTGTGGTGTTTCTCGAGTCTGTCGGAATTTGATGGCATTTAACGCTCTGACGGCGGTAACGAAACCCTCAACAATTTCGTTACATTTAAGTAATTTATTCGGTGAAATTAAGATTGCAGAGCAAATTATATGACATCGATTACTTTTACAAAGTTTAATAAAATTAAGAAATGGTAATAGACTAATGTAAAAATTGATTTTTAGAAACTACATTTCATGATACACTTTATTAATAATACGATGCGTTTTAATAGGATAAATTTGGTTAATAATATAATTATGATAAATTTTAAAAAAAACTGCGCTGTATCGATTCTTATAATACATACTTTTACCAAGTTATATACATGGACACTCAGAGTTGCAGAAGTTTCATTTCAATTGCATCAAGTATTTATTCGGGGAAAAATAGAGAGACGCTTTTTGATATTTAGAGTAAATTTTACTCTAATCTAATCCATTGTGTTTAGCAGCGACGTACCTATAAAAATACTATTCTACGTCTTGGCAGTGCCCTTCTTGTTAAGATCGCCAAGCAGTACTCGACCATGTTACAGCGCGACTTTAAAGAGCGTATAGTGAATCGTGGAATATGAATAGGATTGGAAAGTGCATTCTTGGAATTCTTCTCGCGAATCGTTCGTCTTGTAGTATCTCGCGGATCCGCTCGATCGGCAAAGCGGATAGAGCTCGCGAGGCGAGATCAAGAAGAAGTGGAGCCTTCGGATTTCACTACTGCCGGTTTTCCATAACATTTCAGCGAGACGTTGCCGTCGCACGTAATAACGTCCCGTACCGTACGACAACGGCGTATCGGGTACAGCGACGCGGGTCGATGCTACTCGGTAATGAAACGGCTCGTTCGAGTATAATTCCCTCGTAAAGAACACGCAATATCGAGGACAGAATAATAACGAAGCGTACGAGACGCACGGTAGCCGTGGCGTGACACGGTGATCGTTGCCCAGTCGCCCGCGACTTCGCCCGGTGGAAATAGACTTTTCAGCTTTAAGGTTCGTCTACGAGGCCGTTAGATAGATCCTCGATCCGTATGCTGGGAGCGTAACTGGCAGGACGATCGGCTCGCCGAGGAAACGGCCGGTTAAGCGAGCGATATCTCCGGAGTCGTCGGGGCCAGGAGATCGAAGAGCCGTCGATCGATTTTACTCCCACTAAATACAGGGATTTACGTTTCACGCCCGGGAACGTTCGAACGCAATCGCCGTTTTATCGGTCGTGAAAACGACGAGAATGTTGCCGTGGCTCCTTTCCGCTCGGTTCGAAACGACGCCCGACCGGTGTCCGTCCCGGGAAAACGAGCGCCGTATACCGATCGGTCAGCAAGCATTTTTGTCATAACGCTCGGACGGCTACTCTAGCTTTCAATCCGTCGAATCTCCGGTCGGTAAAACACGAATCGAGAATATAAATCGGCGAGTCCGGGCCGTAAACAGGTCGCTACGAGCGCTCCACAGGCGAGAACGATTATTACTCTTTAATTCTCCGGCAGACATCGATCAGCATTTATAGATTTTTCGGCCGTCCCGGCGCTCCACTCACCTGCTGCGTTAGCGGCTGCTGCCTGTTGCCTTAACGACGCGCCGTGGACGGGTAGCGAACGAGAGTACCCCGTTAAACTATCGAGTTTATCGTCCACGAGATCGTAAAATCCGCCGTGAGAATCCTCGCCGACTCCTGATTCCGCCGAGGCCACCGACAGGATGAATTGTGACCGGACCCAGAACTTCGCCGGGCCCAAACTTTTTTGTCATTATCCCGCTGCCCAAAATAAACCGCGGCTCGATTTTTATTGAAGCTCAAGCTCGCCCGATATCCCTTGCCGACGGTGCTTGCCCATGGACGATTTATTGTATCGTGAACCGTTCAAACGTCTCTCCTCCTTTTTCGTTTTCCGGGCGACGGTCCAGCCCGTCGATTGCCTGCAGCACGTGTAACCCGCAACACCTGGTGGCCGCGTCAAGAAGTGGTCGAAGTCTAGCGTGAATTTCCAGCGAATTTTCGTGAGAAAGCCTCCGACATCTCTTGTGTCAGTGGACACCTGCCAGAGCGGTCAACAACGGAACTCGACGCGCCCGGGTTTATCGCCGACACGGATTTGCGGGACTCGCGGAGATGGAGCTTATCTCGCGAAATGTTCCCTGCCTCGGTCTCGAACTCATTGTTACCAGACGCGTTTTGTCTTGCTTTCTTTCTTGCTGTGCAAGTCGTTAAGTGCACTAGGATACTTGAAACTTACGTTAAATCACGCAACGTGGCCAATTTTCTCAGAAACGCGGATCAATTCGTAGCTTCTCCAGTTATACGTTATTTATTATTAAATTGTGGATTTTACGCAGTTATGACAAAAGAGGGTATAGTATACAGCTTTATCAATGTTCTCTAATTTCATTTCAGTTTCAGCTACAATGTGGTAAAAATATCTCGTCCGGCCGTTTTCTCTTGCGTAATTCATGAGTGAATTCAATTCTTTTTTAAACCGCAAACTCATTATTAATTTATACGTATCTAGAGGTTGATGTTCATTGACTTCAGGTTACATAAATTAAGTTACAGTAATAAGTTACACAAGATCAGTTAGAGTGTAATTCCAAACAAAAATGTCAGAATATCGTAAAATACTTGCAGTAAAAGCTAGAAAAGTGTAACACCAAGACGATGTTTATAACTAGACGAATTTCTAACTAAGATAGCTAAACAAAATTCATTGAATTAGTTAAGACATCCTACAAGCTAATTAAAAAATTAGCAGAATTATACGAGACATCTCGTAACTTAACCCTTCGCGCTCGAATTGTGACTCTGCGGCACCATTAAAAATTCTTATATCACGTTCCAAAATAATTTAATTATTAATGCCCTTTCTTTTTAAAAGACTGTTAAAAGCGTAACTGTTTCATGAGTAGCGCATAAAATGCACTAAGTCTTGTAACCGTTCAAACGTCTCAAAGGGTTAATAGATCAAAAATTCATGTTTTGCGATTTAAAGGGTAAGGAGCAATCCATTCGCGATTGCTACCACAGTTCCAAGCTCGGCGACTGCAAACAGACTGAACTAGTGGTTTTCGCAGCGTCTGCTCGAACGCCGGCATTCCCTGACGCGTTTGTTACCTGTTTTCACCCGTGGAAGACAGGACTCTCGGCTGTCACGCAGTTGTCGTCGAGCGTCGCTCATCCGAGGCGTGCACGCGTCCAGGTACAACAGTGCCTCGAGCTCGACGGAACGTAATTAGTGCAAGTGCTGGCGGGCACGTGCGAAATGCACAACTGCCGAACGACAAAGAAAGAATTTGCACGCGAAGTCACATGCCGGAGATCAAAGCGCGTCGCTGAAGTTACTTGCGCATCTGCCTTTCACGAGCAAAGGAGATCGCGTTGTAAAAGCCCGGCGAATTATGTCGCGGCTGCTGGAAAGTCAGACAGCTTGTCCCGGGCAGTGTGCCATTTTTCGCATTGTGTTACGCGATGAGGCGATGTCGCTCGCGCCGGTGAGAGGTCAAACTTTGCTGGGGCCTCGTAAGAAACAGTGCCGCCATTGTAGCTTTCGAGAACGCCCTGCATCGGTCTCTGCTCACAATAATGCACGAAAGTTTCATCGGAAGTCGCTGCATTCACCTCGTTTCTCTTGTGAACATGACAAATCCTTGTTCGTTCTTGCTAGTTTTAAAGTTTGGGGATATTTGTATTTTCTGATGGAGAAGCGAGCACGATTGTCGCGTGCGCTTTTGTATGGTCTTCTTAGTTTCGTCGAAAACGATCAAAATCTGAGGATGCTGATGCCCGATTTTTGGACTCAGTATATCGAAAGTACTATCCAACTAGTCAGGCTATGATAATTAATGTTTATTGGACGTGTGTCATCTTCCACGTGACGTTATGCTTTACATACGTCCCATAAGGGTTGGTCCTTGAATTGGGGGCTCTGTAAATGAATGCATCCCTGATCAATAACACTTACGATGCAGTTTTTTAAAGCAAATTTTCTACATTAATTTTAAACGATCATACATACAAACATCAATTGACAAATTTTTCTAGCTTGCTGTTCGACCATAGCTACGAATCTATACTAACCGCTCTTAAAATTACAACTTTGATAAGATTCTTTGACACTATCACCAGAATCACAAATTCTGTTAATTCACTAAGCTGCGCTGATTTCTCTAAAAATCACCAGTACAGTTTAATCTAAATTAACATTTTCCTGTCAACAAATACTTCAATTAGGCGTTCGTTGCTCTAGTTGCGTAGGTATGTTTAATTATTATCTTCTTATTAATTCGTATTGCAAAATAGGGCTCTATAACCGGTTCAATAAATCATAAATAAATAAATTCATAAACCGTAAATTGTTTCGAATTCTCTTCTACGTGAAACTGAGAAGTAAAGTTTTCCATAAAATACTGACTATTCTAGATAAAAGAACTCGATAAGAAGTTGGCCAACTTCGACGCGTACGGTACACGAGCCTGAGGACATGCTGAGAAGACCATCAATCAGCGGAGAGCAGAGCGAGGCCAAACAAGAAACGTTACCCTAGACCAGAGGTCCCTCGCTAACCCGCATTAATTTGGAGCGAATCGTCCGCGATAGGTGAGAGACGAGGGTGTCTCGGCTCACCCCAAGGCGTCGATCCGTGGAAGGGCCAATAATTTCGTCGGTTTCTGGGGATCTCGGGGCGTAATTTAACCGAGGGCCTAAAGCGGCAGCTGTGCCACGACGACGACGACGACGACGACGACGACGACGACGACGACGACGACGACGGTAGCAACGGCGGCGGACGCGGCACCACGGAGTCACGATAAACTCTCATAATTCACTTAGGCGATATCCTGGGCCGTATAAACCCGTCGCTAAAGCGTGCGTGCACGCGCGCGCGCACGCCGGGAAATTCTCTATTGAATACGAATGCCCGTTTCGCAACATTTGTATACGCGCGTATACGATTATTCATACCTAACCATTGTACATGCTCACACGGATCTATCATACGCCGTAATAGTCGCCGGGACGGACAACAGATGGAAATTTTGATACACCGCGGAGGCAGGAGACTAATGAGTCGCGCACGCGTATGTATACTTTAAAATCCTCCAAGGAAGCCTTAGGGAGTCGCAGGGGTTGATGGCCCGTGGAAAAGCAACAGTGTTTTAATGTCGAACGATAAATATCGGATTAACATGTTAAGTGATAGTTGTCAATCACAAAAATTCCTACAATAACAAAGACGTTTATTTAACCCCTTACACTACGATTTCTTTCGCAGTTAAATTGATTAGCACTCGTTTGTTACGTATGAATTCTTACGCGAGATGGACGATTTATATTTATTGTATGCCAACTTTTACGTCAATGTTTAAATATTTATGAGAAAAGTAGCATATATTCTTTCCCAAAAGAATGGAACCTACATCCTGTAACATTACTGTAAATTAAGTCGCAGACGATCTTCATTGGGGGTTGAAACTGTGTTAAAATAAAAAAAGTAGTTACGATTTAAAAGAACATAGAAAATTTAAATTTACTATAGGAAAGGTTGGTATAACTCTTTCGTGTTCTACAAATTTCAGCAACATTCAGTTCGTTTGATATACGTTGAATTTCAAAACTTAATTAAAAATTAGTGTCACTCACACGGCGGCATCACCGACGAGACATTCAACGTGTTGGGAGTTTATTATAGTAACACAGGTCTGTATGAACCGTGTATAAAGGTATTAGCCTGGACGCGAGATTACGGGCGTCGCGGATGTCGAAGAGGCTGCCGGGAGATCTGATGGCGGTAAATCTTGATACCTTTTCATCGGGAGTATGTAGAGCGTGATACAGGAAGTAGAAAATAGATTATTACCATGTGGTAAGGAATAGAAAAATCTGATCGACGATTTTTACAGGATTTCTCTAATCAGTCCGTTGACGATCAGAGCTTGTCACTCGAGCTTGACAAACTATGATTTGTGTATTTCGATTACAAGTTGTATACTTTCAGGTCATTAGAAGTAATTTGCAAGTGTCGTCCATTTATATCATTAATGAGTGCGTGAAATGCAGGACTGTGATATCTTCAGAGTTTAATGATGCAGCATCTATTTTAAACTTTCTTTTCTATCATGTATACTAGGCAGTTGTGTTATTCATACTTCTTTATGTAGATTTTCTTTTCGTTGAAAAAGATCAGTCGATAGAAGCGAGGGATTTTTCAATATTCTATGCTAGTTAAAACAATTCTATTTTTTTCATATAGGGAGAATATTACACCAAAGCTCTAAAATAGAAGAATCATTACAACGCACAATAGCTTTAAAATATTTTTTCATTTCACCAGAAGAACAAGTGTAAGAATTCCTTAAAAACAGTGCTGAAAATACGTTTTAACCCTTTGCACTCATGTGGTGAGTCTGAGATACCATCGAAAATTGTTACTTCGCGTTCTAAAATCATTTTTACATCATCAGATTTGTTAATATTTAAGAAAACTGTTAAAAGTGTCGTAAAAATCAATACCCAAGTCATAATAAATGGAATTACTTTAGGTCAGAAAAACAATTTTGGTTTCAAAGTTAAAATAGCTTCGAGTACAAAGGGTTAAACGAATACAGCAATCAAGCGGTAATTGCGTGAAATATCGTCGGCGGCTTTTCAAATAATTCGTAGATCGATGAACTCAGACGACGTCGAGCACGCGAAACCAATCAAGGTCCCGCAAACGGTGTCCGCGTGGCGCAATGATCTCGCAAAGCCGCGATACGCGTTGTTATCGGTGTCCTAATTGCGAACTGTTCCAGCGTGTAGCACGCGCGACGTACAATCTGGTAGCGGCGATGGTCGGTGACGTCGGTGGTGGTGTGGCGGTCGAACAATAGATTCGGTTTGATGCATTGCCGGGGCACAGGAGACCGTTAATTTGGTGCTCTCCCGAGCCACAGGCGGTCCCGCGCGCGGATTGCCGCTCTCTGTCGCGCGTCGTTCGCGTTAATAACTCATCGAAGTAAATAATAGCATTTGCCAAGGTAGACCGGAGAACGCCACCAGTCCTCGGTTTGTCACTGCCGAGATTCCAGATTTTCCCGCATCGATCGGCATCTGTCGTTAATGGATGTCCAGGTTGTCTCGTTAACATGGCACAGACTCATCGATCTATTATGAATTTGTAAGCGGAGGTTTCGAAACGTCGATAATACACATTCATTATTCCCGAGCTTTGGCCAAGCCGATTGCAGCCGGATAATTACGTGAGCTATGATTCGAAGAATTACGCCAATATTTTCCGATCCTTGCTACCGTGTTACAAACGATAATTACAGATCTGAAATTTCTTTAGCTTGTTTCCAACATATAGATTAATCATTATGATAACGCTATACTTATCGGGCTTTAAAGGTGATTATACTGTAAGCTTATACGAAGGAATTTATTCAATAAATCTCTTAAGGTAAGAACTTCATAATTTCAACAATCTGAAAATAAAATTCGGGAGACTGGTCATTGCAACTGGTAGGAATTACTGTTACTGTATGGTTATAGGAGTATACAATTTGTTTTAGACACTTCTTTGACGTTCGTGTTGAAAAATAGCTTCTTTTTCGAATCTCACTTTTACGAAAATCCCTTTTGAACATCGTCCCGCATACCGAACCTTCCATCTTTTCAGAAAAACTTAAGTAGTTTGGTCAATCATTTAAAAAGAATTATGATATATCGACGTGATTACGTCGCGTGGTGTCGGCTCTACTAGGTTACTTACTTCAGTTTGCCGAGTGTTTAGGGGGTAGCGAGCATGCAAGGGAAGCCCCTATAACGCCGACAAATGGAAGCACTGGTCACTAGGTAAAGACGACGACAAAACGAGCGAGCGTCTTGATCGCTGTCGTCGGTGGTAATCACGCCCACGCCCGTTTGAACACGGCAGTCACGTTCCCAGAAACGTTCGATGCTCACGTGTTGTTCACGCGTTTGTTCCAGAAACAATGCGAACGTCGATGCCCCGCCCGTCGTCGTCCTGCCGCCGAAGAAAGAGCCGCACGAAAACATCGCCCGAATAGCGAAGCGGTACCTCGACGACAACATGCAGCAGGCGTGGATCAATCCTCGGCTAATATCAATGGTGAGTGTATATAAATGCGGTGATTATACGGCGCGTTAGGCGAAGCCGGCGTTCTCACGTTCGCGCCGCGTGATATCTATTATCCTTGCGGGAACACGGGTACGCGGTACCTGTAATTTCAGCCGGACAACAAATTAGTTCGCCCGACGGGAAGCTCTCGAAATCCCTTGCAGACGGTGGAATATCACGTGAATCGACTCGACGGAAACTATCGCACGGTTCCGGGGAATGAAATTACAATACCTCGGCGAAATTTTCAGCGGCGCGCCCGGGTCCGTCATTCCAGCTCGCTCCGTCGTTTCATCGCGTGGAATTCCATTGAATTTCTGCTCTTGGACACCTAGGATTTCGTTTATTAATCCGGTCTATCTCGCACTTTCTATCTCCGGGGGCTTTCCGGAAACGTTTCAAACCTCCGAACATTCCGTTCAGAGTAACGAGTGGCAGGCATTGTGTCGTATCGGTTCACGAGGTACAAGACTTTAATCAAGACAAACAGACATTCCATAGAAAATCAGATTTTTGGGGTATATGTAGTTCCTATATTAGATACGGAACATCTAAACGTGATCCATATTTTTTTCTTGTCACGTATTGCACATAATGAATGTGAGATGATCTGTATATAGTTACTTTTGCTTCTTGTTCTATTCTTGTCAACTAAAATATAACCAATTCCTTTTCCTTATGATAATCAAAAAGTATAACCGCATTATATTTATTTTCTTCTTGTCACATATTGCACTTAATAAAATTGTCCCCCACTAAGTGCTTAGCCTGTATCTCGTCATTAACTCATTTATAACATTTTTTGGCAGACCTTTTTATTTAATCTACCCGGTTTCGTCTTTACCCAGCTCATTCGATCCATCTCTCTCTTGCAATCCTACAAAATACTATTTTGGTACTATCCTTTATTTTTCCTTCGAATAACCATTCCCTTATATACATTTTCTGCTATGTCGATGTCGTTGATTTGGACGTCTATGTCATTCATGTCGCCCACAGTCGGTACGTCGACAGGTAATGCACCTGACCTCGATCGCAAGCTCGTTCTTCCGAACGGGTGGGTCCAGGACGAAACGGAGTAGGCGTCTCGAATATCCGCGGAACAGAACTGCGGGGGTCTGCAGACGAGTTCATTAGAGCTGGTTGCCGAGGTTAAGACGTCTAATCGGTCGCGTGCGGCTTGTAACGCGGCCCTAACTATCCTCGGCCGCACGGACTGCCGATTGATCGGTGCGAGATAAAGAACTGGTCGGCCGAGAATCGGCCTTGGACAGTCATTGCTAATAGCGAATTGCTGTCGGTGAACGCTGCCGGAACAATGCGTCCGATTCTGCTCGCTGTCCGGCGTGACGCGCGACCAATGGCCAAAAGAGAGGAAGATTCGATCGGGAAAAATTCGGCGAAAAATTCGATGGAGCGCTGGGAAACTCGCCGCGCCGCTTGTCCGCGGATAGTTATTGAAATTCCGCCTTGCCCCGATCCATTTTGCACGGGGATGTATTCGGATCACGGCGCGGCACGGCATACGCCACGCTCGCCGAGCCGTGTTATATCGGTGTTCACGGCAGATTGGCGACCGCGCCGCGGACCCCGGCTGCAGACAGGTAGAACGGCCGGCCGAGTCATTAAGCGAGCCAATAACAAACTCGTGATCCACATAACCCTTCGTTATGTCCGCGACCGCTATTAGCCTATGGGGGCCGGCAATCATCCGGCCGCGCCGCGCCGAGCCGCGCGCCGGCTACGACGAGTCGTTTCGTAACGCGCTGGGACGCGGCGCGAACTCGTTATTTTCTTTTCCTTCTTCCTGCCCGAGTCTCGGAGATTTATTCTCCCCCTTTTCTCTCCTTTTTTTATGCTCTCGCTTCTTTTTCTCTCCTGTTCGTTCGGTTTTCTTCTTTTTCATTCTCTCACCACGACCTTACGTAACGTCTTCGACGAGTTTCCCCGCGCGCTGCGACGATAATTCGATCTGCCAGCCCGGTGCACACCTGCGTGCTCGCCGCACAATGGCGTAATCGAGTGCATCGTTCCCCGTGATGCCTCCTCGAGCCGACACGGAATTCTACTTCGAGTGGTACTGGCCATGGTAGGTCTTGATTCAGTGTGGGAAATGCTTGGCAGGTGAGGGAGGTCGGCTAGATACCTTGATTGGTGGATTGTCCCGATGAAATCGAAGACTTTTGGTGCTGGATGGAGCTGGCAGCGGGTGCTGATGGTCACTGGAGGTAGAGTTGCAAGAAAACCAAAGTTCAAGATGAAGCGTTTGGTAAAAATTATTGCTTAGAATGCTGAGCTATCAAGTTCGACGCTTACACCGTTTTTGGGGAGTAATAGCTTCGAAAAAGGTCTGAGAATATTCGCGTAACATTTCCAGTGTCAGTAACTTTAGTTTAGGGCAAACTCGCATGTTCTGCTTAAACAGAGGGTTACAACAGCTATTTTCATCCTGTTGGAAAAATCAAAACAGGAGATGAAAATTTAGTGAGAAAATGTGATTTTCTCGGAATTGTATTTTATCAAATCTTGAGTTTAATATCTAAAAATTTAATGATCCGATTCGAATGAGAAATATTGGTATTGCGAATGAACGCATTGTCATTTGAATGAAATTTAAAACCTGATAAATTCTTCTTCCCGCAATGCCACATTTTCTTACATTAATATAACTAATTCTTGTTTGAATGATAACTGGAATATTTATACATAAACATTCTGGGCCTGCAAATTGCATCTAAGACTCACTGATCTGCGATCCTGGGTCAACACCCAAATATTCTTTTACGTGGTGTATGTTCGACGTTGTGATCCACCGTCTGCGGATGAATAATAGAGAAACGAGAACGATGAGAGTTACATAAATTGCCGATGGTTGGTAGATAGGGAGCCAGTCGAAGCAACGTCGTTCCGTCGCCGCGGACCAAGCTGTCGATCACGGTACACGAGACATCTCGTCTCCGCCGAGCAACGAGCTACACGGAAAATAATGAATATTACAATCCCGGTGACTATTCGCAACGCTGTCGCGCATTTGTCAAATCGGTTCGAGCGGTCTTCTCTCGGCCCCGGTATATCGCAGCCGTGTATATCGCGGTTACGCTACTGTCGGTGCACTTGCGCTCCCGCTCTGGCTCTCGCGAGCCCATGTGTTCACCAGCCCCGACAGGATTTACGATCGTTCCATGTTACTTATAGCTGGCGGCTTTATTAGCATGATCGGTCGCTCGGAGGATAGATTATCCCGTGAAACCGGATCATCCTTCGGCCGGCAATCCGATCGTCCGGCAGCTATGTGGCGCAGAAGGACCCGTTCCGAGTCGTACACGACAGTAGTCCTCTTCCGTCAGGACTCGACGATGCCATTTGTAATTTGCTACGAGGGTGCCTCGTTACGACCGGTTCTGAATTCCTACGATTCTCTTACTGCGAGCCGATACTCGCCTCGTCGATACCGAGCCGCTGCCTCTGTACCGGATCGTGATTTAGGGCCGTGTCTGAACACTTGCTGAAACAAATTGCGAATGTGTTACGTGCTAAATGTTACTTGAATCGAACAGGCAAGCGACATTGCTTTTTAAGGCCTCTGTCGATACTTGAGCCGATTTTCGCTGAATCGAAACGGTATATTCATAGAGTTTAACATTAGAAAAATTAAATCGCATGGATGAATTACTTGGGATGTAAAGTTTTACAAGGTTTTAAAAATGACTTCAATATATCGGAAAAATAGCAGTTTTCATATGAATTTCTTTGCTTTATTTGTTTCCGCTTTATTTCACTTATTCGTTTTTCAATTGGTATAATCACATTCTGAAAATGATAGCAGGGACTCTGTTCTAGAATGTTGAAAATACCTTCATTTTCTAATGATCCACTGAAAGGATAATATACCCCGTCTGTCGAACGAACACGTACCCGAGACATATCAATAGCCGTGTTTAAATAACGAATCATTATACAATTTTCATTTTTTCATAAGCTAGTTTACGTTAATCGAAATCAAGGAAAAATTTTGTTTTGGAAACAATGAAAACAAAATGTCGATTTTTTAATAAGTTCTATTATCTGAACACTCGTATTACGCTCATTAGATCGGATAACAGAGATTACGCTGTAAAAATCATTTGCAGCATTAAACGCGTTAAAATCACAATTTTTAAACGAAAAAATGTCGCAATTGTTTACACAAGTGAAATCGGGTACGCTGGAAGATATCAAAATCTGTATCGACTATATGATCGATTAATCGAATTGTTTCGAGTAAGACAACCAGATTCGCATGGTCTCGGCATTTCCTAAGCAAACGGCATACGAAAGCGACAGTCGCAGCCATGGGAATAAATCGTTTTCCTCGTGACCGGGACACGAACTAACTCATCGACGCTGCACAGTCGGTCGGGAACGAATGGAACGATATATATTTGCCGGGACGATTAATAGCGCGGCGAGGAAAGTTAATTAAGGAGCGGACGAAACAAGATTCATTCCCGGTCTCGTCAGCCATTTAATAATCTCGAAAATTCTGACGATTAGGAGAAGGTGTGCATACACCGGTGCCCGGGCTTGTCTACGTGTTCACGTACACACCCGAGACGAGTTATCCCGTCTATCCGGGCGCGATTCCCCGAGTGCCCTGCACTCAGTTCCTCTAATAACAATAATAATAAGAAGGGATGGAGGCCCGTTTTAATCAGAGGGTCTGCCTGCCTGACGTGATTAACTCGAAGAGCCCTGGGAAGACGGGAGGAGCCGGCGCCGCGTCAGGGGAGGAAAAAGGGAGAAAGACGGGGGGTTGGCTGCTGTCATTTTCGGTGTTTATCATATCAACGAGGTGGGGATGGGAGGGGGTCTTCATTTCGTCGCCTCTGCCCGGAGAACCGGCGGGCCGGAATCTTGGATTTCACGGCCGATTTGTACCTTCTCTACCTACCACTTTCTCTTTCGCCGACCCTTTTTTTTTACCTCGTTGCCCCCACTTCGCTGCCGGCCAGCGATCTCACCCTCCGCGATTATTACAGCGAACGCTCTCCCAGTGCCCTCTTTTATTTTCGTCCTGCCCGTTTTCCGGCAGCGCGATAGCACAAGTATTACATTATGTTAATGCACGGCCATTGGTTTTATCGACACGCTCGTAAATCGTGAACGCGCGAGAACGGCCAGATGAGCGAAGCAAAAAACCGGCTAATTAAATCCTGTCTGACGAGTAAATTAAAAGGCGCGTCTTTTTAAGTAAGGTCTTCTTTAAACCTCCCTTTAATTTATTCCCGTAAAGAAGACGACCCGCGCGCGGCACGTTTGTTTTTGCCAACGCGTAGCTGTCGGTGCTACCTACCTGTGCGGTTCTGCTATTGGACGTTCTTTAGTCAATTATACATTTTTGATAGGGTCGATAGAAGTACAATATTATCCTTTTTCCATCAGTTCTTACGCACTATCTTTGGCAATTTTAGCTCTTGTTTCCTATGTTTCGATTACGCTTGACCCGTATAATACTTTACCAACTATCAGCTGTTACATTTTTCGGTCTTTACCATCGTGTTGCTCTTATAGTCGATTGATTCTTCAATCTATTTCTTTCTTTTCCTAGCCTCTGGCCTTATCCTAACATTCTTTTCTCTTTTGTTTTGGACGTTCTGTATAGTCTGGTCAAGATGTGGAGATCGTTAATAGTATCCCGAGGAAAAGTGAAATACTGTTATTTCGTGAATAGGGTAGCTGGGGCACCTGTCAATCGTAACTTGGAATTTATCTGTTATTTGGTTACATGGTCGTGTCTATCCTTTTATCATCTATGGAGCAATCACTTGGAATTTGTTCTACTATGTAACATAGTTTCGTGGAATGTTGCAACGTTTGGAAAAATTGGTATGGAAGTGCCATTTGATGTCCTGTGTCGTAAGAGAAAAGAGAAAGGTGTTACCAATACTGAACCTACCGAGCATTAAAACTGAAAAACTTGTGTCGCTTTATAAGACTAGCAGGATTGAAGTTGTTTAGACCTTTCTTCATTTTTACTATGATATATCCTTCGATTAACAAATTTTTTCAATCATTTTCCATGAAAGGACCTTTACAATTTTATTTTTACCGGTAGGTTTATTAGTGTTAAGTGATTGATCATTCGTGATCGAATGACTGCGGATCATTATCCAATTTTCTACTTTCATAGGTTATTTATTACAAATATTTTATTTCCTTTCGCAACAGATTTCGTATAACATCTGCTAAATATACGTTCTTAATTTCTTCTAAATAAAAACAAAAATTTTGTTTTTCAAAAAATAGTCTCATGCAATCAGGGAAATTATTAAGATACAAGTGCAAATCAACGAAGTTGTGAAATTAATACTAGTGCAAAGGGGTTAAAAGCGATCATAAAAGTTAGGAAACAGATTCGGAAACCGGGTTTCAGTTAACGATGTCTGCTATAACGAAGCTTGCTTTTCAATTAAAAATTTTTATTTTAGCACGAACGTACCTCGAAAAACTCATACTGCAATTTCCGAGTGGGTTCGATACCGTCGCAACACGCCGGCGGCAGCGTCCGTACGTTCGACATGCAAACACCGGCTTCCGGTGAAAAATAGTATTCATCACGCGGAGCTTATGTTTTCGTGCGTAGATTGCGTGGGACCTGATCCGCGCCGGTAATATTATGACCACATAGCACGGTCTATTGTTCGCGATTTTACCGTCGACAAGTTTTTTCAAAAGAAGACCCAAAGATGAATGCCATTATACGTGCTATTCAAAACGACGGGAACGACGAGGACGAAGATGACGAAGAGGATGACGTCGACGAGAGCCTTCTCTCGATGGAGAGCACTGGGAGAAAGAGAGAGAGCGAGAGAGAGAGAGAGAGAGAGAGAGAGAGAAAGATAGAAAGACAGGAGGGATTTTCCCTCGAAGACGTCGCTCTTCTTCCCGGAATTAAAGTCATGTCTATGGGGTCTCGGCATTGAGAACGTCTCCGCTATTTCTCTTCTCCGAGCCCGCTGCTGCCTTACGTCTCGCGCTTTACTTTGGACGTCTAATTAACAAGGTTTTCCTGAGGGTTTTCAAGGCGTCTTGCTACCGACAAGCAACTTACGAAGCAGTAAATACCGTCGCACGGCAATCAGGCGACGTTCCGCTCGCCCGTTCGCGATATACGCGCGAGTTGAGCCGCTCTCTCGTCGAACTCGAAAATTTTTCGATAGAATACCTTTCGATATTTCTTCGGTTAGGACTCGGCCGGAGGGAGATCGGGCCACGAGGTTCGATGGCGCGGAAGAAACTGGTTTCTTCCGAGTCGAAAGAATCCGCCGAGTCACCCCGCGGAGAAATTACACCGGCGTACGATGACTTCTTAAGTAGTATCGCGCCGTCAGTCCTCTTACCGTTCCAAACCAGTCACTGGCATCGAGGGGATCGGCCCGTAACGTTCGACGAAATCGGTGAATATCCTCCGTACCGTCCCCCTCTAGGCCCTCGCTTCCTTTTCTCGCGTTATATTTAACGATGAAACATTTATGAGATGTCTTTCGCTTTGGCGGCGATACTAATGGCCCTAACTGCTCATACCAGCCGACCTGGGACGCGAGCAATCAGGTTCAATATGTAATTACGGAGCCCCGTCGATTTCGATATCCGAGCTCCGTTTCGAATACCACTCGGTAGCAATCGTCTTTTGATGATGACGCTCGAAGTCGGAGATCGGTAAAGTTTCACAAAAAATCAATGGGCATTACGCAGTTCGAATAAAATATGTTGGATAAGCGGTACCGAGTCAACGAATAAAATATTTTTATTTTATAAAATGTGTTGTGCGAAAACATTCCATCTTATTAATCCGATACGTAAAATCAAATATTTCTCCCTTGTTCGTCCGTTGCGCACGGTAAAATGTTTCCATCTTATCAATCTGATGCGCAACAAAATTATTTCATATTATTAATCCGATGCAGAAAATTCAGATATTTCGTTTTTTAATCAAATTCATTTATTGTAAACGAGTCAAGTTTTATTAACGTACAAAGCAATTAAAACGTTTTATGAAACCGATAAAGAAAATTAAAGATTTCTATTTTATTGACTACAATAAATTACCTCGGTTTATTAATCTGATAAAATCGAATATTACATAAGACCACGTGCACATGCAAGTGAAATATTAAACGTTCCCGAAATTTCTGTTTTGTTCTCTTTTAAGTACCGAAATAATTAGAGGCAATGCTCGGTTCGTGCTCGGTTCATGTAAAACCTACCGTGTTCACGCTAGCGGGCAGGTATCATGCCAGGTAGGTCCGATCGAGTACATATAGTACACATATAATCGATAATTATATATATGTAATGCGTATACTATATGTATAAACAAACGAATTTAATATGCGAATAAAAGCTTTCACGATTTCCTCTTTGTTGTGTGCAGCGGCGCATTCTCCGTTCGCAACGTCGCTTCGGTGCAGGAAATTGTACGTGTATAGAAAATGTCGTTTTCAATAAAAGAATTAGCTTTCATAGCCATTCGTTTGTATGAAGATGAAAAGAAAGTAATATATCGCCGAGACAAGCGTAAAAGAATGCGAGTGCACAATGCTTTTGAAAAGAAAAAGTGGAGACGCATATCATACACTCTCTCGCCATTCAGTAGACGGTGAGGAGAAATTTATTAATTATTTTCGAACGAAAAAAACATGGTTTGCCTAAAATGTTATTGCATTCGTGAAAAGCGGTGTTCTCAAATATAGTTTCACTGTCACTTAAAATAAAGAAATAAGTATCCTTTATGTAAACGAATTACATCCTTTGTGTAAACGAATCTTACAGCAGGAAGAATGACATAGCAGTATCGAGCCTCGTTTTCTTCGCCTAATTACATCCAGATGATGCGATTAGTATAATTTGCATATAAAGTATAATCTATATATAAAGTATCTACATTTTAACGTTATAAAACAATGAAACAACTGCACCAAAAACGAACGAAACGTGACACAAGTATTAAAGGGTTGCGTACGTTTGTACACTACGTGCATAGTTCGAAACGATGCCTAAATGCAGACAAATGAACGCATACAGGTTCAGTCAATCGACTCACAATTTATACAGTACAAACCAGCGGATTCAACAATTTCAATAAAGTTATTTGTCTTCATAAACATGAACTTCTACAAATTCGTTTCGACTCGCGACCGAGTGGTTCGCGGCACCAGCGCTGGCAGACTCGACGCAACAATTGTATTACGGTCTACACTGGTAATTTAACGAGCGATCCGCAGGAGTTGGTTAACGAGGAGCCAGCACTTGCGAGGCACTTGCGCCGATCCCCCGCTGCTGACTCATTTTCGGGAAACTGCGATCGCGGCTGCGGAAAAGATTAACTCGTATCGATCGTTCGCCGCGAAGTCGGGGATTATACATAGAAGCAAACGTAGCCGCGTCGGGGACAGATAAGCGAGGAAGGATTGGCGGTCGGTTTAATATTCCGCTTTGTGCGCTTCATTAGCGTGGCACAAAAGTGGCTTAAAATAATTGAGTCTACGCCGGGTATAATGCCTATTCTGATGTTCCATTGTCGGCCGGCTTGGGTTCTTGATTCGCGCGACGCGTTATCAATGGCTGCTTATTTCCTTCATTGTGAACGCGCGCGGGCCCCTTTGTTTTTGTTTAATTTTTCAACCCCTCAGATATCTTTCGACCACGTAGACGACGACCGCGTACGGACCTGCCCTCCGTCCCCTCCGTCATCCCTTCGGCATTCACCCGCATCGCCGCGCCGCGCCGAGCTGGACGAAAAATTCTGATTTATTATCGGCGGTTGCGTGCCTCGAGCTTTTTTTGCGCCGGCGAACATTCTTCCACGGGATCTCGCGTCGAACCGGTCATTCGTCACGGACAATTCCTTAATCGCTCGGCTCGTTACACGCGAGTCTAGATGGAGACCTTCGGTTCAATTCGAAAAAGAAAAACCGAGCGCTTTATTCGCGGCTGAACGGAAACTTCTGTCGTAATCGTTAGCGTCGGGGAACGCGATTCAATCGCCGACTGCCGCGGAATTAAAAGGGTTGCTCCACCCTTCGCCTACGCGACGAGACTCCATTCGCGAAATCGCCGCTGCCTCCGCGAGATAAAGAAAAGAAACAGAGGCTGCTCGATGCGGAGAGCTCCGGCGAAGGAAGGGCGCTTCGGAACCCTTAACGCGACCACTCGTTCAATGGTAACGAGCACAGGTGAGGAGGGTTCGCGTCCTTTTTAATCCTGCTGCGGTCCTTCGTCGAGCATTCGAAATCACCGATCGAACTAAACTGTTGTCTTTCGGCTGGTCGATCTTCTCTGTGCGGTGCCTCGTTTAAGAAGATATCTGCAGTTCTGGAATTTTTGTCGCTAGAAATGTAACCCTTAGCAACATGTTTGAAAGTCGATTACATTATTCTATCGTAAAACGACTGGACATTAACGAGATGAGAAAACTCTTCTTGTTTAACTCTTCCATTCTTTAGCATAGGTAACACTGCGGTGTTTCGAACGACCAAAAATGAAATTTTAATAATTAAAATATGATTTATTATTTCTAAGATATAAAAAAAACCGAAAACTCAATACAAATTTGTAAAAAAGATTTTCTTTTTGTTATTTTATACAGTCAAGTAGTTTTAGTATTTGTTTACACGTTTGCGGAAATTTCGTGGGGTTGCTGGCAACTCCAGGAAGTTGTTTCATGGTTAAAATCCACTGCACAATTAGTTGTTACCTACTGTTAGAAAGAATTCATGTATTCATAAGCTCCGCTACTGCAGATTAAAAAATGTTTTAAAATTCGAATAACAATTATTTCGAAAAAATTCCAGGAACAGCTCGTCGGTTATCAACTGTGGTTGTCGCACGTGCAGATCGTATCGCAGTCTCACGTCGCCTTACCGTTAAGAAAAAAAGCTGCTAGCAAAACGTAGAATCGGAATCCCAAATTAAATAAAGCATTCATAAATTCTCGGAGAAGGGAGGCGGGGGTGGGCCGCGACGACGTACAAGTTTACGGTTTCCCGCGCGAGGAGCAAATACACGAGGCAGCAGTTTTAATTCCGTTGTTCAACCTCCCCCATGCCCGCGACCTTCGCCCCACCCCATCTCTTTTTCATCCGCCAAACGTTTGTTCCCCTTTTTCCTTTTCCTTGTCTAATATTCTTATCCAGTGGCGCGATATCGCGGCTCGCGTTCGTCGCGCTTCTTCTGGTAATATCCGGCTACTTTCCCTCCATAAACCTCTAAGTTTATGGTAAATTGGCCGAGGATCCTTGCACCTTTTCCGGCTATGTTTCTCTTCCCCCCGATGCTCTCCTCCTTCTTCGTTGTGTTCCACCCCCGCCTCCGGTCTCCAGTGCCGCTTTGTTTCGATCGCGTTTTCCGTGCAACGTGCTCCGCTTTTAAAGACGTTGAAAAAGCATTGTCCTTGTTTTTCTTGCTCGCTGTCGCTTCTTCTAACGGCTGCGACGCTGCCCGTTTTCGCGAGAAATATCTGGTGATTTAGAGTCACGTTGCTCTTCGATTCGTTGCCGACCATTTCTCTTTAACTGCGGTGAAAAATGTTTCGCTCGCGGTCACGTTTTTATATAGTTATGTCAATTTATGATCTGATGAGAATAACCTCCTCGAAGATGGTTTCAAGATAAAACTGTGAGAGGGTCTGCAATGTAACTGTGGTGCAAACGCTGGTTAGAAGTATGTTGGTGAATTAGAAATCTTCTAGAATTCTTTACGAATATTCTATTTAAACGAACAATAATGATTTAGAAGTTTTATGGTAATCATTAATGAATGTCCTGTTCAAACCTTATCTATCTTCATTTATATAACATAATCTGTCCTTTGTTATTAAATTGAGAGAATTGTACAAAATAACCAATAACATTTAATGGCTGGAACATTGAATAATTAATTTCATAAATTCATTCGTTGATTATTCACGTTGTTCAAGATTAATAAAACGATCTGTGGAATAGATTATTTCTTAAGTATCTGTAAAAATCGTGCCAAATTGACGCGAGCAACAGGCGAGAGTTAAAAAGATATTATAAAATTAATAACAGAGATATTTTCTTTTGAACAATTTATCCTGTGAAATAAGAAATAAAAGATAATAAAATAAGAAAGCTGAGTGCAGCTTGTTCCACTCATTTGTAACTTTTCGTGAAGTGAAGTTTAAAGTGGCACCCAATCGCGATGCTTTTTAATTATGTTTGTTGCTCGCGGGGTCTCGAGGCTCGAGCAAAAGGGCGGCTTTGAAAAATTATCCGAAGGCCTCTGAAAAATGATAGGCCGGTCGACCGAACCATTTACCAAGACCGCGGGCCTCGTAAATCCGTGCTAGATTGCACGAGATTCGTGTCGGGGTTGTTTTGATGGGTGTATGCGGCCCGGGCTGATTCCCGTTGACAGGCCTCGAGTTTTCGAGTAATTAATAACGAGAAGTCGTATACACGGCCGGGGGGTGGCAGGTTAACCCCCGCCGCGCGCGTCTCCGCGACGTCGAAGAACATGGGGGCGCAAACGAAACTTAGCAAGACTCTTCGAGTGTCCCGAATGCTGCGAGGATTCTCGTTAATATACCTTCCTACCCGAGGAGCTTCTTTCTCCCTGTTGAAGTTGTCGTTAACTCGGCGTTTGGATACACGAATTCTACATTAACGGATAGCATTAAAGGTTCATAGACTCGGAGAAATGGCACGGCCTTATGGAACTCGCGGCCTTCCAGGCGCCAGACAAAGTCTGCAGTTTTTGAAAGAGTTCGGAGTTTGCAATTTTTTTACCATCCCAGTTCGGCCAAACTGGACCCAGAGATTAGGTTTGGAACTTTTTAATTAAAAATTTTAAGTGGAAGCTGGAGCATTGTTTCGACTGCGATCAAACGATTACTGCACATTACGGTGCTGCAGATACGACGACGTTTCTTCGAACAAGTTTTCTTTATCATCAGATATTTTATCCTGATTTTAATCTGCTAGCATACGTGTGTCAAACATGCATTAATAGATTTCGGATGTTTTCCATACGTTGTAAAAGGGACGAGAGCTACTTAGAAATTTTTTTGTTTTTCAATTGTCGCAATCCTTTTATTGCATCAAATTGCAAATTTACTTATTTTTGTCGTATGCATAAAATCCGTAATCTATTGTTAGGATTATTCTGAACGTGACACAAGTCAGCCAAGTAACACGCGACTGTCAGAGGTTAAACGCTTAAGGGGTGACTGTAAGGTCGTTCAGACTCGACCCAAACATCTTCAGTCGATTTTGGAATCGTTTGTAACTTCATCCCTCGAAGAATCACGCGCACGCATCCACCTCTCGAATCTCTTCCATTCTTGAAAATCAATCGACTCCGCGAGTACGTAGACACGGCATAATTTTATGGATAGCGTCACGTTCGTGTAGATGTCCGCAGCGTGTAAGAAAGTGTAAGTCTCCGAGTATAAGGGGTAATATCGTGGAGCGGGAGATGCCCTTCGCAAATCCTCCTGATCCCCCTTCAATGCACAGCCCGACGTCTTAAGGTTATGATAGCTTGCCGGGGTCCTGTGATACCCTCGGTTTAATATTTATAAACTAGATATATGTATACATGGTGTCAGATACCTGGACTCGTCGGACATAAAGCGAAGTGTTACGTTTTTCCGGGGTGGAAATTGAACCTGGAATGTCGCACGGCGGTACCTTTTCCTGGAAATACATTCCGGAATATAAATGTCGTTTGAAATTTTTAAATTAAAATACTCAGTTAAAAATACTAAAATAAGATAATAAAATAAAATACTAATAAATATTAAATAAATACTAGATTAAAATATCTCGTTACTGGGATATAGATCGTCAATGTTGTCGAATTCTCGTGCTCCGTAATACCTCAAAGATTGTAACATCTTTAATGCGTGAAGCTAAAATTTATTTTTAATATTTTTATATTTTTGCACAAAAGTAACGCAAAACATTTTTTAATTAAGTCTTGTGCTTTCTTGTTCAATATGTCTTAAATCGTTGTCATATTATAATTTAATGGAAGAGACAAAATTGGGATAGTCTTCGAAATACTTGCTTTAATAATATTCATCCCTTAAAGTAGGATATCAACTGTGATATTCAATCGAAAAATTGTGCTCGTGTTTGTCCATTTCTAAGATATTCAAGTTTAAAGTGTAAAGTAGTGTCCATCAACACAGTCCGTGAGCAATGTTTAACATATTCAAATTAAAATCTACGTGTTAAATTTTCTATTCCAATTATACAGGGTGTTGAAGATTAGGATCAAACTTACACTATGTGCCATTGAGATCAAATAGATGAATGTTTTACTGGAAAGATATAAGTTTTTAAAGATATTTATGATTCATTGTAGCAATTATAAGAAATGTTCGAAAATTCGCTTTCAAATATTCCATCTGTATTGGAAATAACAGTAAATACATTTTGAGTACAATTTTAACGCTTATATATAATTTTGAATGCTTATATCTTTTCAATAAAGCATTTTCGAACATAAGTTCATACGGATATTTTTCATCTATTTGACCTTAATAACACGTAGTATAAGATAACAATAAATAATAAGATAAAGACAGAAAGCAAGCTAGGAAGAATGTTAAATTTATCAGCCTCGATAAAAAAGGGTGCCGATTTTCATAAAAATCGTGCGACTTTATCGATTGTGGTAAACTTTTTGTGGAAAGTCACCACTGCGCGTCGCCGAGAAAGAACGTCTCGAAAACGTGCCACCTTCTTCCCCCGCTCGCTATTATGAAAATCGCTTTGTCTACCCTCGCAGACGCTCGGTGCTCGACGAGTTTACTCGACCAGGAGCGTCGATCGATCTCCCGATTTTTTATTTCGACCCTCGAAATTAACGTTGCCCATTCTCGGGAACTCGTGCGCGCGGATACAAGGGAACCGATGGGGCGGTTCCAATCTCGGAGGAACGAATTTCCGTTCGCGACTACCGCGACGTCGAACGCGGCTGCCGCCCCCAAAGAGACTCGGGTCATTTGGCAAAGTGCTACTTTGTGTCACATAAAGAAAGAAACGCGGTCCCTTACCAACGCCGGTTATTTTGCAGTCAGCGATTTCCGTCACTCCTTCCCCCCTCCGTTCCGCTGCCTACGAAAACTTGGCCATCGAACCGCGTCTCGATCCATCGCCTTCGGGCTGCAATCTTTCGCGAATCTTCGCGAAGCTGTCGATGAGTTTGCAGCTCGTTTTGTACAGCCGGCAGCAAGAATTTGCTTCTGAACTACTTAATTGGCAGCCGAAACTCCTGACCTACAGGCAAACGAATTCGCACGCTTCTTCGTTCCGTTTCTCCTCTGTTCTGTCGTTCGAATGCTTCGCGGGTTTTGCGTTTAATGAGATGCCAACTGTCGCAGAAGTTCGAGGTACTTGCAGTTGTGTAGTACAATTGCACTTTCTTCTGAATGGAATCGAGGATGGATTTCTCTTCCAATGATGGAACGGGATGTTGCAAGTAACCTTAGCATCCTAAATAGCTCGCATTTGTAATAGCACGCAAGAACCTCAAAGAAGCATCTGTCTTTTTGTTTGTTTAAATAGTTCCTTTCATTTTCATCGTTATTGACTAATATATATATATAATTAAATTGAGACCAGCTTGACCGTGTTACTTTGAGTACGAGGAATCTAACGAGAATCTTTGTGAAAGTCTCTTTGATCACAGGCATTAGTGATTGGCGATGCACATGGATCTCGACTAGTACACAACGATGATAAAAATATTAAAACACATTCGAACGTAGGTGATCATGAAAATACGAAAATGTCTTTCATGTCGCATTCTTTCTTACGAGGCACCTTCAACAACAGTAGTTTACGATTCTTAGTACTTCATGAAAATTTTCTCCAAATTGATTCAAGACCGTAATATACAAAACGATCACCATAAAATGTTCCCAAGTTCCCAAGAAAAAAATGTCTGAACGTCACGTTCTCTTGAACTTCCTGACTCAGCCCAGCCCTTTCGCCTCGCTCGACGATGCAACGAAACTGCCGCGGCGATTTACCGGATAAACGTTTCTGTATAAACTGTTGTTCAAGGATGCCGAGAAGGGAAAGCAAAGTTTGCAAAGCCTAGATCCGGGCGCGCTAAAAATATCATCGACGTCTCTCGCTCGCGGATAATGCTGAAACGGTACTAAAAGATAAGAAGACAGTCGCCGGGTCGAACTTGCAATGGATCGTAAAAGATTAACTTTCACATTCGCGATTTGCATAGCGGATTCTTAGCGAAACACGGACACACACCTTTTGTCTGTTCGCGGGCGCAGTCTTATGTAAAAGATTGCGGCGCTCGATCGTGGCTGCGCCGATAATGAAACGTTTTCCGACAAAGCGTCTCGGGACGTCGAACAAGGGTGGGATAGAGCTCGGCGAATTTTTCGGCCGTTCGAACTGCATTATTGTTGCGAGATCGTAATTACACGGTGAAAGAAGATAAGGATGAATTCGTTATCTGCCCCCACTCGGCTCGCCCGCTGCGATCCCTTCATCCACCGTTGAAAACTCCTCTCTGCGAGAGTTTTCCGAAGTTCCCTCTGAGCGTAGTAAGCCGATGGGTGGGGAACGAGGGGCGGAAAAAAAGTCGGGTAACAGCTTAATCGCTTCGGAAATGCATAGTGCGTAGTCTGGGCAATAAGTTATCCGTGGCAAGAGAAAAGATTGTCGGCGCTTGCTCGGGGTTGGAGAGGCAAATGTACTGGGTGACGGGGAAATAGCTGGCTGAATTTCGTTCCCCCGGGCTACCGTTCTAATCGTTTCGCAGATCAGAAAGGAGCCACACGACAAAATCGCATGTCGAATTCTAGGGCGTCATTATAAAGTGGAATCTACAAATCTAAAACAAAACCAGTCGCAAATAAAATTTACCAGTGTTTTTAACCCTTAACGGTTCAGAAGTGTTTCTAGTTTACATACCGTCAGGACCAAACTATTTTTCATACGAAGAGAAATTATGTACTAAAGATTTTTATATCAAGTATAACAAAAGGAATTTATTTGACAGATGCAAACAACGATGAAAATAATAAAAAGCAATAATGCAGTTTTCGGCTTTATTGTATTCAGTTTTCACCCGTAATATCGTGCAAAAATATCGTATAAGGAAATTAATTACGGGCTGCGAACTTTACAATGAGTCCAAAGTTTATGTTATACAATTCGTGTTTGCGGAATTGTAACTTTACGTTTTTCAATTTACTGCTGGAATGATTAGAACTGCTGCAGGTGTAAAAAAACTTTTCTTGCTCAAGATACACATTGAAGTAAATTTTCGCTGCAAGAAGTCTATATTCTGCGAAGTTTTTCAACGTAGATTAAGATGATCTTTTTTAATTTCAGAAATAGTACGGTGTGCTGCGAAAGTTTGAGCACCTATTTCCTCGACGCCCTGTACACAGAGTGTCTGGCGGAAGTGTGTACACTTGATTATCTTGGGAACTATTGCAGATACAGGAGAGTTTTTTTATGGAAATGAAACGGGAGCGAGCAAACTTTTTAGCGGAGACTATCTTTTGTTCTATTAGTTGAAGAGCTACGAGGGCCGAGATTCATTTTTCAAATGTTGTTTTTCAGTTCATTTGCACCCAGTTGTTCTGTTGGAACTTCTTTCGAGAACATTTTATCGCACAGTGATTTTAAACATTTTTAAAACAATTTCCTCGGCGCAATTTAGACGCTATTTTATAATAAATTCTCAGACTATTTTATAATAAATGATCAGTATTTAAAACACCATGCGTTGACATCTGAAATGATTTCATCTTAACTTTTTTCCACTTCTTCTCATATTAAGATCCTCATCTTACATTGTTTACCAATCAACCATATTTGAGTCTGTCCTCATAGAAGTAATTCCTTTTTAGTCGATGGGGAGGACACCCTCGGCCTCGATATGAAAGTCTTCCTCGCGTCTTCAATAGCTCCGGAATAATTGACTCCCATACACCTCCGTACACTTGCCGCGGACACACTGTATATCGGGTCGGCGGGACCAGGGATAAGAGGTGGAAAAGGGGAGAATGTTTGGCGAGGGGGCAGCCCGTCGAGCGTCGTTAATTTATGGACTTATTTTTCCCGGCGTGCGGTCGCAATTAATCCTGCGCTTTAATTGCTTCGTAACGCGACCCACGGTAGGATCTTTCGATTTGATTAATCGGATTCGACGGATGTCGCCGCGCGGCTCCGGCCAAAGAGACGAATCGTTATATACTCCCCCGGAAAAGAAGGAGAAACCTCCTCGGTTTTTCTGCGAGCAGACATTTGTCCCGACGACGACTTGTCGCCCCGATTAGCAACTCCGCGATCCGGCTGACCTATGGGGAACGCGTGGCGCAATTACGGTTTTTTCCTCGCCGGAAAATATGTAGGGGGAATCGGCCAATGGCGATTATCGGGCGACGATGCTCGGCATTATTCAATGAAACTTTATTGTTCCCGTTTCACGATAGCGTTTACTGCTTTACTGGACAGTCGCGATTTAATGGCGTTTGCGCAACTGAATAAACGACCGTATCATGGTATTTTTATGTCGTTGCGGCGGTGCGAACTTATTTTATATCGTATCGTATATTGCACTTATTTATCCGTATCATTTTATTATGACTACTTATTTTGAAGCTTTTCGTATTCTTTTAATTTTATTTTTAACACTCTGAGTCTAAGGTTGACAGAAGCCGCCAAAATGGCGAGGAACTAATTTCTTAATTTATGATTTCTTAGATTGTAAAGATACATTTACGAGTTATTTATTCAATATATGCGCCACTTGCAAATATTACAATATCACGCAATGAAAATCAGAGTAAATGTCCTATTTGCACTTTTATATAAATTAATATAAAACAGTTGCTTTTAGTGCTCCGTAAGCTTAGTATTAACAGTTTAGGTTTGTAAGAAGTAATTACTTTACAAACCTATTTGTATTAAAAAATTATTATATTAGAAAATGACATTACACTTGTCCTCGTTGCAGCGGGATGAGAAGCAGAAATTCGGCGGACAATGAACGCGACACGACCTTTCTAGAAAAAAATAATTCAAATATTTAGAGGGACCGGCAGCGGGGATTTATGAAATTCCATCAAATTCTTGGGACATCAAATCACCGGCCCCGAAAAACCGGGTATAAATTGATCCATGGACGCTTGGACATGTCCGCGAATACCGCAGCCGCGCGACGTATCGGACATTTAAATCGTTGAAATATCAGCCAGAGACAATGGTCGGGGCTAGGGTTTACGGTGCATATAAAAAATTAAACTCCGTCGGATTTTGTGCTTTTATTGACAGAGCCGATAGCGCGCGAAGGCTTTTCCTCTTTTCGCCCTGCCCGAAAATAATTACTCTGCCCCCGTTGTTGTCTGGGAAAATTCCCCAGCCACGCGAAATATTCTTCGCCGCGCTCGATCGCCTCCCTTGTTTCACGTTTTTCGCGTTCCGTCGATACTGCTCGCCGAAAAAATCCGTAAAATACTTTCGATCCTCAGGACATTTATCGCTGTCGCTGCCGGTTCCGCGTAAAAACAGGTATCGCTTTGTGCGACTTTATCGGAAACTCGAATTGTGTACCACGCGAATTTATTTAACTCTCGCGCGCTCGGTTTGTCATTAATTTGACTGCGCTCCGCGTCGACGTGCGCTGGGATTTTTCGTTTATTACTCCGTCGTAAGTTGACGAACTGCCGTTAATTAACTCAGTGACTGATGTGTGTTGCTTTATGCTATAACTTGCCTTAAGAAATCTACTCGATCATTTCTTATGAGAAATGATAATTGGTAATTTCAATAATTTTTTAATAAAGCATTTAAAGTCAAGGTTCATCAAGGTTCCAATTTTCGTTTACTTATGTCCATGTGTAAATAGGTATGATGAGAATAATGTTTTCAAATGCTACTCCTTAAAGACTCATTGAGCGTATTCAAAATATGAAATTACGAATAAGGCACAGTTCGTGAAGCGAGGAAAATAATAATTTTATCTAATTGTCTCTAACGAGTGCACGAAAGTTGAAGCAGAAATATATATTCGAAGGACCTTCGTCTTTATCATTATCAAAATGAAATGTCAAGAGTCCTACGATAGCAGAATCGGTTTCGATACTGCTGTCTACAAATACGAAATTTCCGCTTGAAACAGCAAGTTCTCCAATAGTCGTCCCTCTGACCTTTATCTCGTCGGCGACCGGATCGTTTCGACTGCAATGTAACATTCTTCTTGGAGGAGTAACAGCGTCCTAATGCACTTAACGATCCCCGTGCAGCGTCGTTCGCCGTTTCACGGTTATTTCTCTCCGACCCTGGAATTAGTGGGGCGGAAAGATACGCGATTCTCGGATATTTCTGGTAAGTGGTGGCCAACAGCCTAAATACTCGTACGGCACTAAAACAGAAGCAGTTCGAGTCGCGCTGCGGGAGGATGCGAGGATTTACGGCCACTTTATTTCTCATCAGACGGTGAAAAAGAAAGCGCGCGTAGGGAGAGGGTGAAAATTGCGAGACAAGCTCCGCCGCCGCGACCGTCTGCGTTCGCCGAAAATTTATCGTCTGATTTATCCGCGTCGCGGAATCGCGTGTAGGCCCAAATCAAATTTCGCAATCCTGCTTCATCGCCGTTTTATAAAGCCTTCGGTACGGCGCCACTAAATTTCATGTTCGCAGCGAACTTCTTAAAGGAGATTATTGGACCCTTGAACGTAACTGTCCGTGTATTCTTGAAAATATCGTCTGGCAATCGTTCGTCTTCCGTTAGGTTGCGGGACTCGAATGAAACTGTGAGAGTTTCCAATCGGTTCTGACGTAATAGGTATTTTTGACTTTTAACTTCTCCATTATAAGGAAATAGTTACGACACCACTGAAACTTTCGTTCCATATATTATTTATATATAAACAGAAAATTTTTACTTTCTCGGAAATAGGAAAAATGATTCAAAGGTTATTGAATAATTTATATTTATAAAAGCTTCCGCCTTATAAAGTGAACTAGATAAAAAGGATGGCACCAAATAACTGGTCTATCATAATCTGTATTGCATAATGAGAAAATGAGTCCTGCAGTGGTAGCTTGTTAGAAACTTCATACTCGCAGTTGTCCACAATGGAGTAAAGAAAATCGATATACAGAAAATGTTGCTAGACATGTGAGATGACCCGGAGTTAATTAACAGTTACGAAGTTACTACTGTCTCTGGTTCGGGCTTGATCGATCCCCAAGGAGAGAATAATCGGCGAGATCTCAGCTGAAAAATTCACTCGAGTTTTCTGCAATTTGTTCAATATTTAACGAGGATCATTTACGTGACGAGTGTATCTGTAGTGGAGTAAATCTCCCTCGGATTTCGTGCTTCGGCATCCGAACGGCAAAAACTCTCGTTTCCCCGTGGGGAAAACCCCCTCTTCTTATAAATCATACTTCTATTCGGTTGGTTAACCTGGCAACCCGCATAGCCTTTTGCAGACCCTCTCCCCACGCCCCGTGGCTGTGTTTATGTGCCATTTGCCGGGAAAGTGAAATAATCGTCGTCCTCGCTGTAGTCGTTGTCGTCAACGTCGTCCATGGTCGTTGTCGTCGACGACGTTATCGTCGATCAGACGCAGATTCTTCTACCGGTGTGCACGGGAAGGATCGAAAGAACGGAGGAACGGATAATCGTTGGTAATTCCCGGAAAATTCGGCAAACTGAAATTCGTTACGAACGAGACAGGTGTGCCGGTGTCCAGGTTGTCGCCATTTCTATTCGAATTGCTGTACACAAGGTGTTTCGCCTGATTAGATCAATGAAACGATTTCTATCGAGTAGAGAGATATAATTAACCTTTTGCAATCGAAACCATTTTAACTGGAAATCTAAAATATTTTTTCAGACTTATAGTGTATCTATTTTATATAATCTGGTGCATTTTATACACTATGGAATTGAATTTTGTGACCACAAAGGGTTAACAATCGTTCATCACCACACATAACAAGCGCGTCTTCTTAAGATCGCTTTTATTATATCGAAGTACATTCTGCATAATTTGATAATAATTATCGGGAGCGGGTTAATATATCTAATCACAAGGATCGAATGTTGCTCTTTTATCTGCACATTTGTATAACGATTCGCTTTAATTAAGTCAATTAAACGCGTTCTCCAGCCACAATAGAAAACACGCGTTATATGCAATTTTTAAAATAACGAACACCGAGTATGCTGCTACGACTGTTTTTATTCCGATAATGTTTTTGAAAGCTTTCAATGACATCGATGTTTACGTTTGTACATAAATTCACAGTTTCGCTCCCGTACATTATAATTGTCATTGAAATAAATACTATAGGAACCTCGCGCGAGGTTACAGCTGTTCCATACAAGAACTCTCTCACTTCGTTTAGTGAAATTCATTTGGAATAATTTTTTTGCTCTGATTACGGCGCAGCTTATGCTCGCAGCGATTGCGAATCGTCGCATATTGCCGTTAACGAAGTTCAAAGCGACGCGGTGCATAATACGCACCGCGTTAATATAAAAGCAAGCGTTAATACAGGTGGTGACGACATTAAAGTCGGAAATTGTGTATCGGAATTCGTTAGAGGCCGCCGGGAACGCGCGGCCTGCTATTGACAAAACTTTCGCGTCGCTGTTAGTGCGGCCCTCGGACACGATATATTGTGGTCTCGAATCGACGTGCGCACGTCGGATTTCTATGCAGGAATTTCGCAGGAATCCGTCGGCTGTCTCATTCGCCGGTGTTTCAGCCAACTACGTCCCCTTTTTTCCCCGATTCGGGTCCGATACCGCCATCTTTTCCGAAACTGACGATAAACGGACGTCTGGTTCGCGCTTTTTTCTTTCGTTGTCTGTGCATCGACGTTGACCTATTCGTACAATTTTCATTTGAGATTTTCGAGTGTCCAGGAATTACTTTAATTACTAATCCTTTAACCCTTAGTGGCCGAGAGCTTTTTTTTTATAATACTCGCCCATAAGGAAATATTTTTTGTCAATGTATGATCTACAAACCAATGATGTAAGAATAAATAAATGAAAAAAAAACTAATTTCGCCAACTTTCCTCAGTTACCAGCATTTTGACGCAGAAATAACTTTTAGGCTGGTAAACTCGGTAAGATCACAGGTCACCGAATTTACAAGTTTGTGAAGTGCACGATGCTGAAATCCTCGAATCGTTGATTGATCGATTCGTTTGTCGTGGCCGAGACTTAGCCGACGCGCGTCAAAACGCAATCGAGTGTCGAGCCGAACAGGATTCGAGGGATGAAACCGATATCCTGCCGCGACGAAGCGGAATACAAGGGTGCGCGAATAATTTCCAACGGGCGGAACACGGCGAATCGATCGGCAAAATTGAATATTCTCGTTAAGAAAATATTTCCACAGGCTCGGCCGCGCGGATTAAGTTGGCTTTGAGCCTCGACGCTTTTCCGGGCAACCCCCTTATCCGCCCATCCCCGGTTCCCACCTTGGATGTCCGATCTGTGCTTATGCAATGGTGCTGCGAAATCTTTCGAACCTGCAAACTCGTCGCAGATCTTAAAATAATTATCCTGCGAATATTGCTGATAATGAATGTCCGTTAATATTGGATACATTGTCGGCAAACTTTCGTTGTTCTTAAAAATACATATTTGATATTCAACACGATTGTGTATCTTCATTGATTTATTAATCTACTAATTTTTTAAAAATTGTTTTTCTAGTTACTAGGTTTTATGCATTTTTTTACAAAAATTACTAGATTGAAAATAAAACTCCAAAGACCTTAGAAGAATTTGAGAATATTTTTATATTAAAATTAATAACAGAGGAAAGACATTTTTATATGACTTAAGTTCCTTAAAATTAACTTAGACAATTTTAATTTTGCATAAAAATCCGCAGTTCATTAATCTTGTAACGGTGATCATTAAGACTGCGGGTCTTTATTTTTTATTTAATAAGACAAAGTTTTCTTCATCGATTAAAAGTTCCTCCATTGGAAAAATATTTTAAAACTGCTGTTAGTTCTCGTTAATTTACACGTTTTCTTTCATTTCTCGAATCTATGCACAGGGTAATGGCCACTATGCAAAAGAAAAACGTTTTGCATCAATTACAAGAAACAGAAATTAATGTATGGTTGTTCTGAAATTTCTTTAACCGTTTCGCAACCACTCGTTTTTTACAAACGTAAAATCCATGGTATAATAATCTGACAATACTTTGAAACAATCTGTTACGGAACAAATAAAATTAGTTACGTATTCTAATCTGCACAAGAGCCGACGACGCGTAAGGAACGCCGCGTAAATTTCATCCCCAAAACGGTAGCCACATGTTATTGCAAAGCTTGTATACAGAAATGTCAAAGCGATTCATCGAGGGTACTTGTGGCCTGCAGCACTCCACCCTCCGCGACCGCGGACTTGACGGCTGATTGAAAAGTTAGTACGCCCCCAATCTGCAAGATGAGTCCCCGAAATTAAATCACTTCTTTCGATGGGGTGGCTTTCGGCGGGGAACCGTGGACCCGGCAGGGTGCGTTCCGGCATTTGTTTCGCGGACCATTAGACAGAATTAGCGTCTCCTTTCTGCAGGAACGTGTATTTTTCGAATCTTGCAAAATGAATTATGCTGAACCGTGATACTGTTATTAATGACCATTAATTATTCACTTGGTGTTTTTCCTTAGGATTTTCTGCTTCATCGAATTTTTTTAACGTGTAACTTTAGTATATGTTAGTATATTTAATTTATTAAGTTGTTGCTATAGTAATTTCGGTTTTCCAAATAGATAGCTTATAAAATATAAAATATAATATAAAATATTCCGTATACATTACAAGTTTCTACGTTTCGAAAATTTTATGCAGATTTATAATCACTATATTCCAAACTAAGGATTAATGCTAAAATCGTTGTCTACCTAAATTACCAAAAATAGAAATCTTTATACCAACATGTCACCTGCTTTCAACTTTCAGTTACTATGCACGAAATATAACAGCTGTCAAAGCTTCGATCTTATTAAACAGAGTAGAGAATTTTAATTATTGTGAATGCTAAGAGATTGCTGAATGCAAAAGCCGTAGTCGAATTGTGGTATTTAATATCTAAACCACGCACTGTGGAAGCTTCATAAGATGCCATCTGCTTGGGTGGGGTTGCATTTAGCAGTATCAAAGGAGGGAATCTGGCGGTTGCCCGGTTCACCGAAAGTCGGGTTCCGTCGGGAGGATTGACAGGCGACTTCCCGAACGATGACACAAGAAGCCTCGAAGGATGATCGAGGCAGCGTGCGTGTCACTGTGCAATTTGTCCGAAACGGTTTCGAATCGCAGCCAGGAGGGGACCGCCCGGGTCGATCGCATTAACGACATTTTTACGTGATAGCGTGGCGGGCACGCGAGCGAGAAACCGAGTTCGGTTCCGCCTGAAAAAAGAACCCAGTTCCTGGGAGGAAAAAACGCGGAAGTCCGAGAAACGCATTTAGGTAATCAGATCGAGGGTGTAATTAGCGGATCCAGAAGTTGGAGTGGGTTCCGTTCCGACACGGCGTATCAATGCGACGCGCGTGTAGATGCCACGAGTGACGTAGCCGCGCGGATAATTAACGATCGCAATTCGTTAATTATACGTATTAACGGGGGCCGTGGCGCTGATGGATCCACGGATCGCATGGGCTCGGGAACAGGCCGGTCATTAATTGTCGCCGGTCGGAAGAAAAAGCGCGGACACTTGCCGAAGCGGCGCGGAACGGAGCGGAGAGGCGTCGCGGCGCGATGCTCTTTCCGGCCGGAGGAAGTCTCTGCGGGAAGCCGGCGAAAGGAACGGCAATAAACAAAGAGGTCCTCCTTTTTTGTCCGAGGCAATCGTTCGTCTCCCGGTGGCCACGCACTGTTCGCCCCGTTGTAAGCTGATTTCGCGATCGCTGAAAGGATTCTCCCCGGGGGGAGAAACATGAAAGTTCCTTTGAGCTCGCGAGTCTCGGCGACGTCTGCGTCCTGCCGCGCGTCATTTTCACGGCGATCTCGAACTTGTCCACGGACGTAAAGAGTCGCGACGATCGCGGAGCAAGTGGAGAGGGCACGCGGTCGCTCCTTTTCGTAATTAAAATCCCCTTTCCCGACTTTCCATTACAGAGAAACGAGTCCGAACGGGGACGCGAGGCACCTCGTTACAAGAGTTGTCCGCGCGCTCCGCCCGAGAAACGGGGAACATTCGGTCCCATTATGCCGGGGTCACGCGTGTTAGGCCAACATAATATCCGCGGCAGGCCCGTTCTTTTGCCAGGCGAGCACTCCGTCACTCTCTCGAGCGACCCGAAAGGAGAACCTCCGAGACCGTCGCGAGATGCGCTCGCGAGCCGGCCAAATGAAAAGCCGTCTTTAGAACCGGCTAGATCGCCACGGTGCGCTGGGCTGCCTACGAAAACGAGAACAGAGGGAAGAAAAGGTGGACACGTCTTGGGGCGTGCACTACAATCGCGGAGGAGTCCCTCTCTCTCTCCCGGGGGTTGTTACGTAAAGTAACCGACGACCTCGTTATTTTCTCTCCTCGGCCAGCCGGAAATGTGAAAACGTTGATGCAGAAACAACCACCCCCGTATGCCTGGATAGGGGTGCCGCAAGCAGTGATATCTCAACCGGTCAAGAATGCCGGTGATGAAAATGGGACGTTTTCAAAGTTCCGTGAAGACAAGGCAAAGAACTTATTCAGAGGAGTGGCTCGCTATCTCCTCCCTTGCAGCTGGTATTTGGGTTAAACCACCAGATTTCGCCTCTCCGTTGATGACCGACCCAACTTTGATGTTCTTTCTTTGCGAATCGTGTACTAAACTCCAATAGCGTTGCTCAGCAAAACTATTATTTACCAGAAAATTTGGTTTGTAAAATTTTAAGGAAGTTCTGTTTTAAAAGATGTCTAGAAAGCGTAATTGTTTGGAGCGTATGGCGGTTAAACGATAAACTTTACGCAACACAACACAGTCTTCTTCGGGAAAACTATGCACGTTGGAACCACCCACGTCGTCAGGGTGCACCGTTTGCAGCGGAGGGACACCCGACACCCGTGCAGCAGCCACGTCAGTGCAATCTTTAATTAAGATTTACGAGCGGGGTCTGGCTGCCGCGGTTTCCACCCTCGATCGGTCGAAAGTAATCGGAAGCAATTTCCTCCTCCGGCTGGGTGCGTAAGACATAAACCATTCCGGCTCGTTCCGAGGAATCGGACGCAGTTCATACGCAGAGCGAACGTACGACCGCAAAAGGGACGCAGGAACGTCGAACGGAAACTGCGAGTGGACAGTCTCATCCGCAGCCCGCTTTAATCAATGCTAACGATCCGTTTATTATTCGAAGGGTCGAAACCGGGGTGTAGGGGTGACCTTACGTGGGCTTGCGAGGGTCAGTTCCCTCCTGTCCGATGAAATTGCGTTACCGCGTCCAGGCGTCGCCAAACTGACTCCAACGGACCAACACTCGGCCATCCCCCGTTCCACGGTTCAAAGGAACACGGAGTGCCGATTGAAATCACTTCCAGCGGAAGTCTGTCGGTTAGGGCCGGCGAAACGTTTCTGTATTTCATGTCTCATTTGTCGCGAGCGCTGACGACTTATAGGCTCGAATGTTTAACAGTCGGCAAATGGACGGTCGAACGGTGAGTCTGAAGGTGGGTCACATTAGACTCAAGCTAAACTAGTTAATGTTAAGCCTATCGAGTCGGTCAAGATTATGTAAATATTCGATCCCGCGCTTCGTCTTTTCGTCTTTTAAAAGTTTTAATCTATTACCTTTAAAAGTATTGTATTAAACAAATCGAATGTTACTAGAACTTTTTATTACTAGAATAAGAAAAGTGTTAAACTAACATGTCCTATGGTATTTTTGGAGCTGATATTCAGCACTTGACGTGTTAACTGTTACTAATTGGTCTCTTACCGTTACGGCAAGTTGACACCGAGGAATAGATTAAGTTCGAAAAATGAGGGACGGACAAGGAGGAAGGTATATAATCGAATGACTTCGTAAGTCCGCGGCCGAATTATCCTCGGAATGTCGGGAACGCTGCTTCCGATTTCGGGACGCATTCGTCGGGTTTATTCGAACGAGTTCTTTCGGAAGTTGGTCTTCGGGGACGGCCGTAGTCGGTCCCTGACGAACTTGGAACGGGGCCACTCGCCCAAACGCAATTAAAATTCCGATGTAGCTACCGCCGATTTATGGATCGTAAAGGAGATTCGTTACTCGTCCCGATAGTTCTCTTCGTTTTAAGTAGATCATTCGTGGGGTTTTATTTTTTTTCTCCCCGCGCAACTTTCCCCTTTACCTACTAAAATTCTTCTTGTTCCTGCTGGCTATTTATTCGCGAGAACCACGGCCTCTTGTGCTTAGGGCAATTAGCCGTTAGGCGCCGTAAACACTTTGTTGCTTCCTTCTAAGCTTCAAGTGCTCATACTTTACTCGAAGTTAACGTCGTCCGACTCGGTAGCTTGAATAAATTGCTCAAATTCAGTTATAAAATGGTAAATGTGAAATAGTAAATAGAATGTAAATTTTCTCATGTGTGTAGTTATTATATACAGTGCAATAAGTAATTTATATAAGTTACTGATTTACTTCGATTGCTTTAAACAGATTACACTTTTCGGACATACTATCCTTCAATGAATTTCGTCGAATTGTTAATACTATTGTAACAAATTATTCAAAAAGTCTTATAATCACTTCATTATTTTCTTTACATTAAAATCCGAGTGAAAGTAGTAAATAATATTATCCGATGATTTAAACATTAAATGAAATAGTATTCCCAAATAGTATCTATTTACGCAAATATTTCAATCTTTACTATTTTATATCAAATTATTTCGAATTTTCCCCAGCCCTAGTGGGAATCAAAGATTACAGAGTGCGCACAGTCGAATAGGAGATCACATTCGACTCGAGTAACATTAGCTGGCTCTTACGCAAAAGCAATTACACCGCCAGAAAATTGCATCGAACAATCGTAACAATTATTGCCCGCGGTATGAACAACTAACGAGGCGTTCCTGATAGCGAGAGGATGCGCGACGCGCTTCGTTCGAGAGTGCTCGCCGGGCGTGCACTTTTCGCGGCCGTAAAAGACGCCGCGGTGTTTTAATTACGATGCAATTTTCTTTGCGGCGCCCGGCTCTTTGAAATGCTGTTAGACTTCCACTCGAATACACGAAGCAATCACGCGCTTGCCGGTCGGTCGTCTCGCGGCGACGCAACGCGTTTAGATCCGCGGAGATTAAAGGGGGGCCCGCCCTTTTCTCTCCCTCGTGCACGCATCGTCCCCTACGAGTTTGCCAGCGAGTACCGCAAGTGCGCAAATATCCAGAAGACCCGCGACTATTCTGTGCGATCGTCTTCACGGGCCAGAAGTGCTCGCTGCGATTGCTCGCGCGAGACTCCTGCTTTTGAACTCTTCCGAACGACGTTCGATGTTGATTCCGATTCTTCTTCTGCTGCTGAATCGTCTAATACATAATACGCAATAAATTAAAATAATAATACGCAAGAAAATTAAAAATTGAGTTAGTATTGCCAGCTCGAGATTGCTAGTCTCATCGTTGTTAAACACCAAAGCCTAATCTTCTTCTGGTTTAGTCCTTTTTGTGGCATCTATGTTCATCGTTAGTCTAGGAGATCTTATTCAAAGTGAAAAGGAGTATGAACTGAGTTAATTTAAATTATGTTTACTCATTTTCTTTTTGCAGATACTGTAAACGTTTGATATTTCCCTGTGTCTCTTGCAAGATGTAAGGGAAGTAAAAATTTGTGTAATGTTGTTAAATGGCCATGAAGTTTGATTTACATCGATGAAGCCACAAGCTTGACCTTTGCAATTTAGATTTGATTGGTTCCACTGTTTTATAAATATGCAATATATTTCATTTACTTCTGAAGAGTGTACAAAGGTTAGTCTCAGTCCCAGCGAATTAAGCTCTATGGTTTTTCAAACGTACCGAAATAGCGGCTCGCTCCACTTCTACGTTGCACGTCCGAGTCCCTGTTTGCTCACGGAGAAATTCACGTGGCAGTGTTTCAAGGGATACGATCGAGCACCATGACGAACCGAAATCTTTTCGGGCCGCGTCCTTTCGTCTCGTTTCATCCGTTAAATGACTCGATCCGATGCCGCGTTATTTTCCCGCCCACGGCGGTGCTTTATCACATGGTCATCGCTTCCACGCTTGTCAACTTTCTGTATCCGTCCCTCCCACACCAATGAAAATTCCGTATAAACCCCATTTGCGATCCAATCCGGTCTGATGAATTCCAGAAAACACACGAGTCACTGACGGAATGGGTATCTGGCGTAGGGAGGATGCAAGACCTATAATAGATTATCGGGGGCGACTGATCGGTAATCGAATATCAGTGGGGGTTAAAATCCATCAAATCTTCCTCCTCCGTTGACGCGACAAGTTACTCTCGTTCTACTATACACTTCCCGATTTTTCTGCCAGCGAGATGACCGAATCTCGGCTCTGTTGGGAGCAGTCGTTATCTTGTCACAAGATGTTGCTTACAGTTCAGTGAAATATTATTCATCGAATTTTTATGCGAAATAGAAATTGTCTGAATTAATTTCAGGATGTATAAAATGTGTACAGAATCTTTTCCTTTCTTTGATTACTTTACCAAGTTGAACATAATGCAGCAGTATTTTTTAATTCTTTATGTGTTGTAATTTTTCTGTATTTGATTTACTAATTTTAGTCATAATTCTATAAAATTCAACGGAGTTATTATTCGGAGTGGTCCGGAAATTAGTTTTCACTATTCTCCTCCTACTCAGGTTAGGATAAAGGAATGTTCTAAACATGTTATTCAATCGCAATATTAAACCTACCGAGCTCAAACAACAACCACCATTTGTTGCTTTATAATAATGACAAGATCGTATCTATTTAGACCATTCGCCATTTTTATTATCATGTACGTTTAGTTTAACGAATTTATTTAGTCATTTTCCATGTAAAGGATCTTTATAAGCATCTTTAAAATAACGATGTGAAACCTGGCAGTTCAAACGGCTTGTAGGCAATCTGAAAATCTCGATTATCCTAGAGTATCAAGCATCATAGTTGACTTTATTGTTCGTGATACTTCAAAAATCACAGATGGTAGATTGAGAATCACGTTCATCAATTGGGTTTTGAACAAATTTCTGAACAAACATTCTTCTCAAGGAACTTGGGCAGGACTTAACCTATTCTACAGCGTGAACACGCGCATTGGAAACAGTGGAATAATATTTGGAGAGCGTAGCACGATCGAATCGATGGTGTGTATCGAGTTTTACTTTGACTCGGCAATCTTTGTGGCTCGTGCACCGATTACCGGGGGATGATCGATGAGGGCGGGAGGTTCTACGCGACGGAAGAGTGGCGGAAGTGGACAGTATGTAGCGAGAATGAAACATTCGTAACGTTATTGTTCGGAAGCGGACGGGGGCTCGCCGCCGCGAAGGTTGACGTCCCCATCCGTCATGGTGTCGTCGGGCATCCAGCAGCCTTTCAACCCCCATAGAGGCGCCGGAACCACATGTGTGCACGGTGCCGAGCGTAATCGTGCACCAGGTGCCTCGCTAACGTCTCTTAACGAAGGACACAACCCCCGCCGTGCTTTTCGTTCTCTCCCTTTCACCTGCCTCCCCTCCGCATGCCCCCGCGAACCTTCGCCTCGTGCCGCTTTCTTTTTTCTCTTTTCCCGTACGCGAGCAGAGGCAGCCAACACCCGTCAAGGCGGAAGAGAGAAAGAGAGACGAGAAACATCTCTTAACAAGCGTCGAGCAACTCGGTCTCGGTACTCGGAACGTAAAAGGGACTTTTTGCTTGTTAGATTGTTTGCTCTCGTCGAACGAGAGAGGGCAGAGGATTCGGTTTTTCACCAGAGAGAATAACGGGTTCGTCTTCTTCGAGAAAGCGGCTCCCCCCGGTTGCCAGGGAACCCTGGGACTAGCTGCTTTTTTCCATCGATCTTCGCACCGGCAGCGATCTTCGACCCGCCGCGCCGCGCCGGGATCGTGAGAGATCGTGAGATCTTCTGATGGTATCGCGACACTCGATATCGTTACTTACACCAACGCCAGAAATGTTCTACAGAAAAAGTGGCCTCTGGGAAAACATTTATTCGAACCGTTGCCAGGGGTCTTTGGAAGATACATTGTCAAAATTGAGATGTCTACGCCCGTCCAAAGACAGAGGCCGCACGAATCACATTTTAGTGTATCGTCTATTCAACGAGCTGCGTGCGGGAATATCGCGAAACAACTTTTTAAATGTATGGAAACATATTTCCACTACTGACTGACAGAGCAGGGAGAAAATACAGCAATATACATTCAATTTTCATCCTGCTCATTACTAAACTGACATGCTTTAGACATTAAATCCTTGCAATACTTCGACAGGTCTTAAATCAGGTGTGAACTCCGTTGTTGAAAGATGGAATAAAATTTGACTCTCTTCCGAAATGGTAAATGACGTCTTGGAGGCTTCCATTTTACGTCCAGTTTCAGTCGTAAAGCGTTCATTTCGCAAGAGAATAGAATTTTATTCGTCTTCAAGACGTCCATAAGATGTCTTCGTGCTATCTGGATTGTCATCAATATTTAAGCATTCAAGTAAGTGTATTTACACAATGAATAGAAATTTTCTATTTTGTCTAAGAAATTCTTACGATCGAGAAAGTTCAATCATGGTAGGACAGGAAGTTCAATATGATCAATATTAAAAACGTAGCGCGTTTGCGTGAAATAGGACACGATTGGAACAAGAAACTTGCCCATTGTGTCGCTACGATTGGAACGTATCCGGTAGTCGCGTTCAGGTAATTGTACGCGATCGCAGGTGTCCTGCGAAGCTAGCGCCGGTTCCTAGACGGCGGCCGACTCAAAGACGCTGCTTTATTCCGTCGATATCTTTTACAAGCGGACGCAAGTACCCGCGCGGATATCTCGGCAGATTTTACAAATCCGTTGGCCAAACAAGTGGCGAGGATCTGGCAGGTGCCATTTGCCATTGAAATCCTGCTGCCATTAGAGACGTCCGATCTAAATCCCGGTGGCATTTGCGCACCGGATTGTCGTCTTATCCTCCCGTCTCTGTCCTCGGCCCGTCTTTCTCCGTCCGCTCGCCCTTCTTCCATCCTTCTTGCCGGGGTTCACCCTCGCGCATTTCGGTCTTGTTATTTCACTGCTTGCATCCCCTCTTCGGTGGTTGGCAGCCGACCGGCCGGCCGGTTACTTGCCAATGTAGAATTTCCCGTGGACCGTTTCTGGCGGCGAACGTTATCCTGTTAAGATCCGCAAAGCAAACACCCGCCCGGAGATAAGAGTGTCCTTCGGGAGCCCGCCAGGGATAACAGAGAGCTTTAAAAGGTTCGTGACGTCCTTCACGGCGTTTTTCGTGCGGGCATTTTTCAAATTCGATTTGCACTCCGAACCCTGCTGCACTTGGTCCGCGGAACCGATTCAATGTTCCTGGAAGTGTGTACTATATGCGTATTTTACAATACGATATTGTTTAATATTGCAGAATTGTAATATTAATCCGTGTCCATGTTGATAGAAAGTAACGGTGAGAAATTACAGGTGTGACAACTGGGTGGGGGAATAGTTCCGACAATTCCGTGTTCGGTTTCCTCAGATAAGAATCTCCCCGCGTTTAATTTGTTCCTATATATCTATATCACCTTAATACTAACTACATCCGTACTGTTACATCTAACGTTGCGATATCAGTCAAGGTGTGAAGCGATGCGCATCGTGAGTCTTTGACGAGAAGCGCGACGCTCTAGTCCCCGTGGTGCGATACTGCGGTTGTCCCGCGAGTCCGCGCGACGATTTTGTTAATGCTTTGATGCGGAAAAGGAAAAGTCTCGCGTCGGAAACGTGCCCGTTACACAGGTATTGGTAACAGCAAACATGTTCCCCGTACCGAACCTCGTTACCACCTCGATGAGATTATGCGCAACGAGGTGAGGTAACAAATGTAGACATAGCCTTACTTTTCCAATCAGCCAGATTGGCGTCTGATCTTTCTGTATACATATCTTGTTGGGTTACTTTGAAATCAACGACACTCACTTCAACGACAATCACTTCGCCGACTATGTTTTTTGTCGCATCGACGTATTTTTTAATCAACGATCCTCGAAATTATAATAGCGTGGATTTCAAAGAAGAGATTTCGTTGGAAAATCGGATCGTTTCTATTCTACCTGTTACTCCGGGTAGCTTCGTTGAAACGAACCGATGAAACAGAACGAAATGCAGCCCGATCGAATGATCTCCTGGGCCGAATAATGGCGCAAGGAAAATTCGGTGAAAGGCGAAGTCAGGCGAATCAGCGCGTGTCGCGGCTGAGAGAGAAGCAACCATCAGACTACGGTTTTTCCCATTTCCCGCGGGCGTCGAATTTTCGCGCGGGTTCCGCGTAAACAGTCGATACACGGGAGGCAGACACATGCGCGATTTCCTCGCCATTCACTCGGGCAGATCCCGTTCATTCAATTTCCAGGACCGGCGAACGAACGCGGCGCGGGCGAATCTTTTGGCGCGTCGGCGACTGCAAGCGCCCATTGCCAACTTCGCTTTTCAATCCGACTTCTTGTTACGTATTCAATTAGTTCGCGAATCTTGCGCATCGCGGCGAACCGGATACGTCTCGAGCTGTTTTTCGAAGCCCGGGAACCACCAGGCCCGGAATAAGAGACCGCCGAGTAGGCGAAATACGAGAATAATTTAAGTCTGGAACAGAGATCGGACCGGTGCGGCGAATCGTATCGCCCGCGATTCAACGGGGCTGTATTAAATGGAATTGGCTCGCGACGAAACGGCTGTCTCGTTTGATCACCGGGAAACTTGATGCGATCCAAATTATTATTCATCATTAGAGAGACGCTCGTTTTACTTGCAACCAGAACCGCACGACTGGAGTCACTGCAAGCAGTATTTTCAACAGCGAATGCTTTTTTAGCGAATTTGTGACAACTGTAGGTTTAATCAAATCCATATGTATTAATCTTTATTTTAGTTTGAACTTGCTTTTCTGAGTTGATTGTTGATCATTTTTTTTCTACTTGATACGAACAATTTAAACAGACTACTAACTAATTTAGATAGAATGTTTATAACTTCGGATCAAAATGGACCCATCATCCGAGGATTAATCAAAGAAATCTTTTCGTTATTTTAGTTTGCGTAGAATTATTTGTGAACATAATGAAATATGGAGTTCAAACAAATGTAAATAAATAAAATAAATAAATAAAACTGTTCAAACTTACCAACATTAATAATGCTAGGAAAAATGTTAGGAACGTTGAGTAGGCCTAATTCCGTGGTCTACCTCTCTGCTCTAATACTACTCTATAATTGTCCTAAATTTCCCCAAAACTGACCTAGAAGAGAACTATTTACTACTATTACTACATTTTTTTGTCTACTTGGTACGAATAATTTAAACAGACTACTAAGTAATTTAGATAGACTATTTATAACTTCTGATCAAAATGGACCCATCATCCGAGGATTAATTAAAGAAATCTTTTCGTTATTTTAGTTTACGGAGAATTATTTGTGAACATATGAAAATATGGAGTTCTTTTTACCTACGCTGTAAAAGAAGAAACCTGTCACCAATTTTGTTTGTCATACACGCAAACATGAGAAATATATTCTTAATTAGGTAACTTTTATGAAGCAAAAATCTGTCGTGTAGTTAATAATTCAGTAACGACTTCGTTCGTAAAATACTGGTATCATGTGCGCCGCCAAAAAGATCATTTGCACGGATGGATTTTCATAAAACGGAAAAAGCTCTGTCGTAAAAGAATCTCGTGTTCCAGTAAAAACATTACTCCGGTGAAACGAAGAGGAACTTCGTCGTAAAAAAAATTCGTTCCCTACGAAAACCGATCCGGAGAAGTTCGTTTTCGTGTTCTGCAATTCGGCGACGTATTCCGTGGACCAGAAACATCGGGATGAGGGTGGAACATTCCCGCGTAATGAAAGAAAAATAACCCATGCCCTTCGACGGTGGAACATTCCTCGAAGGGTATAATGCGCACGATCATCGCCCTAATCTATTAATTGCGTGATTTCCCGTCGCCGGATTAGGCGCCGAATCCGACTATGCTGATCTCCGCGCGGTGGGAAAATTTTTTTGGATGATAAAACTTTGCTCAAGAAGGATTTATGATTTCAGAACGAGACGTTTAAATACTGTTCTGTAAAGGGTAGACCGCCCTGCAACAAATTTTCTTTCCCCTTAAATCATACATTGTTATTGTTAATTGTTATTACTTTCTCACTCTGTTGTTTATTGCTTCAGACTTAGAGCTTGCAAGCTATCGGATTGTGAACCTAATTATCATTCTCTTCTTCCGATCAATTTTCCACCATTTTCTTTATATACTGTTTTTTACTTTCCTATGTAATTCATTCTGGTTTTCTCACATCTTCATGTGCACTGTTTATCCATATGTTTATATTTATAAAAGGTACTATCAAAACGTTGGAGTAAGTAAATAATTGTATTATGTAATATAATAATAATAATATTATTTACCACTGCCTAAGGATCTATTAATATTTTTTAACTCTAAGGATCTATTAATTATTTTTTAATTCTTCAATAAATCAACTTTGAATCAGAAGCTTCTCACGAATCTTAAAAAAATTAGATTCCTTCAAAAATCTAAAAAGAAGTCTACATTTATTAATTGAGAGACTAGTTTTTTTTTAGGAAGGATGGGAAGCTTCTGACTCAAAGTTGATTTATTAATATAGCGGAGAATTTAAAAAAAAAACATGAAACGCTTCAATTTTTTAATCAAATCTTAGAGTTTTTATAAAAACACGAAAAATTTGGAAAGACGCGTAGGTTTATTTAGATGCCCATTTTGAATCCACCGACCCTTGAAATCCTTGGCCGCTCCTCGACTCGCATTTTTCGTCCCATTTCTCGATCTCCGTCTCGGCTTCTCTCATTTTCGCAGATGCGATGACGCGAGTGCTCGCAGCGTGTCCCGTGATGATTATTCGGAGTGATCGGGAGTAGTTCCCACTGTGGGACAATCTCGACCGTAAGAGATTGCTCGGTCTTCGCGTTTTCTCGCCGGCTTTTCTAACCTCGCCTGTTATCTTCAAGTTTTCCCTTTGTCTGTCCCCTTCGCCTTAGCGTGACAGTCAGTGAATCAGTGAGATCCCAATATTCTATGCGCCCTTCGGAAACGTCGATATTAAAAAAAAAAACATCTCCTCATCATAAAGTGCTAGACAACAGGAACTTTGATGTTCGTGTCTCTGACGTTGATGACCTTGACGCTCTACTTACAGACAGGGTTGCCACGTCTTTAAATTCATATATTTTTACCATTCTCCTTAGACGCAAGTAAAGTGTTACACTGCGTAATCAGTACGAAATTCATCTTGCCTCCTTAAATTATTATTAAACACATTGATAACAAATAAATACAAACAAATGTAAATAAATAAAATAAATAAATAAAATTGTTCAAACTTACCAACATTAATAATGCTAGGAAAAATGTTAGGAACGTTGAGTAGGCCTAATTCCGTGATCTACCTCTCTGCCTTAATATTACTCTAAAATTGCCCTAAATTGCCCCAATACTGCACTAAAACTGCCCTAGAACAGTACTATTTACTACTATAGAATGAACATGGAATTTGCTATCAGCTGGTAGGTGTGCAAAACTTATCGAATTCACGCTGCGAAGGCGTGCTGCTGTTATTAAAAATAAGGATCTGCATACGAAGGATCTGCATCCAAAAAATCTGGTAGAAATAAATTTTTTCAATATGTAATTATTGTGAACAGCAATATGTGAAATTTCAATATGTAGTTAAGTATGTGTTCGCAGAAAACTTGAGATTTACGCATAAAAATGCAAGAAACATTTTAATTATAGTAGATTAAGAAAAACCATTTTGTCATTTTCTTATGTTATTCTAAACTTCTAAAAACTGTAATTAATTTCTGTATATATATATATATATATATATATATATATATATATATATATATATGTATAATAATATGTATAATGTATATGTATAAATGCACAATCAATAGTATTTAATTTCACTAACTGTCCATAAATATATGTCCGTCAGTGTACCCCGCGATCAGGCGTTTAACATGGTTTCGTGCCAATGATTGGCACAATGTGCACGGGCGATTGCGCGTATCTCGACATTAACGAATTAACGGTTCTCGTGACACTCTTTCTCGTATAAGTTTTATCTCCGCATATTACAGAGATGTAACAAACGGTTCGTGACTCGGCGTATCGGGGCCGGATTGCATTTTTGCGGTAACAGATCGGTTTATACGAAAACAAAGCACGCGAAACAAAAAAAGGCGAACAAAGATTCTCATTCGGTCGGCTAACCGGCCGTCTCTAATTTGATTGTCGGGAGAGGGGCACTGCATTGAGAAAGGTCATACCGCCGTGAAAATCGGGTAGTCCTCCGCGGTACCCGGTCTAACCCCGGGGAAGTGGAAAATTCAGTTATGATTCCGTGCGAGCGAATTCGTTTTGTGTGTTTTAACTCGCTGTGATCGAGTCGTTCTTCCGTTAATAGCCGCGCACTGAAGAAATCAATTATCCACGCGAACAATGAACGAACAATAAATTAGGTTGCGATACAATCACAACGATTTTGTTATACGACCGCGTTTGATATCGAGTTCGGCGGTCTCTTCCGCGGATCCACTCTGAGTCACGCTGTTATTCGACCCGTCCCTTCCGCGATCCATATTTTTCTCTTTTTAAACGCTGGACGTGGACCTTGCTACGGTGTTTTCTTCGTAGGTGAAATGTTTGGAACATGAGCTTGCTTTGAAATAACATGGGATGCACACCAGATACCTCTAACACACATACGGTCAGTTGCACTCCATTCCGCAGTTGCTATACTTTGCAAGTAACCATGTTATATGTTGAAACAGGAGGAGATTAATATATTTTCTAGCATAAATTATTCACACAAACTTGAATCAATTATATCTCAATTATATCTGATCTCTGGAACTTGCTCTTCACAAAACTATACAACGCCTAATACGTTTATAACATTTCTAACCTATGACTAAACTGCGGATTTTTATGCAAAATATAAATTGTCTGGGTCGATTGTAAGAAACAGGTTCCAGATACACATTTAATCTTAGCTTTAGTAATTTTAATAAATTAACGATAGTTCATCGATAGTCTTCAATTATTTTAATTTGTTCGTTCCTTCAAATCGTGCCCACTTGTTTTTGTCATAAATGCATACAATCTGCAGTTTGCCTATGACTCAATAATATATATAAAGAAATCGATGGTAATGTATTGCCAGAATCGTTTCGTGTGCTTCGGAGGGCGATAAATATGGAGCGATAGGTGCTGCCACTTGGACAATATTTGCGGCGAGCCCTGCGAGGCGGAATTAAGTTCATTGGCCACCTTAGTCGATGTTTGGGTGGAACTTTGTTCCCGACGCGTTTACACGGTAACCAAAAGTTCGGTTGCGAGACCAGACGACCATCGCGCCAACTCCGACCGCCTTAGCCCTCCACCACCTTCCATCCCCTCTCTCTTTCACCGTTGCTCGGTCTTTGCTTAACCTTTTGTCTTCCTTCGCTGGGAAGTTCCATATCAACCCTTTCTCCCGTCGCGGCTCCGGGGAAAATATTAGCCGCGGGCGCGGCAGCGTTAAGGGAGAACGGTTAAATTAATAATTCGCAAATTGCCAAGAGAAATGCTGCTCGTGCTTTAGTCGCCCCATCCTCTCTGTCCGCGTTGCTCTTTCTGGGGTTTGCGATTCTCGGCGAGGGCTGGAACGGATCTCCTCGACCGCCCTGTGTCTGCCTTAACCACCCTGACCGTCCAGAACTACTGTCAATTAAATAGCCAATTAGTCGGACAATTTCGCAAACAAGATTTGTTAGCAACCACCGCTGCTTCCAGCTGTCCCTCAATTACGTACTCCGCAACTTTTCTTTGCTGTCATTTATTTTTCTGTTCATGAATATTATTTTATTCGTACGTTCGGCTTTCAAGCTTTACTCGAGGCCTCTTCAGCCATGGAGAGTGCATACATATTTTCAAGACTGTTTGACCTTGTAATAATAAATTCTTTATTTGTAGTCATATATTTCCGCATTTAGTGCTTTGTTTTCCAAGGAAATTCGTCTTAGGCATCGACACGTTGACTGTCACATCAAACGTATGTGGAAGACACTATTTGTTGATAGAAATTATGTGAAATAGAAATAGAAATGAATTGTGATATGATTATGTGAAATAGAAGTTATTAGATGTATTTTAACCGATTCGATAAAAATAGTTATCGATAGAAATGATTAAAAGATGTCTCCCGACATATTCGGTAAAAATAGTGGTAGTGGAGCGAAAATGCCTAATAATCCCAGCGGGTTTCACGGGAGGATGACCAAATAACGCGTCGGTGTTTTCCAAGTGGCAGCGACTTGTACGCGATAGCGCGCTACCCGCCCAGCCGAGATTAATTATGCCCGCTTCGGGTGCCATTATATCGCGGCTCGATTTCTCCTGCATCGAGGGAATTAGTCCCTGCGTTGCGCACGCTGCAATCAATGTTTTTCTGTCGGGCTCTCTTGCCGCGTAGATTCGCCGGCGATAAACGGTGGCCTAACACGAGCACTATCGCCGCGACGAGTAAAAAGAGAGGCGCGATCCAGACGATTTCGCCTAGCGTCGCTAATAATACTAATCGGTGGCGCGGCTGCGTACAAGGTGCTCGTTTCCTCTCGAGACACCCCGTGTATCCCGAGGACCGATTGCCCGGGATAATTTTAGCGGCAGCCATAATTACGGGGCCCCGTTCGCAGACCCGGCACCGGACTCCTCTTGCTGCGCTGGCCCGCAAGTTACCCAAACTTATTATTGCCAACGCAAACAACGTCATTATCGTCTACCGGAATGGAACCTGCAGAAAGAATATTTATTGACACGTACACGGCTGGTGCCCCATCCACCCTGGATTTGTCTTTTTGTAGATTCTTGTCTGACTAATTCGGCGACTTCGCACTGCGAAATGCTCGAGACATCTATCAGTAACCGCTCTCCAGACACCGCGATTTTTCAAGAGGCTTTCACTTCCATTACGCATGGCAAAGACAGTCTCTGCTTCTGCAACGCGTCAGGATCTGATTCCTACAACGCGTCAAAAGTTTGCAACACCGTTTCCATGTAACACGATTTCTTCTACAATGTGAGTTGTAATGTGATTAACACTTTACCGACCGGTCATTCGGCTGTAAACATTTTTATATTTTCATAACATTGGAATAATTATTTTATCTATTTTATTTATTTTATTCATCGCGAAAGATATCTCAATAATAGATAGACTACCGATAGGGGTGAAAAGCCGACTTATAGGCTACCGGTCGGTAAAGTGTTAAAATACGTAAAGCAAACCAGCTGATTACATCGAGACGAAGACGTTGGGATATGATTTTGGACGATTCAGACAGTGATTCGCGATTTTTTTTCTGACTTTGTTTAACCAATCATAACTGTATATCGTTAAATGATTTATTTCTTTGAATTTATATGCAACGATACGTTTCGTTTGTACAGGATAGTAGCACTCCGTGTGTTACACGTTCCACGAGTCAATCGTATTTAGTATTGCTAATAAACATTCACGGAAAACATGTCGATTTATTTGAGGATTCTGTATTACTAGACAGAGGATCTCCAATATACTTTTATAGACTTTTTCTGTATTTTTCTGTAATTTTTACTGTTTTATAATCCACTTACTCATTTTTGTCATAAATGCATAAAATTTTGTTTTTTAATGGGTGTGTTTAATATTGTTAGACAGAATAATTATACTGAATTTCTACCGCGTATATTAAGACGGAACTTCTGAAATACCCTAATAATAAATAAATGTAAGATTGAAAACTGTTCCGGAACGTCAAGTTACTCGACGCAATTATGAAAAACAACGTGGACAATTAGCGAGCCAAGAAATACGTACTTTCAGAGGAGGATTTCAGGAGACATTTCTTGCTTCGAAGAACCAGCCGCAGATGAGAGATGGTTATTCCGCAAATGCGATATCCCGTCAACAATAGAGACCCTGATTTGCACCGGAAAGAGATTACACCGAGTCGCTGGAACTCGACAGAACCATTAATTTCGCGAGATACATCGGAGGCCCGAGTCATAAATAATACCGAGAAAGTATACAACCTGTAAGAAAATTCTTTTTCGCGTTCCTCGAAAACGAAGAAGAAAAAAAGGAACTTTTCCGCCGAGTCAATATAATATCCGTCTTACATAGGACTATTACTCTCCCCGATGTGTACTTTAGAAAACACGCGGCACCGTTGTTTTATTCGGTCGGGGGCGCGAGAACGCGGTCGATCGAGCATGTGTACACGGGAAATTGAAGGATGAAGATAAATGAGAGTCCTGACGCGGTGGACTATCAATATTCTGTGCATCATATGGAACACCGTGTACCCGAAGGCTTGGCGCCCCGAATTCCGTGGCAGAAACGTGTCGCTCTCATTCGCGAGATACTTACGCGTGCTCTGCACCGGGATCAAGATGCTCGATCTAAGTAGGCAGACGTGAAAATCCCGACCACTTGAATCTTGGCTAGATCTCGATCTTGCCTGGAATTGATGAGACTTGTCGACACAGTCAGAGGACTAGAAAATTCTTTGCTCTAGTTCTTCGGGATTTTTTCAATGACGACGCGGATACGCGAGTTTATCGTCAACTGCTAGATTCTTTCAAATTCTTATATGCCAATTTGTTTGCATATTTTGTGGGCTGCTTTTTTAAGATCAATGTTTATTTTATTATTATGCTTAATATAAATGAGTGGGTTAGAATTGTAATGATCTATGTCAAAATTTCGAAAATTTTGTCTTACAGTAAATTCTCTTCAATTATTCTTCAACTCGTAAATAAAAATGGACAATTTGGGAAGAGGAGATATGATTCTTCAAGCCTCGCGGCTTGTTTTTATAGATGCCGATTGTCTACAACTACAAAAACGAGGCACAAGGCATAATAATAATAATAATAATAATAGTAATAATAATCGTATCTCCTATTTTAAAATTGTCCATTTTTGTTTACAAGCTGAAGAACAATTGGGGAGAATTTACTGTATATTTGAAAATGTTATCTGCACATGTCAAAACGTTACAAAGGCAAGTGTGATAAATTATAAAGTTATTATAAATTAATTTGACTGTAACCTATATTAGCATTAAATTTGGTCAGTGAACAATACACGTGTTTGTAAATAATAACATTTCTTATTTCTCAGAATGAGGAAAATGCAACCTACGCCACTGTGATCCTAACCCACTCAAATTGCGAACAATTTAGATCGGATATTTGTGATTTGAAAATAGACCTAATTCTCATCATTCCAGAGTTGATGGAGGAATATTTTATTTTGGAAAAATCATGTATTTCAAGATTGTTTATACAGCGAATTTACTACATTAGTAAATTTAGCGAATTTATTACATGTATATTGTTTGATATTATTTTTATGGATTTATACTTTTATCCGAACACTTGTTTCCGCGACGCGATATTACAATGCGGAAAGCGTTCGGAAAATTGTTTTGGTACTGTCTGGCGGCCAATTCTATTTGTGCCGTAAACAGAAAGCTTTACTGAATTTAATGGTATCAAAACCAGTCTGCGGACTGCTTTGGAAGTATAACAAAATCGTTCGTGAAATTGTCGAACCATAATATACCTTGCTAAAAATAATAATTATTGGAAAATGAAGAAGAAATCTAACCAGAAAGCTATTGTAAAGAAAATCCTAGTATAATCTTTTTACAGCGTACAAAACTTACGAACGAGTGAACGATGTGTTACACAAATCTTCCAGATTCCACAAAGACTAACGCGAAACAATCGATGCATTGTTCCTCAGATATTTGATTATCTTGAAAATCAAATATTGCAACAATTCTTGCAACAGCGATTGATGCAATGTACAAACATTCGTCGATGTATTAGGTTGCAGCACATTTGTCTCGCGTTTCCAAAGAGGAGAGAGCTTACGCTACAACCGAATACAATGGAGACAAAATTCCGAAATCGACTTCAATCCAGGTTTTCGAACGAAATAGCGGAGCTGCGAGTCGCCGCCAGTTTTCACCTTGTAAATTCCGGCTGGCAGTCTTCGATCCCAGGCAGAGATTAATTCTCGTGGCGCAGAGGAATTATGCGAGTCCCGTGTAAACGTAATTGATACAAAATCGAGCCGCACCGCTAGTTCCGCCCGGGGGCAGCGTCTCCGACAGCCTTTCTCTTTAATTATATTTAATAGTGGCGGAGCCGTGTATCGCTGGGAAAAGTCGAGCGGCGGGTAAGTACTTGCGCTCGATGCCGCGACGAAAAATGTCTCGATCTTTTTTCGCGATAAGTCCTGGCCGGTCCAATTTCCGAGAGCACGACCGGACCGCAAGCGCCCAGTTTTTCGTCCTCCGCGTCCCTCGGCGTTGCTCGTCGTCGTCTTCGTGGTCGTCTCGGCTGAACGATAATTTCGGCGGACACGTAGTTAAGGGATAAGAACAGAGGGATTCTGGGTTAAGGATCCCAGACACGGTTTAACGAGGCCTACGGTAACAAGACGGAACACGAGGCCCCTGTGAACCCCTGTCTTTGTCGGTGCTAGAGCAAGCCAGCGATGCCCGGGCTCGACCCGGGGCGCTTTTTCAACATGTTAATTGTATATTTGAGGCGAGGTGATAAACAAGGCTGCGTCGGTAGCTCGCTGCCGTTGGAGTCTTCATTACAGCCGGTAATATATAACCGCGGGCCCCGAGGGCTCCCTCTGTTTCTCTCTCGATGCTCTAGAAGAAGTTATGAAGTCCGATATACCCGGTGTGACTGCATCGACGCTGCATTTCCGTGAGCATCCTCGATTTTATCCAGCATTTTATCCAGTATTTTATCCTCGATTTTATTCTCGAGCAGCACGGTCAGCGAGATTATGTTTCAGGAACGGTGAATTGGCTGATCGCGGTGCGCCGATTAAGGGAGCAATCGATTCTTGACCGATTTATGCTCCACTATTTTAATATGCACGATATTAAGGTCGAGACGGAATTACTCGAAGACGGGCGGGCTCCGCGCGAGTACGCAATCTCGCCGGGATCGGACTCTTTTTGCCGGGTTCAGCGAGTCGTCTAATCGCAGTCATGCATCTCTCGGTGGCCGGCGTGGCTCCCGGCCAGTTCTGGATAGGGGCTCGAGCCGTAGAAAAGGAAGGAGGAGCACGCGTGATCTCGGGTGCACCGTGAAAGCAGTTCGTGACGCGTACACGTACACACGGCCAATCGATCGGCCTTCGGGCTTGTGGCGGAGGTGCGAACCGGTTCCTCCTCGAGAGCGGCTCGATTTTCGTCGTGGAATTCGGAGCTCGGCCTGGCCCGACTCTCCACAACCCCTCTGGACGAAGAGGATCCCGAATCGGGGTTCCTTCAGCCCGGTTTCCACGGGACCCGAGGAAGAAGCGACGCTCTATCCGCGAAACAGAGGTAGACGGCACGACACGCCCCCTTGGCGTCAGATTTTATTTATCGCGGCGTGGCTTTTTGTTTCACGGTAAATACCCCGATCATTTAAGAGTAAGACGTTTCCCCGATTTATGGTCGTCCGCCTGCTTCCAGTTCTTCTTGTTCCTTTCAGCGCGGAGAGCACCCTCGACTCTCTCTCCCTCTGTCTCTCTCTCTCTCTCTCTCTCTCTCTCTCTTTCGTCTCTCCAAGGCGCCGCGTAACCCTCCAGAGATCTTCCCTCTCTCGGAACCTCTCTCGCCTAGTTCGCGTTTTCGTCGAGTCGTTTCGGTCTGTTACACGCCGATCCACTCGATACGCACCCCTGTCCGAAGCATAGGGACACTTGCCGAATTCGGGGATGAACCGACCCGCGACAACCTTGAAGGATTAGCGGAAAGGGTGGCCGCACTGTTCTATATTCCTTCGGAAAGTCTGATTGGCCAGCTGCGTTCATATTACGGGCTCATAACATACGGGCAACCTAATTGGGTTGTCCAGGAAGGAAAATGAAAGCAGAAATAAAATAATTCAATTCAATATGCAGCGATAACAATTAATTCTCGAAACTTTAACAAGATAATAAGGCTGCTCAACAAGAAAAACCACTTTTTTTGTGGTGTAGATCTGTTTTCCTATGTATAAATGATATGGAAAATCGCTAGGATTCCATTGTCAATCGTCCCTTCCTCTTCCGCGGCCATGAAAAATGTTTTCCAATCATCTACAATGGAACAGATTCGAATAGGAGAAGTAATTGTTATCTTGCGACTTCGGCCACTTTGATCGTAACAGTTACGGTGTATGTGACAGAATGTGGCTGATCTAAAAGACCAAGAAAATGTGTGCTCGATGTATGCCTACACTTACTTCAGTGGCTAAATATTCGTAACAGAATACTACCGTCCATGGTATTTTAATTTAAAAAGAAGCGGACAACATACATATGCAGTTGATACCGTTTGACATCTCTCTCAATTGATGTTTTGTAAACGCAGTGTTCTCTGTGTTCGTTTCAGATTAACATGGAGGCGGTGACGTCGACGGATTACGACTCGTCGAACCTGAGCAGAAACTTCAACCAGGTGGGCTTCAACACGTACAACTACTCGCAGTTCGAAGAGAAGTACAAGCCCCGACAGGTCCTGAAATACGGTGACGAGTATCTGGAGTACGGGCGGAATTCGGTGAGGCTGGGCACGAACGATAGGTTCGGCAGGTTCGCGTCGTCGAGGCACCAGGACGGTGTCGGCAAGCTGGATCACAAGTACGCGAGAAGTCACTCGCAGCCGGAGAGACAGCACCATTCGTCACACGAGGCCCGCTCCAAGTCGCAGGACTCCCGCGAATTAACCTTCTATCAGATCGATCCGCCGGTGAAGCCAGAGAACGTCCAGCACGTCCATTCGAAGGCGCATCGTTCCGCGACGGAGAAGGGCCAGGGCAAAAAGGAGCTGACCTTCTACGAGATCGATGGGCCGGTCGTGCAAGAAAAGACGAAAGACGCCAAGTTCGAGGCGTCCAAAGAGAGAGGCGAGAAGCGGGACAAGTGTCACCCCGGCCAAGAAAAACCGAATCCGACGAAGCACGTCAGCAAGCAGATCCATCAGGAGCAAAAGACGATTCCGCCGAACTATCAGCTGAACAGGTCGCAGTCGGACCTGACCGAGTGCCAACTGCCCAACTATTACAGACACCAGAATAACCCTTACATCGATCCGCCCAAGTACAGGCCGTTTGACAGGCCACCGAGATACCAGGAAACGCCACCCAAGTCGGAGCCTCCGCCCAAGTACTCGGAAGTGGCCAAGAGGCAGGACGACTGCAAACGAACTCAGGTGGGTCTATTAGCTTTGCTCAAAATGGAAACGGAGGTGACTAAATTTTGTGCACCTTTTACTCTATCGATAAAACTCGCCTCCGATAGCTTCCTTTTCTTCGATTCTTCCGTTATAAAGCTAATACTAATTTGTAATTAAGAGACTACGGATTTTCGTGAAAAATAAAAATTATTATAGCTCATTCATTATACAGAGTGGTCCACGCAACTTGTGCACTCTCTACAATTACCAAAATATCTGTTGCACGAAAAAAATTATTGTATACAATTTAAAGGGATACATTATGTAATAGTATTTCACGTAATATCAAATTGGAGATTCAACTTTGTCACAGATTTCCGCGGGACAGCCATGTTAACGTGACGAAAATTGGTATTATGTGAACAAATTTTTCAAGAAACGAAGTGAAATTACTTGTTAGCTATTAGGTTTAGGGCCAATACAGGTCAATACTTGTTTTACTTAGTATTCGATATTCCTCCATATTTTGATATAAAAAATATAGTAATCTATAATAACTTTCGTACACAAAATTTTTTCGTACAACGCATATTTTGAAAGTTATAGCGGCTTCAATAATTGTGTGTACCTCCCTGTATAAAAGATAGATAGAAATGTACGTCTTCGTTGAATAGTACTGATCAACTATAACTAACATGGCAGTATTCCTAATATCCTCTCGTACTTTCCCTGCTTTATCTTTTATGTAACCATTTTTGCTACGAATACATAAAATCTATCTATTTTATAAATCTATTTAACTTTGAACGTCCGAGGTTGCGAAGTTTGACGCGACAAGCATCGCCATTATCATTTCTTGAATGCGACGTGTGGTATAATTGCAAGTTAAAAGTACAGCGAAATCTTTTACTTTTCAAAATGAAGCAGTTTCATTCGCGTAGTCTACTCGTCTACAGCCACGAAAATAAGACACGCGAGACGGTGTTTGCTCCAGCACGAACCAACATTGACACGCCAACTAATGAACCCTTCCGGCCAAGACACTTTGGTTCGAGGCAGTCCACGTGCATTTCCGGTCTGGCTGTAGCCATTCCGGGCGCGCGAATCCGGGATGATTAGCGGTTACGGGTAATGTTATCATTTTGACAGGAGGAGAGGGGCAAACGACTGGGAACCGGCGGAGGAGGTGGTAGCGGCGGCGGTGGAGGAGGAGGAATAGGAGGAGGAGGAGGAGGAGGAGGAGGTGGAGGAGGAGGAGGAGGAGGAGGAGGAGGAGGTGGGAGTGTAGGTATCGGCAACGGTGGTAGCGTTGGCGGTGGCGGTAGCGGCGGTGGTGGCAACTCCAGCAGGGGGACTGGCAGCACTCATGGCGCCGAGACGCCCTCTAATCTGGCCAGTATCACGCCAACCGCGCGAGAAGCAACACGCGGCTGTTCCTCGCGGTCGCGGCTCCCGTACAAGTTGTGTGACACGCGTTCCTCCAACAACAACAACAATAACAACAACGTCAACACGAGCAACAACAACAACGTGAACAAAGAGGAGCACTACCAGGAGGCGAACGATGACTCGGACGTGATCGCGAGGTGTCACGTGGACCCGTCCAACAAGTCGCATCATCACCCGGTGGGACGATCGTGCGCTATCGGCGGTGGTGGCGGTGGTAGTGGTTGTGGTACCGTTTCCGGAAATGTCTGTCACGGTGGTTCCGGTGTGCCGTGCGAGTCCTCGACATGTGACAAGTACAAAGGTGCCGTGGACTCTCTGCTGAAGGCCAGCGAGGCCGTGCAGGGTCGTCTGTGCGAGAGATCGATGCTGAAGATTGAGAAGCCCTCCGGCAAAGGGGTTGCTCACGGAGTCGAGGCGATCGGGAAGTGCGGGGATAGGATGAAATCGGCGCAGGAGATCGCCGGCTACGGTAAGCACGAGGCTTCGGCCAAGTCGAAGGGACAGCACGATGTCGGTCACGGGTTCAAGGTCGAGAACATCAAGTACTACGGCGAACTGAAGGGCTACGACTTCAAGTCGTACGGCACCATAGACAAGCCGGCGGCTACCTCGGCCCACGAGAAGTCCCATTTGCACGGGCCCGAGAAGAACGGCCACGAGAAGTGTCACTCGAAGGGCTCCGCCGGCGTCGCCGCGATGCAGAGCTACGGCCTGGCCAAGGTCGCCGCTGGTGAACGTCCACCGGAGAAGAATCTGTACGCGGACCATTACTATCACCGACCATCGCACTCGAAGCCGCAGAGTCCGTATCAGGTGTACCAGGAGACCAAGTACTCGTACAACGTGAGCGGGGTGCCCGGGACGCCGGCGCAGGCCAGCGCAGCCGCAGCTTTCTTCGCAAGGTCAGTCACTCAATCTACTATACTACTCGCGATCACGCGCGTCCACCTGTTCCCGCCTAGATTTACGGCGGTGCGCCAACGACGACGACGACCACGACGACCGTCTATCGTTTCTCTTTCTCCAAGCATTGTCCCGGCCGGACCATCTGTAATTGTCCCTCGTGGCTACCGTTTGTTTACGTGACGCGTCCCCCGACTCGACGTTCGCTCGCCTACTTAGGATGACTTTATCGTTCGCCTGTTCGCCGGTGGTACCGCGACAGCCCATGCGAAACTTTTTGCGCAAACCTATAACTCCCTCCAGGAATTCGCGACTTATTCTCTCAGTCCCGCAGCCTTACCTGGGCTCGCATTAAATTTAACAACTTTTATCGTGTTTGCTGCTAGCTGCTACTCGTTACTCCCGCTTACTACACGTACAACCGAGTTTTCAACTTTGTCTTCCCTGGTCCGTCGCCTTTTAACCGCTACGCCGCGTTGCAGTTCCCTGCAAATGGTATCTTATTGCACTCGCTTTAGCCAGTTTGAATGCAGTTTTAACTCTCCGCGGTTACAGTGCCTTGCAATTTTGCTCTGCTCTGTTTTGAATTCTTCTTTAACTCGGGATTGGCTTTGTTAGTCCGTAGCGTAATACGTGGAACAAGACGTAATGTCCTGTTCCATTCAACATAGGCTCGTAAAGGATTACGTGACCAAGGATTGAACAACGTAGAGTGATGTGTCTGATGAACGAACATCACTTAGCGGATGAACATTTCCCGTATTATATGAAAAAAGTAACGTCTATCATATCCTTTTGAAGTCGAAGCTTGTACAGTAGTTCTATGATACTTGTTATATTATATTGTCTTACATTCCATTTGTTTCATCGGCAGTTCTTTTGACAGTGTCCCATACCATCACAGTAAGTGTTGCTGCTTGGAATCCGTAGTTTGCATTTTAAGGTGCATTCATTGAAACGATGATCTGTACAGTATCATTCACTGCATTATTTCTGTTCATTCATTCAACATTTTTGTTTGCTTCATTGATCGTTTCACGTATTTTTCATAAAACCTTATGTTACACTTTTAATCCTTTGTACTCGAAGCCATTTTGACTCTAAATCCAAAATACATTTGGATGACAGTATTTCCATTTTACATGACTTATTAATGCAATTTATGCATATGACATTGAGTCTACGGAATAGTTGTACTACTCAACACTGGATCTACCGAGTATTAAAAATGCCTGACGTGTATTGCTTTATAAGAATTACAAGACCGAATTTATTTACATATCTAACGATTTCTACTATTATTTGTGCTAGAAATAATAAAATTTAATTTAATATTTATTTTATTTATTAAACTACATTTTATGGAATTGGTCATTTTGACCGTTACGGCATGTTTAGTGTAGTTGTTTAGTAGTATGTTTAATTTTTATTCATAGGACAGGTTCGAAGGTTATCCAAGGAAATCGTTCAAAGATTAACAAAATCGTTGCACCTTCCAAGTTCATTTCGAAAGTCCGTTGAAGGGTTAGGAGTGCCGATAAAACACAAGATCGATCACTCCCTGCGATCGATGGCATTTAGGGGCTTAACCTTCCGCTGATTCGATCTGCCTGCGAACAGTCCTCCCTTTCGGACCAACCATTGTTCTCGTTGCTCCCGGGAAAAAGCAATCTGTCTCGAAGAATTCTTGGCAATTCGCAATCGCCATTCTCTCCCGGTCGCTTCTTTCATTCTCGGGCGGGCTCGCGTAGTAGGGGTTCGCGCGCAATCACGGATTCACGAGGAACAATTTCAAAGGTGGTCGCCAGGCTGGAAGCCGAGCTTTCCTTGAGACGTCGCCGGGGCGGCTTTGATCTACGGCACGCGCTTTCGACGGGCGAACCACGGAATGAGAAGCATCGTGGCGGTCGCGTGAAAGCGTTCGGTCGAGCCTGAATCGCGTGCAGTTTGCGCGCAAACTCTTCCGCCGGTGTCTCCCCTTAACTCCAGCAAGCAGAACTTAAGTCGTTTCATAAACCTTAGTCACAGCCGATGGATGTTTCGTGGCACAATAGCATTCTCCGGGCGCTTTGCGTTCGAACATCTGCTCAATCTTTGAGTCGCGATCTTGATCGCGAGAGTTATTAGTTGTCCGGTAATTGCGAACCGTTGCGTTTAATAACGATTTATGGGCTCTAGATTGTCATTAGCTGCTGTATGGGCACCTGGGGGCGAATGTATCCAGTTTGGACACTGATTGCTGAAATTTCGAGTAATCATCCGAGGTCGTTGTTGTGTGGAAAATTATTGGCAACAACTTTTAGTATAGTGAATGCACGTGTTCACTCCAAGCACATTTTTGTATCATAATAGACAGCGGATTTTTTATACTAAATATGATTAGGTGCCATTTAGTACAGTGAAAAGATACAAAAGATTTAAGAACATCGATGCTTTATTTTCAACTTTCTAAAATGATTAAATAGAGGCACAAACTTTTATTTAGCTCTTGTTTGTTACCACTAATACTGACAATCTTTATTTTGCATAAAGATCTACAGCCTTATTATATTTTATTTATTTATCTATTAATGCTTTAAACGAGATGGTTTATTTAGCAGATACAAGGTGAACATAAATTAGAAGTAGATACCTTAGTTTGAAAAATGAATTAGGAAATCTATTCGATCACTTCCCATAAAACTAATGTACAAAATATCCATTGTATAATATACAACAGACGAAAGAGAAGCATAAATTGAGTAAAATTGAAATAAAAAAAAAATATTTTCTTCTCGAATTGAAATAACAAATAAATTATTTGCTGATTTATTTAAATGATTTTTAAATGAAATAAAAAAATTTAATTATTATTTTCAAGTGAAACATTCGATTAAATTTAAATTGAATTGATATTTCATTTGAAAGTAATAATTGAATTTCATATTTCATTGAAAAATCATTTAAATAATTCCACAAATAATTTATTTATTATTTCCTATATGAAAAGAGAACGTTACTTTTTATTTGTATTTTACGGAATGATGAATACTCGATTATTTTTCATTTGAATTTAATTTAATTTGCTATATATTGCTTAAGAGAAAAATTCTTCCAACTCTGGTGTACTGTTAAAATAACGATTTATCGGCTCCCCGGTCGCGACTAATGCGAGCCCATGGATCCGCGAGCGACTCGCATGCCGGACGCTCCTCGTTTTGCAAGAAAAGGAACGTCCGCTCGGAATGTCGACGGCGTGTCGCTTGTTAATGAAAAGCAAACCCTCGATTTCGAATAAAATCGCCGATCGAACGGGAGGAGTAATCGCGCGCGGCCGTTTCGACGCCGATAAAACTGGCCGGGTACGCGGCACTCGAGGCAGCGATAATCGCGAGCGGGTTCTCGCTCGCGATTCCCGCTCCGGTGAGCTTTAAATCGTCGAATAACTAATGTATCGTTTAATGGATAGCGGTGCACGGTTTCTGAGCGATCGTGTCCCGCGTATGAATGATTTCAATGGACTCGTCTCGGTAGTGAGTGGCGCCTCGGTTCGTTCCGCTCCTCTCTGCGCCGCTCCTCTCCGCGCCGCTACGCTCCGCGCCGCTACGCTCCGCGCCGCGCCGTTCCTCAGCGGCGTCGCTTGCTCAGGATTCTTTGGAATCGGCGTTCTCGCAGTCTCGTAGGAAGTAGCCGCGCGGCAAGAATTGAAATTAATCGCGCCTCGACGAGTCCCGAGACGTATACCTGGTTCTCTTTTGTACGACTACTGGTTTCACGCCTGGACAAGAAGCATTCTGGCCGCGTGCGCTCTCTTCTCTCTCTCTCTCTCTCTCTCTCTGTCTCTCTCTTATCCTTTCATTTCCCGTCTTTCTTTCGCGCCCTCTCTTTCTCTATCTCTCCCTCTCTCTCTTTCGAGTAGTCACGCGTGCACACAATCGATGTTAAAACACCTTTAAGAAATCGGTTGCCGGACACACCGGTTAACAAGAGGTGCCCCGAAGGAGCACTAACAATTTTTCGCTCGAGTATTCCAAGCGATCCTGCTCCTCCTCCTCGAGACACCCGTGTGCATGCATACGCCCGGCGAGCATCGTTCGCTTTTTGCGACGAGATCCCGTCCGAAGTTCCCGGAATACGAGTATCGTACCGTTACTTTCGAACTTCATGAATATTCTCGAAACCTTTCCCGTCCGGTGGCAAATAAAAAAGAACCGGGCCTGCGTACACCGCCGCTCAAAAAAACCGGAAACCATGAGCCGCCCGCTAAGTCTGTAAAACTCGATTATCTCGGAACTATCGGCCATGCAAAAAAGTTTCTATGCGCGAATTTAATGGTGGGATAGTCGAACTTTCGGACAAACGCGAGATTTTTTAGTAGATTCTGCGAGGGTTTCTAGATATTAGGAAGCTTCGAAGGGGATAGAGGATTTTTGGGGATGATCTAGTTGATCATCGTCTTGGCATCGCTAGCTTGCATTCATCGCCGTTGTTGAATTTCATTGTTCACGAAAATCAGAGAACTTCGGACCTTAATTCATAGGTCAATTTTTTTTATGAAGTGTGGAGTTAGACGACTTTTTAATAATATTGTCGTATATGCAGTGTTTAATTCTGAGGCGTCACCAAAAATTGCAGTGCTACTCTTCAAATTAATTTTAACTTGTTTCTACTTTAAAAACTGTTAATTCTATAAGTCTTGTACTTGCCAATAGACTCAATTTCATATGCATAAACTATAATAAATCGTATAAAATGGAAATACAGTATATCAGGAAGCATATTTTGGATTTCGAATTAAAGTAGCTTCAACTGCAAAGGGTTAATAAAATGTTAAACACGCAAAGGAGAATATTGGTGGCCTGTTAATCCTGCATTTAGTCAATACTTTTTGTTTAACCTTTTGTACAAGTTTAAAAATTGTCTCTTACAAAATCTGCGTAAACACAATTACACATCGAACCCTATTTAAATAGAATAATTACTTCCGACATTATATCATTTAATATTCAACTTAGAGTAATCTGGCAAAACTTTCAGAGATCAAAACTTCCATTAAAAGTACATACACCGTATGTACCAAAATTCGAACGAAGTCGATTGTATGTAATATCACATCCTGCACAAGTTCTTGACATAATTTCTAGCTGCAGCAATGGAGACTTTGGAAACCTTCGATCGTAAGGTACGAGGAGAACAGAAAAGTTGTTCAATTTCGAGAAGCACTTTCGAGGTTTGCGGATATAATTCTGGCGACGCATGGTGTTGGATTTAATATCGCGACGCGAGATTACTTCTCGCCGAAGAAAGTCAAGCGGTTCCGGACTTTTGAACGACGCTGTAGCCGGGGTATGCTGCCGGAGGTTTTTCGTGGCGGCTCCATCATCCGCGGTATCTCGGCCGCGTCTATTTCCCGATGGGTTTGCCCGGGCCAGCCCCGGAAGAAGTTGGAATTTCAGGAAGTTTCGTGGCCGTGGTCTAAGCCGTCGTGTGACAAATAAAATTGACCCAGGCCGGGTGCGTTGTTCTCTGATCCACGTGGGACGGGAAAAGGAGTAGGATGAAGGGAAGGCGAAGAGGATATAAGGTGGTGGGCCAGGTCCGCTCGTATTGTTAGCCGTCGTGATTTTATTGCCCTCTTATATTGGCTTCGCGCGTCTCCCTCTCTGTTTCGCGGCTGTTTCGTCTTCTCTCTCTCCCTCTCTCTTTCTCTCTGCGTTCTCCGGTTCTTTATTTCACCCTCGCTCTGTCTCTGAGCGGTGAACGGGTGCCCCGGTTGCCGCGCGAGAACCATTTTTACGAGGCGATTCACCGGATCCACTGGAAGTTGTAACAACGACGAGACTGTGCTCTGATCGTTGGTACTCCACTCTTGGAAAATATTATCTTGTGTAAGGATGGGCTCACGCCGCAAATTGTCGTGTGCTGGCTCTTGGCGAGAGTTTATAGACAGATTAGCAGACTATGGAGACATAACTCTTAAGTACCATTGGGGCTTCCACGGCCCTGGGCATCTTTGAACTAATAATTAGACTGCGGGTTAGAATGGTCCTTAATTATAGGGGTCAATAATTATTTGTAACTTACCACCTCTCAATTGTAACGCTTGAAGAGGAAGTCCTGTGTGTTGCTTAATTTAAAGGTTTTCTGTGTAGCTTTAGAATTATCGAGCGTCAAAAATGTTTAACAATATTTCTCAAATAACGAAATACTATTATGTGTGAAAATAAAGTGAACTCATTAATATTAAAATGGTTAACATTCTTGTAAGACCGGGGAAAATAGAACGTCGAAAAATGAGAACCATCTTACAGCAGGTGCTTAGAATAGTCAGGATAAAGCACATCTCATAAATGCGTGAAAATCCATAGTCTGCAATTTGTTAGTTTAAATTTATGGAGGGCACTAAATTTCTGTGCGAACCTTTTGTTCTATAGCTAAAAAGAAAAAGTCTCGTACAACGAAGTTCACGAGCAGCTTACTAAAACGGTTGTAACAAAAATTGTGAAACGTGAAGCAAATTACTAGCTATGTTCGCATATAAAATACCTACATTTGAGATACAATTCTCCATTTTATTAAACGACGTTTCGCTTCGTTGTTGGCAGCCAGATCTGCTGATAAAAGTTCAACGTAAATTCGTGGGACACCCTGTATAGAGGGTACCATCGCTCATATACTGCAACACACCGTGCTTCTCATAAAATGGTAATTATATAAAGGAAATTGGCGAGGAAAATGTAAAATGGAAAGAAGTAACCCGACCATTTTTTTACACCCTGTTTAAGTGTAAATTATTTCTTTCATCTTTAGTCTACGGTACTTTGAGAGTCCTCGATTACTTCTTAACCAGTTGGCACTGACACAATATAAAGCACAAGGTAATTGAACTGTCGACTTTTATAACTTATAATATTTTGGAGTTCGTAAAATACAACTAACCGAGAAATAAGTCTCTTAGCTCACAAAATATGTTATAAAAGATGTTTTCAAAGGTTCATCAAAATTTTAACTGTAAATAGAACCCGCTTAAACGATTAACGCCTAGTTGATATCTCAGAATGATATTATAATTTCTAATATATTAAATAGAGAAAACGTGTTCAGAAATAATGAAAAGGTTTCAAGAATTGGAAGATCAGTTTTTCTGTTCTTATTAGCAGTTAACTTGATGATGACAAGATTGTTGGAAATTCCATAGACCTACAGATGCGCGTGTTGCCACAGAAATAATAGAGGCATCTACCACCATTCTCCAGATGCACTTACAATTAAGAGAAGAGATGCCTGCTGACAATACCACGATGATAGTGTTTCATCTATTGAGCGAAAAGACCTTGTCCCACCAGCGCGATAAGACAAACCGAACCATCCATTGGCGTGATTCGAGTTTCACTCGAATCCGCTGACTCGGCGAAGCTTCCGGTGGAACAGAGCGATGAAACTATCGGCGGAACAATACTCTCGGATCGGCAAGTGTAGTTTGGCTCTCGACTACGTGCATTCGAGCGCATTCGGTTTTCTTTGGCGGCTAGTTCGCCGACTCGCATCGGGGCCTTTGGATATCGAAATGCAACGTTTGGCCACGATGCACGAGTCGAACTACGCGGCCTCCGATGAGCGCATAATCTAGCAGAGGATCGTGACTCCGCGGCTAGACGGAACGCCGAGAGAGAACCCGGGAAAAGGGAAGGAAACATCCGGGCTCCGGCCTGAATGACACGCGTTATCCTATACATATTTATGCCGCGCGACTTTGTCTTGGTTTCGTGGAATGAGAGTCGTGTCTATGGTCGATAGGAAAGTGGTCCCTAATTGGACAGGTGACATTTCCTTCTCAGTTTTCTAACGTGACTCCTTCGAGCCTCTCGGGACTATCTTCCTCCTCGCGGAGGTCGTTCTCATGAATTTCTTAGGGCAACATCGACGACGTACTACCGTTAATTCGTCTTGAACAATTCGACAATTCGTCGAGATGGACAGCTCGATAGTCTCGTTGGCAAGTTCTTCGATGCCGCAGCAGCTTCTTGAATGTTACATACGTCTCTGGTGACTCTTCCACGGACTTTTTCGAGATCGATTTATCTCAGAAGTTTTTATCGAATTGTGAACCCTTGTTGTAAGACTGCGGATTTTATGATAAAATTGGCTAACTGAAGTACAGACTGTAATGAAATTAAAAGAATTTAAGGATATTGTCACATTGTTTTCAACTTATTACGATTGTTGAAAGAGGAAAGATATTTGTATTTAACTTATATTTCTCACAATTAAGTCGGATAATTTTGACTTTGTATAAAAATCTATAGTCTACTTACTATATCTAGATTATATTTTTTAAGATGTTAGATGAAACGACAACAACCTCAATAATTTCAAAAATTAAATTACTTTATTGAATAAAATTGAAATAAAAAAAGTTGTATTATTATAATACATCACCTACTTTTTCGTTTCGTGGATCCTGATAAAATTCGCATATACATAACACATCGAGGCAGTGAAGTGTTAATCTTAAATTAATCTGAAATAATTTTAAATTATAGTGCTATTAAAAATAAGAAGACATGATCCAAAGACATGTAACAGTAAACGTTTTAGAGAAATTTAGACGTGCTAAGAAAATCGTCTACATCTAATAGATCAGCCATAATAAATTCCCTCTCCTCAAAAGTTAGCAGTCTGAACGTAATGAAGAGTAGATAGTCATGAAAAAGCAATTAATTTGTGAAATTTATGCCGCATCCCCTAAGTTTGGAACAGTGAGCCTCGTAGTTGCGGGTCTAAATTATGGATCCGCATTCCAGCTGCGGCCAAACCGAAGTATCACACAGTGCCAACACTGCCTAGATTCAAAGGAGAAAGACGGATCCAAGTGTCCATAACGAAGGCGTGATAACTAGACTGCGGATTTCATATGACATGAATGAATAGGTGAAATTAAAAACAATGGAAATATTCAAAGAATTTGAGGACATCTATGTATTATTTTTAACCAACGGAAATAATTAAAAAATGAAGATAATGTCCACTCGACTCACGTTTGTTGAAATTGCCGAAGATAATTTTTATTTTGCATAAAAATCTAGTCAATCCAGTTTGGGAGCTAACTAGACAAGATGAAGAATGATGTTCGAATGTGTTAAGACCGAATGATGTTCGAATTTATGGAAATCGAATGACGTACATTGCAACATACAAGCTCACCTTTCGCAAAGATTCGCGGTTTCTCGCATTTTTCTATCGATTCGAGGTGTTTGAGTCGCACACTCGTGCATATTTCTATCGATCTTAACAAGAACTATTCTTTCCAGTTAATTTCACAAGAAAGTTTTTGCGAAGTCCAACGGAGTATCCAACTTTGGATGAATGCGAATCTCTCTTTCTTCGGAAAGCAAGTGAAGGGAAGTAACGCAACGAAGCTGGCGGTTTAAATTGAGAGATGTTCACCGATGACCCTAACGTCCACCTGGCTCTCGGGGGAGGCCGGTGTCCGGACCCGGCCGAATATATCCTGTAGGTCAGCGCGGGTTTGAACTCTCCGTTCAACAGGTAGCGCTCTCGTAGCCCGGGTTTGCCAGCGACCCGGCCCTCTCCATTATATTCATATCATGTAAATGCGCCCTGCCGCTCCGACTGCCTCCCATTTTCCACCCTCGCGGCAGTGGAGACGCAAAGCTGTCCCGAATCGTCGGAGTAAGGGAGAAAGAGAGAAAGAAAGAGAGAGGCGAGCATAGACGAACGAACGACGAGAAAATCGGCTGGGGAAGACGACAAGGGTGGGAGAAGCATAAGGTCGGGCACATCGAGGTGGCGGAACGCTGGGCTCTACTTTACATTTATTCTAATGGGATAATACTCGGTGTTCTGGCACCCGGACCCGGCACCTCGTTTAGTATAATAATTCTCGAGGAAATACCTCGCCTCGCGATACCTTCGATTACCATCGGCCTGCTCGAATTCTATTCTCTTTTCATCGGCGCACGGCAGTCTCAAGTCCCGCAATCGCAGTCAAAACGTATAAAGACGACCCAGCTTTAGTTGCAAATTGATGATTGAAGCTTTTCACGATCGTTAATTACGATTTTGAACTGAAAATTTCAGAAAACAGAATGAGTACTTGAAAAGATGATTTGGTTTCTGTCAAAATTCGACTCTGAACTTATAATTTAAAACAAATTATTTCAACAGAAATGTGATGTTTATAGATCGTTTATATAACTTTATATAATATTAATATTATATAAAATCATGCGATTCAACATAAAGCATAAATAATACACACAAACATATACGTGTTTCGTGGAAATTTGGTGTTGCGTGCCCTCGGGGCTAATAGGAAGTGTCATTTATACCAATAAGGTAAACTTTCTACCTTATATTGTTACTACCTTACTCGTCCGATGGTTAATATTCTTTATGAGACTAGTAAGTATAGACAAAAAGAAGTTACATGCTTTACAAGTCCCACTTCTTCTCAACTTCGCAGCAGCTTCGTCGATGCTTGCACCGTGTCGTCGCTCGGGTATAAAAATGTGATCATTTTCTCCTACATGCTCCACTATAGTGACTTAGCAAATTGATTTTCAGGGGTTCCGACCAGGCTTTTAGGATTTAGGACCACTGTGCACCGCGACGATGGCGACAGTGAACAGGTAGAACGTGCGCGCGTGCACGCGTGGGCGATGACGCGCACGTAGGCCTTGTCCGTCTTCTTTTATAACGCCGGCCCGTGTTAACGCATCGGCTATTAACTTAAGCGACGTCCGTATGTCACTGTAATACCTACACGCCCCGGTCGGGCAATAAAGGATCACCGAAATCACGCTAAAAGGTTCCCAGGAATTAATCTTCTATTTAAACGAGCCTCGTCCGAGCCGTTCATGCTCCTCCGAAGATTTAAGGGGAGGTTTCGCCGGATTCCTTCCACGGCCCGAACCGCTGTAACGAGTCATTTGTCTCCGCTGACAAGCTGATAACTTAGCCCCGTGTCCTGTTCAATTTGTTTCGACCTGGTCCCGGATCGCGAGCTTTCGGCGGTACATTTCACTAATTTCGGATCCGGAACAGAATCTCTAGCTGTGAACTGTGATTCTGAATCGCTACTTGACGCGTAATGGGACCTATAGAGATTAACGTGACTTGGTTCGTAAGAATGACAGCGTAGGATTTAGGTCGATTTCTTAACGATCTTTAATTGTAATACGCGTATGTATAAAACGCATTTAACACGTTACGTTATTTTTACTCGTCTCTTCACACTGGTCATTTGATATTTTACTAAAACTTGATATAGTATATGTAATTATTAATTATCATATATATAACAATGAAACAAACTTAATATGGTCCCTTCTTGTGGCGGAAACTAATTCTCCAGTTCTAAATTTGTTATAAATTATTCTTTTTAGCGCATTGAATAAACATGTAAGCATGTACCATCGGTGTACACGTGGCACGGAACATGTTAATAAGACACGTTTTCATAAAATTGGTCGTATCTGCCTACACTTGACTTCAGCTGAAGCTGTTCGAACCCGATGTTTATCAATTATGACCTTACATTATTATTAAGTGATTTTCTGGTGGTTATGTTCCTTGCATCGACCGATCGAATATTTAATTTATGTATATTGAATTATAATCTTCTGATGTTTTCTTCTTGCTCATAACTTCACTCTCATAGCATTAGCTTTACTGATCGTAACTATTACTTGGTCTTGCACGTCTTCTATAATACGTCAATATTATTATAATCGTAACAATTACTTAGGGCTATATATTTTCCGATGAAAATTATATTGTTAAGTCAAATTGCTTATGTTCTGGAGATATAATATTAAATGATAGAATGTTGTACGATACAATGCTAGATGATAGAATGTAATATGGTGGAATGTTGAATGATGGAATATTATATGATAGAATATTAAATGATAGAATGTTAAAATCCATCCACAGAATCCGACTCAATGGCGATATTCTAAGCAAGGTTCCTAAAGAGGCCGTACGTGAACACAAACATATCGTACTAGCCGTGTACAAGTAATTCTGAAAATTAATTGTCGAAAAGAAGTTTCACCATATGGTTCCGGTTCGTCCTGTGCGGAGCGTCTCCGATTGAGACCTCGATTTCGCCAATTAGATAAAAAACGAGCGCGTATTACGTCGATTAATCGACGAAGTCTTAACGAGTTTCACGACCGATTATTAAAATACGATAGCGACTCTCGGCGCAGCTGATGCCAGATAGGGGATCGATGGAGGGGAGACGTTCGTAATTATCCTGCCGGACGTACTCGCGAGCCTTAGCACGGCCCGAACGAGATCGGGCAATTATGTTATACTTCGGTACCGACATTACTTTTCAATTTCATACCACGGAAGCGATCGCTTGTCGTTCCGTTCGACCGAATGGCTCTCGTCTTGTTCTTCCTCTTGTCCCGTTTGCTCGTTTTTCAAATCCCGCCGCGACGTTTGTTTGCTCGTTTTCCGAGCGGGTCCGATCCCGTTCATCATCCAGCCCTCGTGACGCCAATTAACGGGCTCCGGTTCGCCACGCGGATACCTATGATTAGACGGTTAAAGCGGTGCGATGCGGATATTGAAATCCCAGGATCGTGTAATCGGGGAAAAAAGAAACATTTCGCCGCGGCGGTCGGATCGCGCTGACTTGCCCTAAATTGCCGACGCGAGGCTTAAGTGGCTCACACTCCGTTTATTATTTATGAAATAATAACGGCAAAGTGATTCGCCGTCCCTGCTAATGCCAGCGATCGTTTAGGTCGGCTCGATCCGATCGGTGGGCTGGCGCAACGGACTTGTTACCGCCGCTACTTAATTCTCTCTATTATAGTGATCATCTTAACGCGAAGCATCCTACGCGATTCTTTTCTAATCGGAGACCGTTCGGCTCATTAATTTGGAAATTACACGTTGCTGAATTCCGCCTAGCTTGCCAATCTGGCTCGACTGGAATGCCGGATTTTTAATTAGCCGCTGCATTCGCTGTTACTACGTAATGATTATGGTTTTAAAGCGTTTCCCTGCGTTACCTATCTCACGCTAATTGTCAGTCGTGTAATTCGTATATTTAACTAACTACTTAGATTTGTTCCGTATTAAATACCTGCGATTTCCAAGGAGGTAATTTGTAACGCGTATTTAGCGCTTGGAACTCGACTAACACTTCGGTAGAAGCAACTGCGTATTAATACGATTCACGTTTCTCGGATTTAATTTCACGAACTATGTATTTCTCGTTTACATCGCTCAGTCGAATTATAACATTCAGTTAAACTCTATGAACGTACCAGTATAGATTAAAAATGGGGTTCGATGATTCTACGATGCAATCGTTGTTATAATATTGTCCGAAGAAAAATGTAATTATTTTTGCTCCGACCTTCTTGAACGACGCGCTTTCTACAGGCAATATTGCGGAACATTTCACAGGCGCAAAAGTGAAAGAAGTAGATTGACGAAATGAGAATCGGAGCACGAGAGGTCCGAATTTCAGGATGAATTTTACTCCTGCCGCAATCTGGGATACCGATTGAAATGCAATTTAAACGAGTTATGGTATTACCGTATCGGAAGACTGGTGCATCCTACGTGCTTGAGAGGTCTCTCGTACCTGTCGTGATATCGGGGTCGCGCGGGAGTCATTAGTTATCCAGCATTATGGTCCAGGAACGATTCGAATCAATTTAGGAGGTTCATGGGCCGACTTCGTGGGGCTCGCGGTTGCTCCATATATCACCGGACACTGGTCGAACTTGTGTAGAACAGCGGGCCGAAGGGAGACCGAATTTTCGTCGAAAGTCGAGATTTCCGTCTCTAATGGCTACAACGGTTCCCCGTCCGTTAAACCGTCGTAGAGACCCGAAGCATTTTCCCCGCCTATTATACTTTAATACGGTTTTCCAACTTTTCAAGCGAATCTCTCGAATTTTCATTACACGGTCCGCCGTTTCATATAAAAATAAATTACACGGCTTGAAAAGACCATCGAACGAACGACCGTTGAACAATGCGACAGGCAAACGTGCCGCGAAATTTGCACGCGCGTATATGTATAAATTTAAGGTACGCGAATTTTACATGTCCGCCGTTATAATTATCAATTGTTTCCAGCCATCATTCCTGGACGCGTTAATTTAATTTTTTCGCGCCACGCTGGCGACATTTTTTTTTTGTCGCCGATTTCTCGCGCGTCGCCCGTTTATTTTATCGAGAGCCGAGCGATCGAATCGGTCGAGGGGTCTCGTCCCGGAATGATTTTTACGGCTAATTTGTCAGATGTATAAAATCGGCAATGCCGTCGCGCGAAAAAGAACGTGAAAATGCGTCCGTCGATGTAATGGCGGCTGCGAAATATAAATTAAGTATTGATTTTTCGGTGGCCGGCGTTTCCGGGTCTGATAATTAATGAAAAAAAATGTGTAAGCACCCCTGTCGGCGAACACTGCACGTTGCAATGAATGTAAAGCAAAAGCATGCACTCTGCGCGTTGCTTCATCATTTTAATAACTTCGCGAATTTAGTAATTATTTCGTTTTCATTCGTTTCCATTGCACTATCTCATTAAAAGAAGAAATATATTTTCATTTAGTTTTTACATATAGTTTCATATAGTTTCATTTAGTTTTTTAGTTTAGGTTGACTTTTATTCCGCCTGAAGATCCGCAGATTAATTAGTGATAATTGAGCTTTTGTTATTATTCTATTGATTCTATTGTTAAGAAGAATTCATTTGTAGATACAACACACCAATTTGATACCAAGAGCCAATTATGATGAGACAATGGCTGGTGGTTGGAACGAGGTTCTGCTAATTGGAAAACAAAGCCGACGGGTCATCAGCGATCGAACCATAGTAGCTTGATCTTTTTCAATGGTCTAGGTCGGCGTTATTATACATATATTTCACGGTTAAGAAGGTTGCAAGTGGCCGGCGGAGAAGGCGAACAGAATTTAAACGACAGTCGACCATTTAGTCGCTCGAATCACGTCCTCCAGGAATTTTTCACGGGACTCGTGTCTTGCGATTTTCTCATGGTGCACTTTGTTCTCTTTTTCTCTCTCGTTTTCTCACTCTCTCTTGCTTTTCCGGGCGACGAAGCTAGCCCGCTCGCCGGGCGTAAAACCACCAGCCCAGCAGGGAAATTGAAAATGAGTTTCCGGGGCTCGGATCACGGCGTCACGAGACCGATATTTAATTAGGTGTTTGCTCCCATCGGTGAAAAAGAGACGGAGCCCGGGCTTTGTTTATGAATGCACGTTCGCCGGAAGGAGTTTCCGCGAAAATACCCCTGACAATGAAACTAATAACGCGAGACGCAATATGCTTTGTCGCAGGACGACGAAACTAACAAGGAACCTGGGAACGGGACAGGAATCATGCTTCATAAAATTGTACGTTAAATTTCATGCATCTAAAGCACTTGCTGTTGCACGATCTTGTATGTAAAATTGCCTTTTATTGTGTTGACGTGGCGCAGTTCCGTCTGCAAAGCCAGTTACGTAAACGGCTGAAATTTATTAATTACGTTGAACAAACGTGACGCTGGTAGATAGGTTTACCACTAATTTCGTTCCTCGCCGCGTTCGTTTCGTTCCAGTGGGAATCTAACGTGGATAAATGGCCCTAGAAATATAATAATTTATACAATTATTCGTGTATTCGTGCAGGAATTCGTGTATTCGGCTGCGGACTTTATGCATTTATGGCAGAAATGTGTAAATAACAGAAGAATTTATAATAATAAACATTGTTACATTATTTCCAACTATTTAGAACTATTAAAAGAACTATTAAAACTATTAATCATGCATTTTTATTTAGCTACAGTTTCTTACAATTGATATAGCGTATTTTTGTCTTGCATAAAGATCCGTAGTTTGATTATCGCAATTATAATAATTTTCTTTCAAAATAAGACTGTTTTCCCAAAAAGCTGGAATAAATAAAACACACTTACATTTATCAAGTTTTATTCATATGTAAATTAACACTATGGAACAACCTGAGAATAGTAAGGATTATGATTCTATAACTTCATTCGATGTAGCATGTGTTGTAATAGACTTAATTTCAGCTCGCTTATCCGATAAGTATCTTAAGCACCATGTTTAGGCTCTACGAGGAATTTAGGGTTTATGGGAAGATTAAGGATCCTATGGATAAGTGTAGATCCTAAATTTAGGACCTATTAAGAGATTGTAAGATCTACAAAGTTTTAGTGTCTCTGAAGAAAATTGTACGACTATGAGAGAATTGTGGATTTTATAGCAATGTTGGGAAACCTACGTAAAGATAGTTCGATGCACGTGAACAAGATCAAATCTAGAATGCTCATAATAGATTACCATCAGCTTTTTCAAATTATTATTATTTGAAACTATTAGATACTGAACAATATTTCCAGAAAATGAAAGTAATTTAATTAATGAAATTCAAATTACATTGTTAAAATCGATCATAGTGGACAGCATGCTTTTGTATTTTAAACGGTCTAATAACATCCAGTATATTTGAATATATTGTAATAGAAATGAATTTCGAAAACTAGTCATAAATTAGCGTCACCCATATGTGACCTTGCAACCTGCACAAATAATTTTTATATCCAATGATTCGACTGTGGATCTTTAGAAAATTAAAGTTTTGTGCATCAGTTGCAATAAACGGGAAATGCATAATGTTTTTAAATGAATAGTAGCATTTATTACTGTCTTGAATAACTTTAGTGAGTTATAAATAATATAATCAAATTATCTCATTTTTCTTATAACTACGGTCCACTCATGATAAATAAATTGCGAATCTTCATAAAAATGTAAGTTGGATAAAAATGTCTTTCCTCTTTTAACAGTTATAATAATTTGAAACCAACGTAACACTATCGCTAAATTTTTCTAATGTCTACACAGTTTTCTATTTGTTCTCTTAATTCTTGTCCTAAACTGAAACAATCATTCATCATTAAACTGCGCATTTTATGCACTTATGGCAAAAATGGATCGCTGAAATACAAAATAGTGAAGGGATTGAAAGGAAGCAACGATACTTATTAAAATTATCAATTTCAACTTATTACAATTATTTAAGGAAGAAGTAACATTGCACTTGGCTCTTACGTCTTGCAACTGATGTAAACAATTTTAATTTTGTATAAAGATCCGCGGTCTATTTATCATAGTATATGCCATTGATGCACAAGATCCATAGGCAAATTTCAAGCATCTCTTTAAATTATCCTTGTACGGCTTGAAAACCAAGCGAAAGTAACAATTTTCTGCGGCCAATCTTGCTATCAGGTTTGCAAGCATTTGAGAAGAACGAGAGTGAGAAAGATAGGGGGGGGGGGGGAGAGACATAGCCATTTGTCGTACAGTGCTCGACCTTCTAGTATTTTTGTAGGCGCGCACGCCGACTATCTGCCGATTGCCGGCAGATTGGTTATCATGTCCCATTGGTATGGACGCTGTGACCCGGAGCGCTACAGTTTACAATCCACGGTGCATATTTTCAACGAGAGACCTTTTGTCGTCCCGTTTTCTAGATTCAATTATAGATCGTAGGCAACGCCCAGGAAAAAGGTCGGGCCCGCGTTGATAAATCAGCGCTGCGCGGCGCGGCGGTTACATTCGTGCGGCGACGTGGTCCGGGCTGTTTCATCCTGCGCGCGGGGGCAAGTGTCACGATTCCGAGCTCGGGGATTTCATGCTGCATACTAAAAAGAATACGATAACTATAATCGTTTTAGCCGGTAATTCAATCACGATCGGACGTATTTCGTGCGACCTCGTTCTTTATTCGCGTCGTGTATCGAGAGAGAAAGAGAGAAACAGAGAGAGAGAGAGAGAGAGAGAAAGAGAGAGAGAGAGAGAGAGAGAGAGAGAGAGCGAGAAAGCGAGAAACAGAGAAAGAAAAAAGAGAAAGAGAGGAAGGGAGAGCCGCGCTGCGTTTTTCCGCGTTATTTCCCGGCGGCCTCTGATCCTCGTTCTCGCGCCACGCCGGTAGTCCGGCACTTAGGCGCGAGAATGTTTTCCCTCGTGTCCGCAATCGCTTCGCTCGTTTTTCCAGCCGGTTCGTTGCGGTAGACCGCGATCCGGAACACGGGATCGCGCGATCCGCGTCGATAAAGCAGCGGGTACGAGGCGGCACGCCGGGAAATCGCCACGACGAAATAACAAACAGCTCAATTAGGGGCTTCGTAAGATGCAAATGTATGCGCGTGCCGGCTTCGAACGTGCTAGCCGAGCTTTTCTTGCACGAACGCGGACGCGTGTTTCGCGTGGCGATGCGACCAATGCTCGCTGCCTCGAATCAGTTATTAGCGTCGCGATCAGAGACTCGGATAGCGTGTATGGAAATCCTGGAAAAAATTCGAGACTCTGTCCCGAATGCTGGAATCGAGTGCTGGAATTCGAATATTGCTCGCTTATTAGACTCCTCCCACGCGGCGTTACCTGGGAACGCTTCAGGTATTCTGGAGTCGTACTTTGCAGCAATTAATTAACTGTTCTCCTTGTATGCACTGTCAAAATATGTAACGAATTATACACTATTCTATCTCACAATATATGGATCTGAAAATTGTACAATCTAATTGAACAATCAATAAGAAGTCTAAAACTACGCTGTGATATGCTGGAACGTGTAGCATATTGTACAGTAATATTTTCTTTCGTATAATTTTTAGTTTTCTTTTTCCTTACGAATTACCTTCTTTTTGTACTAAAAGATTTGTCTCATGAATAAATGAATAAACTTTATTGTAGACTTTTTAGACGAAAATCATGACGCATTGTTTATTTACAACCGGCCAGGTTCGAGTCCCTCGTATCTTGGAAATTATGGCTAATGAGAAGGTATCATTTCTGCCAATAAGGTAAACGTGAATCTGTTCTACAATTTTCTCTGTGCCATCTTTTGAGCAACGGATCATCGTCAATATTTGTTAACACTATCTCGGACGAAGACAACTGGAGTAGAAAATTTGACGACAACCGAATCCTTTACAAAGGTGAACGAACTTTAAAATCGATTTTCTCGAAAACGAAACCCCGCATAAAAAATGTTACGCAAAATTTCGTTCTTATTTTTTCACGTAGAATCACCCTCTGCTCGTTTCGCTACGAATTCCGGAGCACGCTGTGCAAATTGAGAAATACGAGATTCATTTGTCAGTAGTTGTAATTTTTATCGAAACACGAGGACCATTAGTTTTTAATGACGTAGTTCGATCCATTGGCCGGCAAGTCGGCACTCTAACAATTTCACTTTTAATTATATTTTGAAAATACAACATTCAGAGAAAATCCAGGAGGTTCGAGTTTTTGAAGCCGTCAAAGTCGAGAGAGGAAGAGGGAACTCTCAATAACGTGTTCCCAGTGGAGAGTAACATTGACTCCGGGAGTGACACGAAACGATGGGTTTCGCTCAAAGGATATTAAAATTTTACGATCATCGACTCCTTTGAAAACTCTCGTCATATCGAATCTGCCCATCACCTGCGTTCGCTCACGCACGTACACACGTGGGCGCTCGTGTACACAGGCGCAGTCGCTGCGAGGTACATACGATTCTGCACGCACGCAAAGGGTAGAATCGTTCGGCCGTAACCGAACGAATGTACTAACTGTAATTGTTGATTAACGCCGGCTTTGTGTTGCGCGCCGAGCAGAGGAAGCCTACACTCAAATATTGCTTTACAGCGCTTTGTTCCTTGCTCGTGGAACTCTTTGCGAATTCAAATGTCATTTCCTAAGTCTTGCGAGCTGGAGCTAATTAATACTCTCGAATTTAATAATACCGAGTCTGCGGGTGGTCGGGGCCGGATGGAGATTTATGTTTTTAATTAGCGGCGGCTCTGCCCTCTGTCGTTTAATTATGATTCGGGAGTCGCGCTTTGAATTTCCCGCCCGCGTTTGAACTCCTGCCGGCGGTATTCGTGTCGGAGAAATCCACTTTTCTTTCGTGCGAGCGCGCGAGGCCTCTTGTTCAGAGTTGATTAGGCCCATTGAGACTCAACCGCGCGTCGTTCGCGTTTATCTCCCGTAATTGGCTCGGTCCGACGGCGGAATTGTCGCCAAACGATCGCGTTTCACCCACCTCCGGAATGTTTATTAATTGTAAAACGCGGCTAGAGCCGCTTACCGGACCGGACAAGTTTTAATATTACTGCCCGACGCGAAAATGTTTCGCTTCCGCTTTGATTTAATGCGTCTGTACTCGATGGAGTACCGTAAACTGGCTGCTTGGCAGGTTTCCGTGACGGTTTTCTCACTTCTTTTCTCAACTTCTTCTTTGTGAAAGAATTATTTCGTTCGTGTGGTAAGCTTTCATGCACTGATTACAATCTCGAAGACTATTTGTCTCCATTAGCCTTAATCTTCTTAATAGAAACGTACAGTTTGTCACGAAGATCAGCATGCAGAAGACATTCGTTAACTGGTCGCTTAAAATTGTACAAATTCGGAAGCAATGTTTCCTGAAAATACAAATGCATCGTGATATCTACCGCTCAGTTGAAGGGAATTCAAAGTACTTTTAATCTTTCCACCGTTCTTTATTAACCTTTATTTTGTAGTTTAATAACGGTATTCCATGCATATCTATTATAATATTTCTTTTGTAATATTTCCTGTTCCATATCTATTTATTATACATAGTGCATTATTTCTCACTTTCTTTCTTATTTCTTCTATTACACACGTGTGACGACTATACCACATCTCTTCTTTTTATTTCTTTTTTTACCCGTATATACGAATACAAATTATTATTATTATAAAGAGAATTTCTTCTTATTTCTTCTGATTATAGAATGTCTTCTTATTCTTGTCGAACTGTGACTATAAAGGCACTAATAATAAAACAGTATATCCACTTTGAATTTGTAAGATGTCTCAGGGCGGACTTGATTTTCTTGGCGTCTGTCGCTCCTCACAGCGACGATCGCTTCGTCCTTTCATTTCGAGCGAGTACTTAGTTCGAAGGTCCGTTCAATTTGGCGAAGTAAAAAATTGATCGTGATAATGGAACCAGCTTCCGAGCGTGAAAGAAAAGCCCGCGAGCAGGATTTGTCAATCGGCCCGGCAGCGGCGCATAGTAGTCGAGGCGATCTCATAGAGCTCATGCAGCGCAAGTTTTTACGCAACCCGATAGTCGATTCATCATCCTGGCCACTCGATCAACGCCTAACAGACATTGCCCCTAGGAAGAACGTGAGGCAGTAGCGAATGATGAAGTCGCTCTCGGCAGCGCCCTCGGTGAATTTGGTTTTTAGGCAAAGTAGCCTCCATCAGCGATGTAATACTCTTCATTAAATAACGCTCTTGCATCCTCTGACTTGCACGGCCCCGACAAGATGGATCGACAAGCATTCAAATATTTATTCGCCACCGAGACGAACTCGAATTCTTTCTCGATTTCCACTTTTCTCGGCCGACGTGAAAGTTTCCGGGGCGATACTGACTCCGATTAAGGCACCGATCGAAATTCTGTGAACAGCGTGCCCAGAATTTCTCACTGTAAAGTCTCGTGGTGCATGTATTGCAACAATGTTTTCTAGGGTAGCGGAGTTGCTGCGTAGTAGCTAATTACTGTGTCTTTTGTTTATTTTCAAGCATAATTAACTTTTTTTTTATTTAACAATAAAACAATCTAAATCCAAGTAATCATTTATTTGTTAAAATTAAACATGCAAAACTGGTAGAATACCGCAAAAATTAAATAAGAATATTTTGTTCCTTTTAATAATTTCGATAAGTTCGTAATTTTATATTTTGACTACTCATATTTGTCATTTATGAAAATGAAAAATCCATTTTTAATGGAGAGATAAATTTCGTAGATGAAGTTTCTGGTAATATCTTTACTTGCAACAAATGTTTATTAAGTAATGTAAAAATCTGGCAAATGTATTTGTAAATACTGTAAAAATCTATTTTCAATGGAGAGACAAATTTCATGTATGCAGTTTATAATATCTTTACGTGACGCAAAAGTTCATTAAATAATACAACAATTCAGAAATAATGTACTCATTTTTACATAATACACTTTTTAACATAATGTATGCATATCGTAAATAACAAACCGGAATCGCACATTCCATCGACCGCTGGCAATATTTTACCGTCTCTCCCATGAAAGCTTGAAAAGAATGAAAGAGAGAACGCCTTTTTCCCGGATGTTCGTCCGTCAATCTTCGTCGGCAATCGGCATCGGTATGTCAGTCAGGTAGGATCGTTTATGCGAGATCTGCGACGCGGTGTCACAAGATCGGGAGAAGATAGAGAGAAGCCATTGGCCGATGGCCAGATGTATTAAGATCGCATTTGGGGACGGATCGGTATCCTGATGGATCGCTTGTCGATTACGCGGTCTAATCCGACTTCTATGACTACGGTAAACTAGGGTCACCGGGACATAATTTGTCATTTCGGCCTTGGCTGACCCCCCTCGGCCAACGAGATCGAATCGCCTACGAAATATTTTCCTTTTCCCTGACCTCGATGGAGATTGAAAGGGAGAAGAAGAATGATGTTTTCCCCGGATTTTCGTTCTATGTATAACGAAATCTTTTCGGTCTGGATTGGAAGGGGTCTACAAATTAAAATAAGAGAGACTCCCTTACTCGAACATTTACTATACAATTCTATTATTTAGATACATTATCACCTAACAGAGAACTTGAACAAAATTTTTAGCCAATAGAATATCAGGATATTACAATGATAAACATTTAGAGAAGAGAGTCTCCACTGTATATCTGAATCTGTTTTGCAATGCAGATGGTAGTTGTCGTTGAGATTAGCCTAGTTTAATAGTTCACATAATTTATCGAGCATGAAGAATTCAAACCAATTTAACTAGAAACACGTAATTGTACGAAAGAAGCTACATGAACGATTTTTAATATATTGATCTCTAAATGGCCTACAGAACAGTGATTCTTGGAAAAGCGTAGCTTGAAGTATGAAAATTGTGTTCAATATTTGCCAAATTCTAGTAGGGTTCCCATCGATGTTAACACGAATATTGTCCTTTCATTGGGAACAGTGCAGTGAAATGTGCACAAAAGTAATGGAAAAACATAATAATATGCAATCGTTTCCACAAAACATACATGTTTAAAAAATAGTAAATTATTGAATTACCCCTGGTGGGACTCGAACCCACAATCCCCGGTTTAGGAGACCGATGCCTTATCCATTAGGCCACAGGGGCGGTATTCAATTGGTACGTAATAGTGTTACAATTTTCCAAATTTCCCTTCAATGATTGATTTAATACCGCTATAGAATTTCGATAAGGGAGGGGAGGCGTAAAATAGATGTAAATCCACTTAAAGACCAAAACTGGTATCATTTATGGTTATAATCTCCGGTGACAGGAATTACAGAAACGTCTCTATAAAATCGTTAACATATTGGCTGTCACAGGCAGAGCCTATAAAAGTCACACAAAAGCAGAACAACTTAATTTATAATATAAGACTATAAACAACATGATTTATTACAGCAGTTACGTGACCAAATTTGGCGAACATTCTTTGCGAAATTTTATCATATAAATTATATTAAAGCATAATTGTTAATCAATTAGTCTAAAAATTGTACACATGTTCGATCAAGATGTCAGGAAAAATTAGACTACTGCAACCATTTGCACTAACGTTTCTTTCACATAATCTTTTCCGTAATAAAACGAGACAAATTTTATGCTTCTGTTTACATAACAGAAAAATGTAATTTTGTTTCCATTTAGAAGAAATTAATTAAATTCATACTTTATTTTTTATTTTATTTATCTTAACTATATAAAATAAAAATATAAAAATAAGAGATATTGAAGGAATAAATGTTTTTGCAGTAAGCATTTGATAGGTCTCACCTATCAACGACTGGTACGGGATAGTGTAAAATAGATAAAATAAAATACCTTTTCTCACAGGAATTTCACAGTTAAATTATGTACGAAACCTGCATAACGAGTGACTCGCTATAACGCATGGAATTAATATTCTGCACTTCTCTTGCACCTTGAACATTCTAATAAACATTAGTATACTTAATGGATCGCAATAAAAATTCAATCTCAAACGCGCTGAGAATATTGTGTCACCCGTTAAGTTTATCGCACGAATTTCGACCTGCGAACCATTGTGCGACGTCCCAATCTCTCAAGACTCCGTTTCCCGACAAAATGGCGCTGCGTGATCCGAGCAGTACGCCGGCTAACGACGCGGAGTTCGATAACGCGTGCCAATAAATTTGGGGAAAGTCGGCGCCCAGGAGACTGCGAGCGAAGAGTGGCGTAGCGGTGCCGTTTACAGCTTGCGATTCCAGGGAAATTTAGAGGATGCGCGCTCGTAACGCTAAGAATTGTACTCGAGCACGGTCCATTAAGCGGGGAAATATTTCGTACGTGAGTTCCTGGGAGCCGCGCGCGGGACGTATCTCGCGCATCGAGATGTCGGCTCTCGATACGACCGGCAATATACGGACAGCTTCGAATGCCGTGGCTCCGCTTGAATACGAAATGCGATTTTGAAACGTGTGTCGACTCCAGGTTCAAATTCGGCCACGTGGTACAGGGCAGCTGATCCTTTTTCATCTCTCTCCCTCCCTTTCTCTCTTTCTCGCTCTCTCTCCCCTCTGTCTCTCCCCCCTCTCCCTCTCTCTCTTTCTTTCTCTCTTTCTTGCTTTCCAGTGGTCTCTTCGACCGCTCTCTAGATTGTTGCTCGATGTTTTTCGAAACGCGGCTCGCTTTACAGCCAGACATTATCGGTGGCGTGGATGCAATCCGGCCGCGATCATCGCAGTGTCTGGCTTTAGAAAGGCTCCGTGAAATAGTTCCTCCGGGCAACCCTTGGCGCAGTTATAGCCGGATAACGTTTAATAGATGCGCCTTCGTATCGCCAGATAAGGTTTTAAAGCCGGCCAGTATGAGAGCGATTAGATCGGGGCACGCGGGTTCACGAGGTTCTCGCGGCTAAGGAGATGCTAAAATCTAAGCTCCGATGATCGACGGAACGGGACTCGGGGCGCTTCCGAGAGGAAAACGCTCTTCTCGATCGATCATGGAGAGATTAGAATTCTCAGTTCCACTCTAATATTGCGCTCGAGTGGCGACTCAAGAAGCCGCCAAAAATTGTTGTACCACGTTTTAAAATCATTTCGACAGTGTCAGAGTCGTTTATATTGAACGCTACACCTACTGAGCGCCGACGGCAAACTCATTTTTATTACAATTAGACGGCGGATTTCATGTATTTATGACGAAAATGTTGTAGATCGAATGCAAAACATAATAAGAATTTAAGGAGTTGTATAAAAATTATTACAGAAAAAAATAGATGTCTACGTAGCTCTTGCGACTTGCGAATAATACAGACAATTATTACTTTGCATAATATCTAATATTTTGTAGTCTGAATATAATGAATGTTCGAATTAAGAATTTTTAAGAATTTTTATAATTTCAACAATTTTAAAATAATATAAAGTCGTTAATTTTGACTTATACAGTAGATTTTAATGGTAATGAAACATGTTAACAGCTAAATTTCATATGCATAAGTTGCATGTAATGATTCGTATGAAATGGAAAATACTGTATTTCGGAAAACATGCTTTGAATTTCGAATTGAAAGAACTGCAAGCACAGAGGGTTAATTTTACTGCTAGTCGTTATTGGTCTGCGGATCTTTCTACATTTATGTTATTTTATATGTACATTCATTATAATGTAGAAATGAATTGCGTTAGTGGAACACGTTGGTGCAAAAGCCAATGTCCAGGCTTTGTAAGTTGCGTCAAAGGATTTTGTTAATCCCTGCTGCTCTTAATAGTGCCATTTTTTATTCGGCCTCTATTTTTCTCCTACGTGTTAAATACGAATACTTTTCAAGATTATTAGAGTGTATAATGACTAAAAAAATTGTCAGAGAAAATCTGAGCATGTTTAACTCGTCCCAATAGTAATGATTACCTACAGAGCATTAGGAGTTAAAACAACCTCCCTCTTTAGCAAATTTTCAGGGGTTGATTTGAAAGCAACTTGGTTGGAAACCGCTGAATTTCGCTCATTTGCATCGTCATTATTTCCGTTATATTATACGCCAGTTCCCGTTATTTTTTCACTTCTTGCATCCATTGAACATTGCATATTATGCTAAAATGGGAGTTCGAGGCTAGCTGCACTAGATATGTAATACAAACACGGCGAGGTAAAAACGTCCATTGAAGAACTGAAGAAATATTAAAAAGCGGGGTTCTATTAAACATTCAAGAAAATCCTTACGAGGCGGCTGTATATATTGAATTGAGAAAAATTTCCTCCATTAATTAAAAGATTATTGACCGTAGAATAAAAATAAAAATATTCTACCTCGTCAATTTACATGTTTCCTTCCAATTAAAAAATTTGTATACACTATAAATGCATAAAAGTCCACGCTCTAATTGGAATCATCCATAACGTCGAAATTCGAAATTTAAGTGCTCCAATCGAGAAGCCAATTGAACGCAGAAGTTGACCAATGATCTTTGATCGAAGTTTAATTTTTTCGCGATTCTGTAGCAACGGAACTATCAGGAGCATGCACGAGAATCCCGAGCAATTAAAAAGTAGCAACTGCTCGTTACCAACTCGAACTATTGGTAACTGCTGTTAACTAGCGAGTGCATCTCGCGGCGGAAAAGTTGCCGAGCGGATTCGCGGTTCGTGACGAATGTTTATCCCGTCCCGTATTTATGGAACGGTTTTCAATATCGACCAGGCTTTCACGCCGAGGGAAAACAGATTAGATTACGTAAGTGAAATGGCCAGGCCGGTGCGGAGCCGCGCGCGCGCGCGCTCCATGGCGGATTAGACTGTTTCACGGGCTGCCAATTCCAGCGGACACGTGTCTCGGCGAGATAGTAAGGTAAACGTTCCTTGATCGGGATCGAGAATCGAGTATCGTCTAGGCGCACGCATCAGCCCCCTCGAGCGCTATTAGAGCCGACGATCCGCCAATTAGAAATCTCACGTGGTACCAGCAGCACGAGACGGCGGCGTATGTGCTGCCGCCGTTACCACTATTACCATTGCCATTATGTGCAGCTACTGCTATTACTCTCGCCGTTATTTCGATAGTCACGCAAGAGTGACTCTCCACCGAGTACCCGCATCCACTTGGCGTGCGAGCTACACCGACAACCAGAAATGTTCCATCGCCGAGGTTGCGAGCGGTTCTCCCTCTGCTCTCAAGACCCAAATTCAGTCTTTCGGGTTTCGACGAACTTCGTAGGATAAGTGTGTCAGTTACTGCCCTCCCCTTTGGTTACGGTGTATGCATAATAATTTTACCTATATTTAATAGCAACATTATTAAATTAAAGAAATTGAATTTTTTAAACAAGATTTAATTTGTACTTTTCATTTTAGAGTTTTGAAATTTTGAAATTTCTGATAATGGTTTGACTCAGTTTTTTAAAACTCTGTCAGAGCTTATAGGGCTCGGTTTACTTCGTTTTGTATTCGTTTTCCCACGACACATTATCGCCCTTGAGAACACTCGTAGCCACTTAACCACCGTGACGCATGCATTCCTTAAAATTTTATTTCTTGTTCAAGATGTCGCATCCTGAGCTCGAAAATGTTCTTCCTCAGCGTCTTCTACAGTTGTTACCGTATTGAATATAACAAAACAAAAGCTCTAATTATCATGTGCTCGCAATTACTAGACCATCAATTCTCGTCAATCGTATAAATTTTGTTTCAAATTTTAATTATTTTAAATGCAGAATTTTGAACATTATTGTAAGAAAAAATTCTGCTTTGGTAGTATGAACGAATAAACTCAATAAACTCGTGCATTGATACAAAAAAATTGATGCAATAAAACAGTTTATGATATTCTACGAATGGGATCGATGAAAAGTTTGTGAAAGGAGTAATTTTCGTAGAAACCTTCTCGGCTCGAAACTGCATCAGAAATCCGTTGCTACAAGTATAGAATATCGCGATGACATGCACCGCTGAAGAAGAAGTAATCTTGGCATGGAGATCGGAACCTGATCCGCGACGTATAGACATTAGACGAAGAAGAAGCTATCTTACGGAGCACAGCATGCCGGCTCGCCTCTATGTCAATGAAGGAGAATAAATAATGCCCGAGGATTCGCTCGGTTCTACGCACATACGTTCGCCGGAGTACGAGGGCAGGGATAAATCCATTTTCTACCGTCGTGGAATAAGATATAAGTGTTATGTCAGCTTGGTCCCCTCGAGCGAGCTTTCTGCCGCTTCCGAACCCGTTTCTCTCTCTCTCTCTCTCTCTCTCTCTCTCTCTCTCTCTCTCTCTCGCCGCATCATCGTCGAAGAAGTCGCCCTCGGCGAAATCCTCGGAAAGCTTGTTCGAGATTTCGAGGGTCAGGGGGAGCGCGAAAGGTTAGGAATATTTAAAAACAGAATTCCTCGAGTGACGTCTTCCCGTTTGTGAAATCCACCGGTGGATACGATCGGGCATTTGGCGGTACAGGATTTACTATATGGAAATTGTGTTTTCTTCCATGGGTTGTCCGACAGTTATTTGACCCGGAGGAGATTGCAAACGCAACGCACGCGGATACTTTGTCTTAAGGTCGATTGGTCCTTCTTCAATGAATTTATTCAGTAAACAATTCTGTTACGTTACGAAACAAAATGTTATTGTTACTTTTTTCGTGATGTTGAAATCTCATACGAGATTTATTAGTGGATATACTATACATTAAAACATACATTACATATTAATACTTGCACCATATCATATCATATCATAATTCAATTTATTTAGCCGTGACACCGATCTCGTATGAAATAAACGTAACAAAAATATTCGTTGCGATATAAAAGCCAAGTACTCGTGAAACTTCGTCTTCATCAGGTGCGAAGATGGGGTAGCTGCAATATGTCTAGACATATTACGTTTGAATTTGATTACGTTTCAGTTTTGCGGTACTTTCAAAAGTTTACCGTTGAGATACTTTCTTACTAGAGAGAACAAAATATTCTATCTTATTAATGGCAATACACCTGAAGCCGCTTGTTTCTCGATTCGTTAGGACCCAAAGGGAAGGTACGGAGCGATCATCAAAGATAACGAGGCCAGGGCTCCCCAGGGCGGAACATCCTCGCGTTAAAGATCACGGCAGTCTGCCCTGAGTCGAGGGGTTGGATCGAGTGAATAAATTGAACGGATGCAGCGAAACAATAAACGAACCTTAGCAAGCGTGTCGAATTGAAATTCGCGCCTGGTGTGGGTCCACAGTCCGTCCCGTCGCAGGAAGATAGGAAGGGTACGGACCAATTAAACCGATTAGCTTCCCCATGGTGGCCATCGTCGGGCCGTGGTCGTGTCCCATGGCCAAGAGTAGTCGTAGATCGGAAAGCGCATCGAGCTCGTTGTTTACATCTGCTGTCTGTAGCGAGTAAATAAAGTTAATGGTTCCGCCGTTTCGCCGGACAGAGTTTACAGCGGGAAGAGACAGAGAAGGCGAAAGAGAAACAGAAGGTGGAAGAGTGGGACAGGTAGAGAGAACGAACGGGCAATTAATTACCGTCGAAAAAGGGTGGGAAGCAGGGGGTTAGGGATTAAAGGTGATCAAGGAGGAAACGCGTGGCGAGTTCCTAGCTGCTGGAGCTGTTGCGGTGGCACGACGTTATCACGGGATCGTGCAATATTGTAATTATATTGCCGCGCGTCACGACAACCGGTGTACCGTGGCGACGAAAAAAACCGGCAGCCACGATTCGTCCCGGTGAATGACGGCTAGGTTCGCCCGATTACCCGTTTTCCAGGTCGAGCGTGACTTACCTGCGTCCTCCCGAGCCAGCAGCCTCACAGTCGAGCGATTCGCCTGAGCTCGGCACGGGGCTCGCAGGAAACGCCTTGCTTTGCGTGGAACAGACGGCCCCGGTGACCGGTGTGTCGAGTCAGGTCTCTGATATCGTTTTTCACTCTGCACGAGATACCCGAAGCGTTATCGAGCCGCGATACGCGCTAATGGAGAAGGGTTGCTGACGAAAAACAGTGGGGGACGCTCCCGGAAAGTCCGCGACTTTCGATAGAAAGTAGAAGGTATTTGGTGCCTGAGTGGCCGCCATTGTCTACAAAGAGGCTTTCGTTCCCGAGCTTCCGCCGTAGAAACATTCCTCTTCGAGAGGACAGAGGGGGTAGAAGAGCCGTAGACATCGATAACTTCCAGCCGAAGTAATTTTTCACTCGCTCGAACCGATTACGATGTTCTAACCGACCGCAGACTTTTCCTCCGGCTTTGCGTCGGATTGTCCGATTAACGGGCTTCCGCTCCAGTGCTCGGAAGTGTAGATTTCGGGATTAGTAGCAGCGCAGAACTAACAGTTTGTTGAAACTGACAGTTAGTTTGCCAACTGGTGCGATTTCTGACGAATTTGTCGGGTTTTCGCTGGTTCGGTAAGTTTATTGCTTGCGAGGGGATTTTTGAAAGTGCTCTCCAGTGAAGGCAAGAAACGAGTAAATAATATGTTCGCTTCGACGAGGAAAAATTTTTTAGTATAGTAAATGCGACCGAAAATTACGTTTTTCAAGAGTTAAATTTTCGTTTATGCGTAGGACTTGTAATATACGTAATGTATAGCTTGTACGAACTACGAACGCATTTCGACGAGTCTTGAAACAAGAATGTATTCTGTGTAAATATTCGCATAAGAATTCATTTATTTGGTTCCGATTCGCTGTAACTGCAGCATTGTACGATTTTCACGCGACGTTCACTCGTTTCCTGTTTTAAATGCCGCACAATTTTGTATCGCACTGTCATTGCGTTGTAATTCGATACACTTGTTCAACAGGAAATTTATTGTGCTCTGACAGCAACTAACGCGTATTGTTTTATAAAGATGACAAGATTGAATTTATTTAAACTTTTCATCATTTGTATTATAACGCGAATTCGAAGGAAGAAAATTATTCGATCGTTTCTTGAGAAAGAACCTTCGTAATTTCAACAATCTGATATTAATAAATGCGAGTTTTAAAACGAAATAACTTCTTTATAATGATTTAAATAAATGATTTAAATATTTTTGAGATGTTTTGCGAGTGATTGGGACGATAAAAATTTAGTGTTAAGATACGTAGTTACGAACGAATCGCGAATGGCAAGAAACGAATAGATTCAATGTCCTAATAAGCATCGCAGGAACGCGATTGCAAGACATTCCGTCTACAGTGTCGCATAAACGATCTTATTACGCAAAATATCACGACCATGGAACAGCAATAATATCGTAATCGCGTCCGTAACAGGGGAGGGGTTAATTAGGAAATTCTTAGTTACGAGGTTAATGCAGAGAACATTCGATAAGAACCAGCGAGAAACGTATTAAGAACCCATTAAAACTCCTGCGCTGAGTACTTAGTCGGTTTGCAGTTAATTGCTAGAAATGCAGGTCTAATTTGAATGGGCTGTCTACGGTGTCTAGGATATGGGAAGGGTTCGCCTGCATTATCGCATGGTCGAGCACGCGATAGGTGAGGAGCGCGTTGACGCGACAACGGAAGCGTACTCGCACGCGCAATCGAAAACGCATAATTCCGTGTCTAGTTACGCGCCGGGTAATTATCGTCGGTGTAGTGGGTGAGGGACAGGCAACAGCCCGCGCCTTACTTGCATTCTGCCGACTCGAGGCCCGAGGAATTCGCGTTCTCGCAATGCAAACCGTGGTAACGCCTCGCGCCGTGTATTCCGCGCGGAATCGCTTGTCGTCGTCTAGGGAGCTCGAGATTTCGCAGGTTCCCCGACGTTAACGCCCGACCTCCTGGACGTTAATTATACCGGCCGGGCTGTGAGGCGTTTCGCGGTCTATCTTCGCGTCGATACAGAATTACGCGGGACCCCTCGTATTGTTCGTGTTTCCTCGACACTGTTCCACTCGGCCCATTCGCGTTCCTCGTTTTTCCTCTTGACACTTTATTGGCCACTTAACGCGTCGTTGCGCGTCTCCGTGTACATTAATAAAACCTTTCCTCGTTTTTTAAACATCTACAGCCGAGGATCCATTGCCGCTGCGCGTGGATATATTGGCAGCGTAACGATTGCTCGATAAGTTCGCGACGACTTCTTAAGTAGGCTTCGAAAGGTTTCGCATTTAGATTTGGCTGCCGCGTCACCCACGCGTGACTGACGGTGTTATTTACTCCATTATAATTTCCTGATTCGTACGACCTTACTGTGCAATTTGAATCGAACTCTTCGAACGCAGGCAACGCGGAACTCGCGTTCTAAATATTTTGTGAAAAAGAAAAAAGTAAATCTTAAATGATTTTTGAATTAAAAAAAATTGTTTCCTTTTTGTTTGTCTTTTTATATATTTTTTCTTTTAATTCTTAGGACGCATCTGCACAACAAATAAAACATCTTAATTGTATGTATGCTTGAGGTTGTTGGCGCGACAGTTAATGCGTTAAAGAGAAGAATTTGCGCAGATCGTTAGGTATGACGAAGTGTTTCTTTGGTTACGATTCTTTGCTCTCTTGTTATGTAAATATTACCAAAATAATTTCGGCACTTCTGCAGCTGAGAAAGATCAGTAACATTAAATTGCATAAACTCGATGGTTGCGTACGGACGCTTTTGTGCGCCATTCAGCAGTCGATGTCGAATTAGCTGGAGCTTCAAGCCCGCGCGGTCCTTTCATAATTTAATAGGGTCTAGATGAAAGAGTGTTTACTTTCTTCGTGATTCGAGTCAACTTACGGCAAACGAGATTCCATAGATCCGGAGCGTTTGTTTGCTTCGCAAATACTTGATGGATCGAGATGTCCATCTTCGGACAGCATCGATCCGATTCTAATATCGGAATAGCCGGCGCAGCTCGGCCACTGTGACAAATAGGAGAGATGATTCGAAACTCGAAATACAGAGAGATAGGCGACAGGAAATCCCGCTTTTGAAAAAAAAACCTGGACAGGAAAAGAGACTGGACTGGTACTCGAACCTGGAAGCTTTCGCGCACTCTACCAATCGGGCCATCCAGGCCATTTGCGGGTTTCTTTCTGCCGATCCTAATATCGAAATGGCTCCAGCTGCCGGTATAAAGTATCGAGATGGTCGCATGTGGAATGTGTCAATGCTGAAAGAACCAGCTCTGCCCGGTGAGGAATACCGTGACATCGAGTAATTAACAGCCGAGCGGCCTTTAGCGACGACACAAAATTATTTCAATCGCTGGGATGCGATGTGTACGGTCAACTTTCTAGTGGGGAACTTTCGTGCCATATTTTAGGACTATATCGATAGCTCGTCACGCTGAGCACTGTTCGAAATGCTTGGAAATTTAACATTCCATGCGGAAATTTTCTAATTTGATTTAATCTTTATTATTATTACTATTATTATTATCATCATCATTATTATTATTAGTGCTATACGGGATGCTTGTTACTTAGACGAAGTTTTAGCACATTCGTTGTTCCAAAATAATTTGTAGATTACCAAATTTAATCAAATAAACGTCGATATCAACGTCTTATTTGTCTGCATTTTGCCTCAGCTTGTTCCTAATTTCTCTAACTTTGTTTTGAATTTGTTAAGCCATGTTCTTTCTAAGCCGAAATCAATAATTTAATACCGACTAATCTCAATGTATAATTTTACACAGTGTATTTGATAGTAGAATGTCAATACTTTGCATTCGAGTGACGAGCGAGCTACCACTAGAAGTTGTAACATCACGCCCCAAAATAATTTTATCACCATCAAATTTGTTTGCATCTAAAGAAGCTACTAAAACTATAACTATTGCGTGAATCACAAGACTAAATTTCTGAATTTATTTTCGATTCAGAATTAAAATCGCTTCGAGTGCGAAGGGTTAAAACAAGTTCTGGTCTTGCAGCTTTTATGGGCACCGGTGGGACAGTTGACGTATTATACCACAGTGTTACGCGACAGCAGATGAGTTTGGTAGCCGATCGGTTATCTCAGCCAATCCCTCTTAAGTCGTGGTTCCTCGGTCTCGAATCGCGTTTTCCGGGGTGAGCATTTCGCGCGTCGGACGATCGGTCGTGCGGTCGTTATCAGAGATGGAGATTGGCCCCGCGCGTCGAGTTGACAATGTTATGGATCACCGGGGTGCGTGCTCGTGCCTTGTGCGTCCGTGCGTGGCCGCGTGCGTGTAGAGCAATGAATGTGCGTGCTCCTCGGCGGTCGTGTAAGCCATTCGCGTATAACGGACCGGTCGTCCCCTTTCGTCCTTCCTCGAGCGGCTCCTCCTACGCCTCCGGATCCCTTTTAGGAGCAGGGTGCCGCCACTAGGTCAAACGGAACGAACACGCACGATATATCTTGCGACACGGGGCCGCGGAACGGATCGCCGCTGGAAGCTTGGAAATTAGTTCTTTGTCTCGATCCCGGTGGACACGCAGCGGGAACGAGCTCCTTCTGGAATCGATCCTACCGATCCAGAACGAATCGACCGGCGCTGTAAACTTGCCGGCTTTACGAGGGCCACCGGTTGTTTTCGAATGTCACGCGGTTCAGCGGTTCGAGGAAATCGTATTGCCTCGAGAATGGGTCCTCCCGCGGCTGCCAGGGCCACTCGACTGCGCTCGACGCCATTCGTGGTGTCGCAAGTCGAAAAAAGGAAATTGACTTCTATATTTAGCTTCTCGTGTCCCTACTCCCTTGCAATCGGAACGCTAATTAGCCCGAGGAACGCTCGAGTATCCTTCATGCAAGTATACGGTCCTCCTTCTCAATTCCGAGTACCTCCATTGTGGTCCTCCCTTACCGGCGTTATCTTTGTCTCGTGTTCTCATGCAACTCTCCCACCGGCACTCCCCGATCGAGTATTCAGACGTGTTCTTCGCCGTTTGTCAATCTCCTTCGGGAAAAAAGGAATGGTCGACTTCGATTGCTTATTGTCACCGTCTATGTGTTCCGGCTCGATTCAGAGAAGTTGCATGCTTTCGAAGAGGTGCATAGATTTTCGGCTTTTGTGGGAACGAGCTTTTGACGCGATGACGAACCGGCGATCATAGAGATACAAAGTTGAAGTGCTTCGGATGACGGAACAAATGTCGAAAGGTCGTTTGTCGCGCTCTTTGGTTCATCGTAGATGATATTTGCATTTGGTACAGTTGGCATGGTTGCGTCGTTAGTCTAGATGTATTTGTCTATTTTACTCTAAGTCGTTAATTCATTGCAGAGAAGTATGAAAATTGTGGGTCGAAGGTTTAAGCATAAAGAATTAATAATTGCCTGTCAATAATATTTTTGTCGAATTAACAGAAAGTTTCTCTGCCTTGAAGAGAGAAATATTATCCGTGAGAATTTATGTTTCACCTCGACTTTCATGTGCAACCTATATTTTATGTTGTACATTACCGTTCATTTCGCAGCGTTGTCTACCTTACTCTGTAACAAACTAATATTTATGTTTCAAAGTGTCATAATGATTATAAATCCCATTTGTTTTAATTTTACGTTGCATGCATCCATGTAGTGCTATTTTCCGCAAGTATGTTGAATCGGTGTAGAAATTTGACAATTTTTGGAATTTTGAACCTTAAAATCGTAGATACACCGAAGCTTTAAAATTACTTCCTTGTTTCGTTGCCAACCCAAAGGTAAACTTACTTGACAGCATCGTTGACAAGTAACGAACAAACAAATGCAGTTGATAAGAATATTCGGAAAGCTTAGGTAGACGAGAGTTGATGAAACGCGTGGAAAAGGGTGCTGCTAAAAAACTGATGAATGCAAGCCTGAAAGATAACTGCAGCGAAATAATGCCAGATTTTCAAGGTGTCGATTGCACGATAGCAGAAAGTGGATTCCAGCAGCTTCCTAGATAACAGCATAGCACCACGAGAACTATACTTTCGCCGTCGCTGTGTTTCCATCGCAGTGTGTCACCGTCGGCTTGCATTCGACCCTCCTGCACTTGCACATGCACGTAGCGCTCCACTTACAAACGCCGGCCATTCACCATTGTTATATTACTTGCTAACACGACATTAATACATCGGCCGAAGAATTATGGGGCCGCGGCATGGCAGTGGCGAAGGAAGGCGGGAAGGTCGGGCCGGTCGGGTCGGAACGGGCCGGGACTTTGAAAAATCGTCTCATGAGCTAAAAGCATCAGAGATTAAAATTAAATCCGGCCGCCTCGCTCTCCCCGATGCATCCCCTCGCCTATGCGTGCGCACCACCGGCCAAGCCACCCCCGCACTTTTCTATAGACGGGTTGGGTTCCGAGCCGGCGATTTTTTGTTGATAATTAAACGACGATAAATTACGCCTGCTAATCTCGCCCCATCGAATTCCAAAGCGAGAATTTTTCGCCGAATATTTCAATTTAATCTCGCTCCGCTTCCACCCCTTTTCCTGCTGCTCCTTCGCGTGTTCGTAAATTCTTGTGGAAAAAACGACGATCGCCCCGCAGCGCCGCGCCACGCCGGAAGGAAATTAGTTCCTCAAATGCCAGCTAATTTAATTGGCAGGGAATTCTGGGTACGCGGCCGTTCGATTAACTCGATACTGATTGATGAGCTTCCGGAGCTTGTACATTGGTTATTTTAGATTGCGTTATTAGCTTCGCTCGCTAAACCGCACGGCCATTTCGAATTTTCCTTACAGTTTATCTTCCGCTGCCACGACGTAGCACCAAACAGAGCTTTAAGCACCGATACGTTTGCATTAACCTCTTGTATACCTAAATAATGATATAACATATTTTTCGCATTCTTCTGCCGTGCCTACTTAACCCAAAAAATATGTTTTCTTTCATAGCTACGTTGATTAACTGCTTGGTAGAACCAGACAATTTTTATTTCTCGTACGTTGTGAATGTCCATTTATTTTTATTCCCAGATTTTGTTAACAGAAGGATCATATTTTGTTTTAGAAGAAATGGATAACGTTCATATATGTAGTAGATCATGCATGAAATCCTCGTCGCGAGATTGACACGTTGTTATAGTGGAAGGGATTAAGAATTGTTAGTTCCACAGAAATTGTTGTAGTCGAATGATCGTTTTATTGTTACCATTATTGAAGTCAGAATAGAGGTGTTTCTACGAAAATGATCGAGTACAATCTGTACGAATGTACAAGATAGAAATAAATTGCAATTCTTCCAGAATAATTCTAATTATCGAATATCGTAATAATAAATCTTTGGTAGACTAGCAGGAACACAACATAAGATCAGATTTTAGGTTTCGAGCATGAAAGTCAGCATGTCTCATCCCGCTAGACTCATTGTTAGCCGATCACGGTTTAATTCGCTTCGGTTGCATCTTCGACGCCGCCGTTTCGAATGAAATGGCGCGAATTCCATTGATCTTTTCGCGAGGGAGTGCCGGAGGTTTTTGACAGGTGCGGCCGGAGTTGTTCCGAATTTAATTACGGCATCGCGGTTGGCTTTTTAGGCGAGCCACCAGAGCGAATTTACTAAGCCGAAATTACCAATCCGTTCGGCCTGCGGAAGCCGAAGCGCGCGGCCCGATAATTGAAATGCATTTTTCTGCCGGCCGGAAAGCACCGTGAACCAGTGTATTTAACATGGCGACCTTTTTTCTCGTGCCAGTAACACAGACACCGGTCGCGCAGTCTTTTATCCCAATTTCGCGTGCTAAAAGCCGCTGCAGTCGGACGGCCACGCACACTCGCCTAGCTCAAAGAGCATGGCCACATTTTCACCGATGAATATTAGTCTTCGATTTTTGGCCAGCTGTGCGTTATTCTTTCGCTTTTTACTCGTTAGTTCTGTGAACATTTTCAACGATCGAAGATATCCCGTTGATTCGGGACACCCGGTACGTGTATCGATCTCTTTGCTGCAGGTCCCTACGGTTATCGTCTGTGCTGGACCTGCACAGTTTTCCGCTGCACCAACGAAGGTGGCGCTAGCGTGCCATTTCTTGGAAAAGGGAGGAAAAGATATTCATTTAAATAATTCATAGTAGCGTGGATTATTATTAAAATCAGCAGGAAGTCATTAAATCCGATAGAACCAATAGTTTTAATCTGGATGACATAGACAAGGGAAACTTCGAATTGAACATTTATAATAATTAAAACCATGGTTTAATGAAGATTTCGAGGCTTCTGTATATTAATGAATAGCCTGCAAATTTTATACGTGTATGACAAACAATTTAGATGATATATAAAAGAGTAATATGATCAAGAAATCATACTGAAATTATTACGACAGAAAATACATTTTTATGTAAATTTCATGTCTCTTAATCGTCACAGGACATCTTTTATTTGCACGATTACTATTATACTATTATTTAGGTAATTACAGATAAATATAAAGTATCGTTCGTTTAAGAATTATTAAAATTCTGTGCACTTTATGTCAGTTATTGCTACAGCATTTTCTATCATCAAATTCGTATAAAATATTGAAAAGCTTCTAGACATTTTACGAAACATAATAGATCATTTCGACAGTAGCTCTGACAGCTGATTCATTGTTTCACGGAGCTTTGAAGAAGCTCCAGGTAATTGAACATTGTGGCTCTGCAGAATGCATTCCAGTGTCTTCGTATTAGCAATCGCAAGACGTTAAGCAACCCGGCGGAAACCGGCGAACAAGTGCCATTCGAAGAATCTTTGTATTTCGAGGGCGTCTCGAGTATTTGTCAAAGCAGAACGGTTTCGAGACGACGCTTGTCACGGAATTCGATTAATCCAAAACCCATGATAATTGCAACAGCCGCTCCCGCTAGTCCCCCGGCTGCAGAATCTGTTCGATGAGCCATTAAGAGGCGAGTCGAGCATCGATTGCAGAGGAAGATACTGTTCTTCCTTCCAATTCCAACGTTTCCGTAATTGCCAGTTCCTGTCGGTGAATCTTGCTGAACGACGCGCTGGGCTGGGAAAGGTGTGGGAGGAGGATGGGTCGGTGAGGGTGGCGGCAGGGTTTGGACGATCGAGAGATCAGCCGCGTGAGAAGCGAAAAGAAGAGATCGAGGGGAGACGGAGACGGACTAATCCCTTAAGATGATCCGGCGCGAAAACAAATTAAAGATGATAATGCTCGGATAATGGGTTTTTGAGCATCGGCCTGCTTCTGACTTCTCGTCGAACAGGCAATTTCGGTTTTCGTGGCTGCGACTCGGCGTACCTACAACAGACACATAGAGGAAGAAAGCGATTCGGCGAACACCGGGATGAAAAAAAAAGGGGGAAACGTGGAAACGAAATTGCCGGGGGATGATAAAGAGGAAGACACACCCCACCGTTTCGCCGGAGACAAATATTATTGAGACGAGACTAATCGTCCGAAACGAATCTGCGCTGGTTCTTGGCGTACCAATTCGCCTGTTGGTACTACCCTCTTCAAGAAGTCCTCGAGACTCTTCGTCGTCGCACCGGCGTATCTCAAATTTTGTGATCGCTCTGCGCTACACAATCGTCGATTTACTCAATCGTAGACAAAATTCATATTTTATAAATTGTCTGCATCAGGTGCGGGGGAATTAATTTTTTCCCTTAATAAATAATTTACCAGTAATATTAACTTCTTCTGGATGTCTCTTCCGTTCTTTTTCTTTTCATTTACTTATTTTTGTCATAAATGCATAAAATTCTTAGGAGTCTCATGACCCGCACAATCTGTCTTTTTACTAGGTCAAGAAACAGCCCTTATAGGGATGTTCCCACTTAGCAGATCGGCACCTTGCCACACAGGAAATCAATATATAAAATCAATATATATATAATCAAAACTTTCACATGTGAATAAAACTAATTAATAATCTTCTAGTCAATGACAGAATCCGATCAAAAGACAATCGGGGACGACATTAATAGTGGAAAGGATAGGCTCGAGACCAGGCCACACAATACACTCTTGACGGTTTTATTCCGATTCTTCGGTTTCTGGTTTCGCAGAAGGTAGCATTCTCGAGGGGTGCATCGAGAATGCGGCCGGGGGGTTGGGCGATCAGACCAAGATTCCCTTGGGGACCGACACCTATTCAGACGCGAAGGGAGATCGACAGAGGCGGTGGCAGTTGCCGCCAAAAATATCTCAACTATTCAGGCCCATTAGTGACGAAACTACCGAAATTCCGATATGATCCCTCGGCCTGTACAGACTCGGGACAATCAGCGTGTGGGGTTTTCTCGCGAAGTTGATGCCACGACGCCAGATAACACTCTCCCACGGTCTAACAAAATTCGGTGGCCGAGGGGAATGGGAAACCGTGATCCACGTTCTTCCGGAATTGTGTTAATCTCCTCGGACTGCCAATATCCGACGCTACCCTAACCGTGACGCGTCGTACGGTTCTTATAGCCTTTGCCGAGGTTTCTTGTCTTGGCGTTCGTTGGACATTGTTTTCTCGTCGGAGACGTATTAGCAACCGAATCAATTAAGTTCACCAAACAGACAATACAGAAAAGTGGTATGCGTTGCTTTTTAAATATCCCTTTGAAATATAAAAACAAATGCATATTGTTACCTACAGGGTGTTTCGTCTGAGTACAGTGAAATATCTCGGAATGGGTTGAAGCTACGAAAAAATGTTTATATAGAAGCTGTTCAGTATAAAAAGTTGTCTTACACAATGTTAACAATCTTTTCCTATTTACACTTTAACTGTACTCGGTTAAAGAAAACACCTTGTATATTATTACGAACGTAGATTTACATCTAATAAGTTTTCCTATAATGTACCATCATTTCGTTGTACTGATGTTTTATAATTTTTGTATGTACTTTTTTCCGTCCTTTAACCGAATCTGTATTCTTCTTCTGCCTTTTTCTTCAAAACGAATTTGCCGTTTTTTCAAGTTTGAAATAGCCTAGTTTTTTAAGTAACCTCTTTGTCTTAGCGAGACGATATCATCATTCCTTCTAAGAACGGCGTAAACCTAATTAAAGGTCCTGTTTGTTAGGTTTACAATGTCTTAAACTCATAACTGTCATTTTTCCGGCAATAAGATAATTACTGCACTTCAGTACAATATAGTTCGGCACACCTGATCGGCAGCATTTGTTCTCGGTTTATGATAGGCTCGCCAGCACGCGCCGTTTCGGTCATCCGCTCGGGATTTCTCACTACCTGCGGCACTATGCGGCACGTGCCTCTTTTTCTTCCCTCTCCATTTCGCTACTAACCTTCAGAGATTATAAGAAGGCAGAAACAATTCTTTTAGTGCCTTAGTCGCTCTCAGTCTTCTCTTGCACGCTCTCACTCGGTGTTAGTTGTTCTGCTTTTACTCGCAGTCTGCCTCAGTTCCTCTCTTAGTCGCTCTTAGTCTTTTTTTTAGACGCTCTCAGCCTGTGCTAGTCGTTGTGCTCTTATTCCCAGACTGCCTCAGTTTTTCTTTCTGCGAACTCAGTCAGTTGCCTCAGTTTCTCTCAGTCGGTTCTACTCTCAGTGAGTTGATCAGTCTATTCTTAGTCAGTTTGTCAATCAAAAACAGTCTTCAAGGATCGATCATAACATCTTTGCAACTTCAACCTCGTACAGTTTAACTATAAATTAATTAGACGGACAGCGGTACCAATCAATCTCGTCGCTCATCGTAATTGGTGTTACAACCCAAGAGGTCTACAACCCAAGAAGACTTTTCCTTTAAGTTCGTCGTATTAATACAAATATATGCAATTAAAACGAATTGATTTACAACGTGTATATTACGAAGAAAAAATTTAAAAAAATAAACTGGCATCGTTAAAATTAATTTTTCATCTGAATCATAATAAATTTGAGCATAAAATAATCTAATCGCAACAGTGTCGGGTGTTTCAACCAGAGAACGCGATACAAATTCCAATACATTCAATTCGAATAAAGCAAGAGCGCTCCGAGAGCCTTGGAGCGCTAGATACGGCGAAGAAGGGTTAAATAGATTACGCGTGCTATCTTATTGTCGCGGAATAGCCGTTTGACCACGTCCGAGCAAGCGAGCCGCGGATACGAGTGCCGCGACAATCCCCGCGAACACCTGCAGAACCGTCGAAATCGTGGTTGCAACGCGGGGCACCGTTAACGAGCGAGAATTGAAAACAATACACGGAAGCCGGACAAAAGAGTTTCGTCGAGACCGGCGGATGTAACCGTTGCACCGAGTCGAATAATTAACGATCAACGGATTACTCGTACTCGTACGGGAACGTTTGCCGGGCGCAATTAAGACGACAACACCCGCGCGACGATTCAGACAATGAAGTCTGGCGGAGCGGAGCGAGCGCGGAGAAATTCCGCGCCGCCGGGGCTGGACGCATTGACGCGTCGAGTGGCTACGTGTGACGCATTAAAACGTTCTCCCGAAGCGGGCGGCGCACCGACGAACCGCGTCGATCCGCGTCCACGGTGAAAAAAATATTTTATTCCGCTGTTCCCGTCGCGGCCGGGAAGATCTGCTGCGAGTTTTCCCGGCAGTGGTCGAGAGCAGGACGGAAAAGGTGCGCGCGCGTTGCTCTCTATCTCTCTTTCTCTTTGCATGGTGTTTGTACGTGTGCGAGTGCGAGCGGTGGCGGGGGGATTGAAAAAAGCCGAGCCGAGCTGGACCAGCCTTTTGATATTCATTATCGGTGGCAGCTTGTCAGCGAACGAAACATAATTACGCCGCCAGTTGATCCACGGGCTGGCTGCGCTGACGGCTTCCTCCGCGTATCCTGTCCGACCGGTATCTCCCTCTTTGCCAGAAAATTATATTCATATTTGGGGGATTACGTCGACGATCCCCCTGGATCAGGAACCTTAAAGGGACGTGCTCGCCGTGCTAATTATTTTCCGGCGGCCTTCCTGCTCAGATTGAATTTCACCGCTGCGGACACGAGGCCAAGATGATGGAAATTGCTTCCTCTCTCTCTCTCTCCGTCCCTTCCTCTCTCTCTCTCTCTCTCTCTCTCTCTCTCTCTCTCTCTCTCTCTCTCTCTACGGCTCCTGGGTCGCTGTCTCAGAGTCCGTGCTAATTAGTCCGCCCGGTTGGTCCTTCGACCGCGGCACCGTCCGACAAACATTCGAACAATCAGTGGAAATTCGATAAGCTTGTAAAGATTCGGTGTTGTTCAGGAAAATTCTATTTACGCGGCCTCGAAGGGGACAATGGAAATTACCTAAAACCACGGGTAATTATCGATCTTTGGTGGTGTTGGGACTCGAACGACTATGACCTTAGAAGAGGGTCAAAAATGACCTTGGACCCAAGTCAATCGCCAATAACCCATTGGATGGCTTCTCGAGGGAAAAAGTTTTGTACCCAGTTTTCAAGCCTCTTTACCGGGAGAGCGTAGTTACTGGGAAAATTGGGTTATCGGCTTTCGGCTTATTTTCCTCATTTGTGTGCCGGAGTTCCGGAAAAATTTTTCCATGGAAATCCTCGTTATTAATAATTAAACCGTGAGAAATGCTATCGTGATTTTTCGCTGAAAAATTGTATACTCTAATGAATTTTTATGTGCAGTCGCAGATTAAATTCCCGCGCGATGTAGGAAATTGGTGATTTGTAAATAATGGTTATTGAATCTTCGTTCTTCTTTGATTTCCTCGGCTTAATTAATCGAATAACGTAATGGAAAGATAAATAGTTGGTTCTAAATTTATTTATTTGTTTATTATAAGTTTATTTATTTTAACGTGGTTGCATTAGTGTCATTGGAAATAAAATAATGATAAGGGACATTAATAATACAACATTGCATTGTCTGAGCGATGAAATTCAATTTCCTTTGCTTTCTGTATGTTTATGAGACACATTTATAATGCACTTATATTTAGGGTAACTTACAAAGTCATTCTACAGAAGAATCGCTGGCATAACTTTCTCATTCAAAGCGGAGGGAATTCTTAAAGTTAAAAATTCGCGTTCGCTTGAAAATAAAATTTGTCAATAATTGAAAGTTCGCAGATCCGTTGGTTAAAGAATGCATAAACATCGGTCATCCGTGACAGTATCCATATGGTTCTACATACGTGCTCTATCAAACGTTTCCCTCGAATCGGTCCAAAGTAAATTTCCAGCCGCGCGTTTAGTCGCATGGTGGCTTAATTGGGCACCAATCGCCGAGAACCGCTTTAATAAATAAGCACACGAAATTCTTGTTATGAAGGCGTTTCCGGCAAAGCGAGAAGCTACCTAAAGCCACATTACTCTCCCCTGACTCGAAGTTTTAACTCGAACGCGACTTAATCCTACGGATAATTCGAGGCGTTTCAATCTCGACTAGCTGTTCCGCAAGTTCCGAGCGGCACGAATGGGAGGCGAACAGCCGCGGGCTGTTTCACGGTAGTTCTTGTATCTCTCCTGGAAGCGTGCGAGCCGTCCGCGGCTAATGGCTGTTATTTGGAAAATATCCTAGCAGCTCCTCCAGGGATCCGCGCCGGAATTCCCGGCGTCTTTCTTCGGAGGCGCTCGAAAGTGGAAGTTGCGGTATCCGGCTTGTGTTTCACCGTTCCCTCTCGAAGTCGGGCCAACTCGAAAGTAGGCTAACAATAAGCGGAGCTGCCGGTTCCCGAAGTTAGCGAATGAAACCGGGAAAGGACTCTCCGCGATGGAAACGAAGGAACGAATGGCTCTCGGTGCCGTGCGCCGGACGTCTAAGTGGAAAACTCGATGGATGGCCGGATTTGAACAAATTGATCTGTTCAACGCGAAAGCTTTCCTGTTTTAGGGTCCTGGAAACTACCCCCTTTCCTATGCATGCGCGTTCTCCTCGCTATTTACTTCTTCTTTTCGTTCGTTTGTTATCGGTGCTTTTGTTTCAAGGAATGTGGTGTCAATCTTGTGGTTCTTTCAATGGAACCAGATTTTTATGTGTTAGATTTCAGCTGAAAGACACTTTTCAGAGTGGTTCGTAGCAACTTCGACGGTTTTGTATTTGTACAGATTGAATTATTCTACTCGTATGCGTCATCAAAGTATTTAAGAAATCACAATATTTCATTCGGTAAACCATCGCATAATATATGGATCTCAAAATTGTATTAATAGAATTATGAAAATGTTCAAACATATCGTCGCAGCGTGTTGTACAATAATCATTTTTACTAACCTGTCTAAGCGATAATACAATGAAGATATAAGGAGAATATAATAAAGATAATAGAATGACGTGAATGAGGCGAATGATGAGAATGAAATCAATGAAATCAATGAAATGAAATGAAATAACTGTTGCGTCGTGCATATTTATCACAATCTCTTTTCTCATCATCTTGAAGCTCTTCCTGTCACGTGAAACATATTTTTGTACACAATTTTGACTATAATATTTTTATGATGCTGTGCTTGCCACTATTTTTTATCAAAAGTCTTACAGTGATTATTCAGAGAAGATTACTACAACTTTAGCATTTTATTTATAATAATTAGTTGAAATTACTGTTTCTACTCTTCCACTTCCTAATTCGAAGGGCTCTCGAAGAGAAAGACAATTGCACTTGGTGTGCAAGTTCGAGGTGCAGTAGCGATTTTCCACTGACGATGTGCGTGACTTTGCGAAAACGGTGTTCGCCGGCGAGCCTCATGGATGCAGAGTGTCAACAAATTCTTAGAAGAGTTCACGGTCTTTCAATATTCAGTGGAGAGGATAACAAGGGCTGGAAGAAGCGTCTCGTTGTCTAGGAGAATTTCGAGCCCAGCTACGCGGCCGGGCTAGCAACTCCGCATGGGAATCGTTATTTGTATACCCCGCGAACGAGAATCTCGTTTGCTGTTGCAAGATGTCGCCGCGATTTCCCCGTTTCTTCGGATCATTTGCTATTCGCGTGCCGGCAGCGTCCCCGCGAAAACGCCTTTAATAACTGCATTTATATTCCTGTCGCGTTTAAATCGACCCTGCCGGCTGCTCCACTTCGTCGAAAAGCCGCGGGCGATTCTTCGAGGATGCTCTCCTCACGTACCCGAAACACTGGGGCATCAGCCATGTATCGGAACAATATGTAAAATAATGAGGGTTCGCGAACAAACCTCGATATCTTGTTTCCTGGAACGCCAGGAGAATTTATCAGGACAGCAATGGAACTTTATTTAAATTGCACGTTTCGAATGAAATTGTATTAGATTTCAAGTGGGAAATCCTGTCCCACAATAGAATTTCCGAAACAGTTATTATAGTTATAAAAGTATAGCGTTTCTACAAGAATCGGTGCGTAATATAAAACAATTTCGAACGTGATTTTTCTATTCGAGTCAAATACTTTGAAAGACTCCATTGAAACCTTATAAACTCACGATACAGTCTGATATGACTAGAGCTTGTTTATCTTTAATAATGCCCTAAAGCAAAATTAAATTTTATATTTATTATAAGTCTGCATTAGTCGAGAGTTCAAATATAGACTGCAGGAAAATGTAATTTTATTTACATACGAAGGACGCGAACAATATCTATGTTTAGTATTTAATGTCAAAAATCTGCATACCGAATCTGTAAAGTTGCTACAATGCCTGCACCTGTTCCTCCAAGTCAATGCAACAGAAAACGGACACGCGAACGAAGAGAAGCGAATAATTTTGCCGAGTCAAAAGTCTGGTTATATTCCGCCGTGTAGAGAAATGTTCGAAACGCGTACAGAATATACGTTCGTTTCCTCCGCAACTTTTTGCCGGCTGTCAAAGGTCGACTACCCTTTCCGCTCTCAAATATCTCGAACGGTGGCGAGTCACGAACGGATTTACATTTCGCAGTTTCGCGAACGTAACAAACGGCCCTCGCAGAGAAACCGCGACTCGCGAGACGACGACCCGTTGACGTATCGCTCGGGAGACACCTCCGAGACGAGACTATCTAATTTACATTCGTATCGCCTTCCGAGATAACGCGGATAGGGCACTGTTAGCTCGCAGCTGTCAGCCCCTAATTAGCCGTATCTTTGCGCACCGCACAGCCGAGTGATTCCGACAATTTTCGTTCTGCCGGCACCGGTGTCGTAAGGTGTTTGTATTCTGTCGAAGCGTCGGCTAATTTAACGTAGGACGAGAAGCTACCCAAACGTAATTACGTTATTATTTTAACCCTTTGTAGGCCGAATTTTTTCCTTAAATATAGAAAAATTTATGCATCGGAATATCAACAATTATAACAATTAACAATTTTATCATAATTAATGTACTTTGTGACTTTGAAGTAACAACGGCTTACAACGTTTGCACTTCTGATTCCTCTTTTATTTTTATGTGATTTTGTATTTTGTTTTGGGTATATGATATATGAATCTGGAAATAGAAGAAAGCATAAGCACTATCCTAAATATAGTGATAAGAAATGAATTACAAAATGTTATAAAATGCAGACAGAAGTATGTAATTCGAAAGTAGTATAGATAGATGTTTATGACGATCACTTCTAAATCAATCATTTACGATATTACCAATATCGATGATATTATACCATATATCGATGATTTTCGTTAATCATCTTATGCAGAAAATGAATTTAGACACGATGCGCAATGCAACGAGACATTTCATGTATGTCTACCTAATAATTCGTGTAGCTATGAAATAAATGACCGAAATAATTAAGAGGATAAGCATCTATAAACTTGATCTACACACTGATTTAAATATCATACATTGATATTAATAGCAAAGAAGCTTTATTATTATTTGTATTTATTTGTTTGCCCAGCTTAGTAAGAATTTTAGTACGTTATACCAAAATAACATTTGCCCAAGTAAAGTAATTCTTCCTAATCATTGTATAGGATACCATTGAAACATCCCATCCACGGCGTCGCGAATCGTTCGCAGTTATAGAAGGATCACAGTGGGTGACCGTCGAGGATCCACACATTCGTCACAGCACAGGTTCCGCCGAGGATCCCACCCTCCTGGAGGGATGATCATTTCGCAGGGCCGATACACACGAGCGTCTTTAAATTGCTGGAAGATATCGGGAGCGACACGCTTGTACAGCCGACGGGACCGAGCGGTTCGGAGCGAGACGGCCAGAGGGTTCGACAACGGGCTCGTTTGAGCGTGCTAAACCGCCGAGGTTAAACCGCAGTCAGTCGTCACGGACGAGCCTCGTAGGACCGATGCAGGGGAGAGGATTCCGATAGACAATGGGGGTGGTATCGTGGAATCGCGTCCTGGCACGCATTGTGCGGACCCCCTAACGACGCCCGATTACTATCCCCGACGGTTCGTTTCGTGGGGTTGGGAACGGTCCTGCGATCTCTCGAATTAAGCGACGATCCTCGGTCTGCTTCGCTCCTCGCTCGACTCCGCTCCTCGCTCTGCTCCGCTCCTCGCTCGGCTCCGCTCCTCGCTCTGCTCCGCTCCTCGCTCTGCTTCGCTCCGTTCCGTTTCGGGGTTGATCCTAGCACCGTGTCACCGCCCCGAGGAAATCGTTTCGAAAACGCGCACGTTCCCCGCGGCGAATGAATCTCATCCGACGACCGATTGCGTGGATAAAACGCTGGTCGTCCCGAGGTATCCTGTTGTCTTCGCGTCAACGCGAGCAGAGATCGAGACGAGCTCGCGCGAACGATCGTAAAGGTCTTAGGGGATCGAGGGGCGCCGGCTGCTCCTGGCACCACCACTCCGGAATACGTATCGCGGCCACCGGTCAAAAATCTTGATTCATAGCTCGCCGCTGCCGATGGCGGGATTTATGACCCTCTTTCCCGCTCTAAGTTATGCTCCTGTTCTTTCGCTGCGCGGACACAGCGATCGCAGGATCGCGTGGTCGCGACGCCTGGCGCATGCGGAACTAGCCTGACCTCTCGGCGATGAATCTTTGACAGCGAGGGACGTACACTTTGCCACGGAGTTTTATTTTATTAGAGAAAAAGTCAAAAGTGCACGGCGCTCTGATCCACAG
>CM052149.1:2137274-2185294 GCA_028455555.1 Augochlorella aurata | reverse complement strand
CCTCGATTGTGGAACAGCGAGAAACATTTTCGGCATTGACACGAGGATTAAGCGAGAAAATTCGCGGCGACAAATAAACGATTTGCTTATTCCGGCCGAGGAGCGGTCACGTTGCCTCCGGCCGTGAATTTATCAAACGGCGAGCCTCCCCTCGACAAGCGACATAACGATGTCCGAAAACATCATTTAGCACTCTCGCCCACGCAAATTCCGCGCGCAAGCCCGCGACTATTGGCGCTGGGAGCCGTTCGCGGCCGAGAATCGCGGGCAAAAAATGGAAAAAGAGATACAGAGTTTTATTAATTCGTCGCGGGAGGAGATCCGCGCCTCGCCGCGCCAAGAAGCGTGAGAATGTTTCGTTCGGCGCGACCGTGGTCGGAAGGAGGGGTCGATAGCTGGAGCGTGAAAATTCCAGCGTTAAAAGCTCGTCGCTCCGGCTAATATCCGTCTCGGTTCCCGGCTGGCCCGACATTTTTCTTCGGTCAATTTAAACGCTGTCTACGAGCCAGCCGTGAAAGCTTCACGCGCGAATTACGGCGGGACACGCATTCGGAATTTTTTTGCAGTGGATTTCAGCGGTGTCGGCCGACGGATTTCATGCGGCATCGAGGGATACGGTGCTTTTTCTGAGCTCGTCGACACGGTGTGCGTGCAAGACGCTCCTCTGCTATGCCAGTTTCACGTGTGCCGACATGTGGAATACAGTTGCTTGACGCCGGATCGTGCGAATGTCGAATCTCTGATGTGTACTGTGTGATTAATTCTTTGGACGAGTCTGTTGAATTTTATAATTCTAAATTTCATTTTGTTTCTAGATAGTTTGAAATCGTTCTGCTGGTAATTGTTGTAGCTCGAACATGTAATATTGCACCTCTTAATGTTTAAAGATATAATATTATTCTAACGTAGGTAGGAAAATCATAATTATTTTTCTGCAACAATTTCAATACGTTGAAAGAAATATATCGACAGTTTTAAACTCTTCAAATTTTTCTATTGTTATAAATTTCATCCATTCATTTTTGTTAGCAATGCAACGTGTCCTACTACATTTTTACACTCTATAAATATTCACAACATTAGTATGAAATATGAGAAAAGAAATTATACGTAAATTGGTCTTTTATAATGCAGACAGTTTTACGTAATGTTAACAATTACCTACATTGTTCTCTAAGAATAAATTCGACGTATCTAAAGCAAGTTGCGGGTTGCTCGCACGACGACGCGACGAAAATAAAGCTCCGCACGAATCAGCGTGCCGTTCGAGCGACATTATCCTTTTTTACTTTTACTTTTGGACGGTGTACGAATTCTCGGGTAGCTTCGCCGCGCATAGGGTCAAAGGTTCAACTGCTATCGAGCGACTCGATTTCTAGTTGACCTAACCGTCATTGATCGTACGGGAAGTTGCGAACACATGGACAGAATCGCGGTTCTAATTAGCGTGCTTGCGATCTTGGAAGCGCCCAAATGTTTTCTGAAGATCTGAAAGCGGATATTTTTCTATTTTCCTTTTCTGTTTAATTATTTAACATTTCGAAACCAAGTAACCACCGGTGGGGGAACAAAGCTAGTGAAATTATTAGAAATTGTAAATTTTACGTTAACGACATTTTGCAGAAGTTTTCTAAATATATATATATATATATATATATATATATATATATATATATTACGTAATGCTGGGCAGTCGATAACATTATTAATAACTCCTTCTCGTAAGAATGAAATACAAATGCCACTAGTTTTTGTTAATCACTACGTCTCCTTGTATTTTAAAAATCTACACATGTCGCAAACGCACAGAAAGCGACATCACCGAGAAAGTATATAGACGAGACGCGAATAGCGTGCGCTCGAACGAATCAGTGCGTCATTTGCAGAAGGTTCGAGCACGACAGATCGATGTGCTTCGATCTGTCGCGTCGATGAGCTTCGGAAACGATCGATCGGTTTCTCCTGAATCATGCGGGTGTCCGGCACGGGTCACGCGGAATATTTCACCGTAGCTGTTCACCGGGACGAACGAAAGAGCGCCACTTAGGTAGGGGGTAATATACGTCGCCGAGGGCGGTAACTGTCCTCGTATATTATGTCGAGCGTGTCCATGGGGACATAGATTCCAGTCGGCTGTATCCACGGTAAACAATGTTCCGAGAGTCGTGCCTAAACGATTCCTCGTGTCTGCAGTTATTTTGGCAATTAATCGCCACCCCCGCCCGGCCTGACCAACCCCCATGCCGGCTGAAATATCACGTTTCTTGTCCGCGGCCGAGTTTTTCGTTCCCGTTGGCTCGCGCGGTTCGTTCGCCTTAATTTCTCTGCCTTCTATCATCCGAGTTCTTCGGAAGCAAGACTAGAATGACGGAAGATTCGCTACCTGGCACGTACAGCGAACTTTCGCGAAAGTGTTACCTCCTCTGTTTCCCCGGCCGATATTCAACAAGCCGGATCGATCTTCTGCTTCGACTCTCGGCCCGTCGCTGCTAGTTTTTCCCTTGCAAATTTTCAACAACGCCCGGTTTATGTGATAACAGCGCGACGAAGTTTATTACGGATTCCGAAAGGGCACAGCCTCGCCGAACTTTCTACTTCGAAGAAGTTTCCGAAGTCCCGTTTCCGCTTGAAGCGATCGATCTGCGACCACCGACGTACATTTTGAAATCCATTGAGAGAATCGAACGGTTAATGAATGTTGAACGAGGCTCGCGAAAATTTGATGTTGACTTTTGCTTCGGTTTTTATTCGTTAGTTACTTACGGTAAGAGTCTCCGTTTTTGCAAGAAACTCGTGGAGCTGTCGAAGGATATCAAACGCGTAAGATTCACCTGCGAACGAACCCGAAGAGGTCACGAGGAAGGAAAAATTCGGATATGAAATTTTGACTGTGAAAATAGAAGCAGCCAACGATAGTCAGGATTAGTATTCCACGAAAATATTTCAGTGAAAATACGAATTATACAGTCGTCATATTTTCATTTGAAAACAGTCTCAATCGATGGCTAATTTATATTTGAACGTATTTATGTTGTATTAAATTTCATCTTGGAATATCCTTGTTTTTATTTCCTCAGCAAATATCGAAGAGAGTAGAGAGTTGATTTTGGTTTCCGTTTGTTCACGTTCTTCCGTAAAAATGCCAATCCCCGCGAAGAGCCGTCGTCTAACGATAACTCCTGCTGTTTTCTACTCGTCGGGACTCTGCTTCAGGTTACTGTTACGAAGTAACAATGCCGTCCCGGCAAGGTCGTCTTTGTCGTTACCGCGCTTCATTTCTCCCGTATTAAGGGAGAATTAAACAGAAGACCGGCGAGGACTGAGACGCGGCGCATATGAAAAATCACCGTCTGACTCCTCGCAGGGAGAGGATATTACGATTGTTACGTTTTTCCTGCTGGAATCGTAAATCTTCCGTCTTGTCCCCGGCTTGCTTCTCGGGGGGTTTACAAGTCCCGGCTTGCAGTCTCGTTTACGCGCCGAGTTTTCTCCGTCCGCTAAGGGGACCGTCCCAGCATTATTTCGCGATCCTCCAGTTAGGCCGGGAAGCTCTTGCAAGACATATTACATTACAGCCTCGCCAATATTCGAAACGACGCTGCTTTACATTCGACGTCTGTCGACAGCCGGAAGACGAATGTCTTTTGGGAAATATGCTGGCTTTCTTTCGATTCTTATTTGCGACTCATTGATCCTTGCCAACATTCGAGAGACGATTCTACTCCGATACTTTACCCCCAACGAATTATTCTTTAACTTTCCGTATTCTCTGCAAAGTACGACAAGCAACAACTTCGTTGCGTTGTTAATAAACTTACAGATTTTATGCGTCGTAGTCGAAGCGTTTTAAGAATTCAAGTTAACTGTTATGTCATTTTCAGTTCGTTAAAAGTTGTAAGGAACGAAACGAGTGTCTACAAGGTTTACCGTCTAAAGGTTTAGAAAAGCGTTCCTTTCGACGTACAAATTGCATACGCCCATAGTTGCTTTTCAGTTTATGTCAGTCAAAGGAAAATGCTATTTTGCTGAGCGAATAACTTGCAATCTTTACGCGAAATAAACACGGATATATTTTCTATTGCAACAATTCCGCTATTGCAACTTTCATTCACTCGTTCCTGTCGTAAACACGCGGAATCGTTAACAAGGCAAGATGTTAGTTGCATTTATCTGACACGTTTCTAACTTTCACGTTCGCCGATCGCCTAATTAGTTAACACTGTTACAGCTATACGGCTTCGGCTGATTTTATTTGAATCGAATTAACGACATCCTTAATTATACGGCGTTCTTCTGGCACCGCGGCACACACTTCGCACCTCATTAACACCATGCTGCGGGATGCATAAGACCCACGCGTTACAATTATAATTATTGATATTCAGTTCAACTGCCGGTGCTGGAAGCGATCCATCTTACTTGAGACCGGTCTCTTCCTCGGCCAGCCGACGCCCAATAAAACGATACCCGCGATAAACCTTTCGAAGCCAATTAGGAGCTAATTGATTTTAACTGTAAATCTATGAGTCCGATTCCTCCGTTCTGGCCGGTTCCACGGGATTGCGGTTAAGACGGGGCTGGGGACTTCTGCCAAGCAGCCAGTTGTTCCCGATAAATTTACGATGACTAAACTCCCTTTTCTTGCGCTCGTTCTTCTCTGTTCCTCGTGCCGCTGACTCCCGATCGTACCGCGTCATCTGTTTCCCCCCTTTTACTTCTCGTGTCTTCAGAGCCTTTTGCTTATCGTTCCTTGGAAACCTCTTGCCTCGTTTTCCTCGTGGTTTCCCTTCGATGCGATCGAAATCGTTCTTCGCTCATTAGGTGGAAAAACAATATCGTGCAACGTTTCTGTTTGATCAGGGAAATCTTATTTCGCAAACAGCGCCGGATTTTGTGTCTTTATATATTCCTTCAATTTTCATAAAATAATGTTATTGTGTTATTCGATTGTTTATAGTGAACCAGCATTATTTTGTAATACGATGAGAGTCCTCTTCGTTCTCATTCGCAATTCTTATTTACTTTTTCATAAAAGAATTTGTTTTACTGAAAAAGAATAATAACGACGTGGCTCAAATTTTACACTCAACTTTGATTAATTAAAATTCTTAGAGTTTTTTTTATAAAGAATGTGGAGGAACTTTAATTTTTATTTAACCAGTTAGCTGTTTTGAACGACTTTTCTTGTCACGACACAGGATATTAGTATTTTCTTGCGATGAAAAGAATTAAGTTGTAATAAAATGACTGTTTTGTTTTTTAATTTTATTATTAACATTTATTTGTTTACTTAACCAGTTGACTACTTTTGACGAGTTATAACACGAAATGTTATCATTTTTTATACTGGTCAGAAACAGTTAACTGCTTAAAGTAAGTAAACAAATAAATGTCAATAATAAAATTAAACAATCATTTCACTACAGCTTAATTCTACGTTTTAACAGCTACACGTACACTTTTCGAAGAGATTGCAACCGCTAGCTGGCTAAATACTCAAACGTGAGAAAATCACAACTTGCGTTTCCTTAGAGTGGATCGATAGTAAACAATTTTAGAAAGTAGTGGTTTTTGGAAGCTCCTCCTCGGTGAAGCTAGCAGTTTATTTTTACGAGCAGTGCATACATGGTTTTACTACGAGTGCCGTTTTCTTCTTCTTCGCAACCTTTAGAACGTTCCAGCCCGAACGGTTGACTGAGGTGGTGGTTTCCGCAAAAGAAGATGCTTCCGGTGGCCCTTAACTGTGAACAAGAAACGGATATAAGAATGCCGGGGTTTACCGGAAGGGCTCAGATTTTACGACACTCACTGCATCCTAGAAACGGAACGCAAACCTTTCCCGCAGGGCATTCGCCATCTTTCTTGCAGGATTTATCCGCTTCCCGTTTGCGTCTGCTGTCCGGGAGGTTCAAGGTTACGAGCTCGGACTCGTCCTAGTGTTCCAAGAAAATTATCCACCATTAGACAATTTAATACCACGCTGGAGGGAAATCTATTGCCGTTCCCAAGGCAAAGCAAGAAATAGGGGACGTTGAGCTTGATCGGGGGATGAATAAATCTCTTTCCTGAACTCGGAATGTTGCGCGGCGCACCGTTTGTTTCTCGGAGCAGCACTCAATTTAGATATTGAAAAAGCTAGAAATATTGAACAGTCCGAATGCCAAACCACTGCTTAAGAAAATTCAAATTCTGTTGGTGTCGTGTTCCGCGGAACTATTTGTAAACAATTGCGATTGATTTAATTTAATAGTAAAATGTTGTGTATAAAATTTAAAAAAAAACAGGGTCACGTAAGATAATTCGTCTAAATTCTTTCTTTTTATATAATCTTGTGTTGCACCTGCTATTGAACCATTTCGATTGCTATTGAGAGCAAAAGCTTGTAGAATATGAGTCCTCTAAATTTGTCATTTTTAATTATTCGGATGTTTCTTATTTTATTAAATCAAGTTCAAAAAGAACTTGCGATGTTTCAAATAGGATTGCAATATGATACTTTTCAACTTTTTAACATGCTCACTATCAGCGTGACTAACATATATAATTATTGTATTTATCTTATTAAATTCATAGTGTGCCCGTACAAAATATGATAAAAATGTCGTCAAAGAGAAGTTATAAATTCTCGAAATATTATAATAATTATATTCGCAAAATCCATTTGATGTTCTTGCATGTTAGTTATACTTAAATAGCTATGCGCTTATTTCAAAAAATAAATAAAATATCCTGAGTAACGCTAACTCTAGAACTTCATAAATGTTGAAGATTAATAATAATATTGTATAATAAATCGCTGAAGCCGATTGAAAATAATATTTCCATAAGGAAGTTAATTTTCCATAAGTGCCAGTTCAGCTTTAGAAAATCAGGAGGCTGGCAACAAATCAACTAAAGAGCATAACGACCGTCCGTACAAGAACGTGCGTAGACAACAGAAGCTAAAAAATTATCAGAGAACGCGATATGCATCTTAGAGGCTGGCCTTCGCTCTATCATGGCAGCTAATGATCTCCAAGTTACGAACAGATCTACTCTCGAGCTACAGCGCAGTACAAGTTTGGCGTTCTAAGTTATATCCGGGTTGGTCTCGGGCACGGTTAAGGCTTTGAGAGCACGGCGATATCTCTCAGCAAAGAATCGAGGTGGTTCTGGTACTCACTGAATCTCCACTGCGATCCCCTAAGCGGATTACGTGAACCTCTGGGTCGTCCTGCGGATGGAGGACCAAGGACGATTAGAACGTGATCGCGATTTACAAGAAACGACTGAACAACGCGTTTGTTCGGTATGGCTAGCTCGTATCTCCGTACCTTGTCGTCCTTAATGATGCACCTGGTGGCCGAAACGGCGCACACGAACAGCAGAACGAGAAACAGCCGGCTCATCTTCGAAGCTATGCTCGGGAACGCTCCCGATCCTCGGACGCCCGGCGCTCTTTATACGAGAAAAACGGCCGGGCGGAGGACGCGACGTTGCGAAACCCAGCGCATCGCGTTATCTTCGCCGTAAAGTCGCAGCCATTAGGGACGGAAAAATGAAATTCTCAATTGCACCGTAGATTATGCGCGGCTCGCTCGTGTTTCCGCGTTAACGAGCGGTTCGCGGAATCGTCGCCGCCTCGCCTCGCCCCGCGTCGCTTCGCGTCCCGTCGGTCCGTGCGTACATTTTTCGGTTCTGGAATGAGTTCGGATTCCCCGGGCTGGTGCAACGAAGATACTCGATATCGTAAACTGCTGTCCGGGGAGCCGGTTCCGGTCGGTTCATTTTCGCGGCCAGTCTTTATCTAAATTGGAAAAAACAGAATAGCTCTGTAAAATGCACCGCGAGTCGCGGTGATTGCGTGCCACGGTTTATGAGCTGTTGTCAGGGCACCGCAGGCTCGGCGTGGCGCGGCGGCGCGAAATCCAGGAACCGATTCATCGATGGTTCATATGGTCCGCGATTCGAACGGTGCGTTTCTCTCCAGCCGATCTGCCAATGAAACGGTGCATTCGCAGCGCGAGGAGCACGCTCAACGGGTCCCTATGATCCTATTCGCAGTTCAGAGTGGTAATTACCTGCGTTCATTAGGGTGATGGTGACGGCTGATCGATAACGTTACTCACTTAATTAAAATTATGCTGCATTACTCTATTGCTGTTTTGGCTTTAATGAGAATGCGGTCGATGATGTCCGCGAGAGATTTTAAAGTTTTCCGCGTGATCCTGGTTGTCGCGTGTGTCTATTCGAATCAGTCACGAATCATCGTTAATTTATCTCGCATCTTTTACTCGAGGTAAAAGGTTTTGAACCGAATGCGAATGCTTTTTATCTGAAATTGAACTCTACGGAACTCTTTTGTTGAAATTTTTGTTCGGATCGAAATCGTTTTTGATCATTGCAGTAGTAAAAGCAAGTGGTACAACAAGCTGTTAAAAGACAAATGTGAATAAGTTAGTGTTAGTAGACTGTGGATGTTTATATAAAATTACAAGACACAGGAACACTTATTTATTATTTTAATAATTCTAATGATCTGTAAATAAGACAGTAGCGATTTAAAATTCTCTAAACGTTTTTACTGCTTCGTGATTGATCTACTAATTCTTGTCATAAATACATAAAATCCACAGTCTAGATATTGCTATCGAAATTTAAATTTTTATTGGGTCGTCCTGTAATTAATCCCTCAATTTGTCCCACAACACCTCCCACCCGTCGCATTATTGTCCTTACAGTTGCAATGATCGCAACGTTACTTGTCCAGTTCCTTCTCGTAATAGAAAAAGTCATTTCCACGCTTGAAAGTATCAAATTCGACATTAATCATCGTCGCCCATTCACACCGGCGTATTTGCCGCGAAGTACATTAGAAAATTCCGAAACAAACGGTGCTGCACTCGATGCTGCATTTTCTGAAGGGTCTCGCGCATCCCCGGAGCACTTCATCTCGCCAGCAGCAACCGGCGAGTCCGTTGTATCGACCGCGTTTCAGCGGAATATAAAAATTGCTCGGCGGTATTACGACGTCCCTGTTCTACATCACGCTTTACAGCCGGATGTCTCCGGGAGCGGAATTAATTATGTATGCCCCGCAGTGGTGGCGCGCGGATGCGCCGGAGTTTCGCGGCCGTTTTACCGGCTCGTAATAGTCCCGGTATTGGAAACTCGTTCGTCCATTCGGGCGACGAGGCGACGGCACGGTCTAAACCGCTAGTGTGTATGAATATGGTCGTCGGTCGATTCACGGAGGGACGGTCGCCGCGTTTGCATAACCGTGGACGGAGACGTCGTAGTTACGGGCGACTCGAAACTAGCGGTCCTCGGACGGACACTCGACGTGACCGGAGGTTCTTTGTTCGCTTGATTACCGAACACCCTGGAAACTAGTCATTAGCTTGACAAATAGAGAACCATCTCTCTCACTCTCTCTCTCACTCCCTTTAGCGGCGCGACCTTCGTGGAGAAAGCTGACGGCGACGCGAATATCCGCGACGCGTTCCCTCGTTAACTAATTGAACGCTGTTAATTTACTCGCGGCTATCTCTCGGCGACCCTCCAGCCTTCTCTAACGTTGTTTGCCCGACGCCCGTGGTATCGCGACTGCAAAGCGGCCGTTCGTCTTTCCTGTCATCGACACCGCTGACGAGGAGCAGCGTTTCAACCGGTCGGGTCTGTTCTTTTCGCCTCGGAACAGCCAACGGGATATTTAAAGCGACAAACAGCGCGATTAGACCCGATTCCACGACCGCGACGCGAATCTAAATGCGTCGCCGGGCCGACGAAAGACTCGGGCGAACGCGAATACGGCTGCCCGCTGATCCGCCGGAGAAAAAGGAACGCGTCTCCGGGAAACCAGGCGCGGAGCAGGCCAAACGACGCTTGGCGATACAACGGGTTAAACGGCCGGTGTCGGACACGCGCGAAAATAAATGGAAGGATAAGGCGTCGAATTCAGCGGGATCGTTCGTCAGTCGCTTATATTTAGACCGTGACTACGTCTCGCGCGCGGCGAGACCACGACGCCTATTTTTCCTGTCCCGCTTTCCACGCCCCGTGATTTCCCGGCGTTTGTCCCGCGCGCTTCTTCCGCCCGACGATCCATCTTCCTCCCATCGACGAACTTATTTTCTCGATATTAACGTCGCCGCGGAATACTGATGCGAGCAGACGATCGAGATAGACGACGCCTCTGTGTCGGAGATTAATAAGGTCGAGGCGCGAACCGAGGCACAAAGAAAGCAGCAAGAAAGTAGATTGCTAGGAAATAGTTTGCTTGTTGTTCGTCTACCGCACCTGTAGAACTGGTGAAACTTGAGAAAGAACAGAAGCGCGTTTAATCTTGTTAAAACCGTACCCAGAGTAAATAAAATTCTTATTTTATTAACGCGTTCCGTGCCGAGCTGTTTTTACTCGACTCTTCTTCGGGTCAATTGACAATTTAAAAATTGATATATTATATGTATTTATTAATTATTGCATATATAACAGTGAAATAAATTTATTATGATCTATTCTTTGGGTGAAAATTAATTCTTCAATTCTAAACTTCTCATAAAATATTTTCTTAGCGCATTAAGTAAACATGTAAGCGTGTAACACCGGTGATACATGTGGCACGGAATATGTTAATAGAATAATTTATGTAAAGTGTGTGTAGTAAATACTAAAGTAACACGTCACAAAATACCGATAATCTATTTAACTCTTCGAGTTCAACTGACTCGCTTTTTATGAATAACTCGTCAGCAACAATGAATCGCAATGGTAGGAATGACTAACAAACCTTTCATTTAACAAATAAGTCCGCCTTTTTTTCATTAAATGGTACATTTTCTTATTCTCTTTAAAACAGCATCAATATTCTTACACGGAACATCGAATAATTCAGGAGTTCTGAATTTTGTCCCTAACGCTCATTAACTCGCATCACGCACCACTTTGAATTATCATTAGAGTCATCCGTGTCGTCCGTTGCCGGCTCCGGTAGACGCTGCGGAGCCGGCAAACAGGTTTCCTCGGTGTAAATGAACGCGGCGGCGCAAGGAACTGCGCGGTGATGCTGGATGATAGGAGGGATCATCGAAAAGTACCTCATTATTGTACGTATCAAAGGAGGAAGAAGCGCTCAACGTTATCAATTATCCACGGAGCTTCGAGCAATCCGGGAAAAGGCTGATCCAGCCATCGAGAGTCTGGCAGCTAGGCTTAATCGATTTAATAACGTAATACAGATTACAGACAATCACGGTGGCGCTGTTTCGATACAATGCGCTGATAAGCGGTAAGACAAGGCGGTTTCCTTATTAGAGCGCCGAGATATCGCACGTAGATGGTGGGAGGCACACGACGAAGAGGCCTAGCCTCCTCGGAACGTGATGAGGGAATCCTATCGACCAGGGCCGCTCAATTTCCGTCCCGCATTAGTTTCAGCGTTAACGATGTGCCCCGAACGTATTCTCGTGGCCTATGTACGCGGTTTAATCGTTACGTAAGTACATCATGAAATGCTGGTCGCTATCTCTTTAACTGGGAAGATAATCGTCCCAATTAAGCAGCTTTCCCACGATTCGAACCGTGCCGGCTTGTACACGCTTCCAACGAAATCAATATCAATAACAGCCACGCCATACATTCCCTCCCCTCCGTGTCCACCACCCTCGCCCGCGGCGCTGATCGTGGACCGTGCCCTACCCCGCGAACCCCCTCTCCTCGCGAAGCATCGATATTAAATAATTTCGAGCCTTCCGCCGGCCGTAATCAGTCTGTAAAATTTTAACTTATAATCCCCGGCGAACCGGATTACCCCGACAATCAAAATTGTAACTCGGTATTCGATTCGGCCCGTCGCGGCCTGCCTCGCCATCCGGCACACGGCGCGCTCGCCAGACAGTCGCGAATAAAGTTCACGTCCGCATGAAATATTAATTCCAGAGCCAACCGAGCACGGCCAACAAACTCCCTTTTCCCTTCGAAGGAGCTCGCCGCGACGTTGCGACTCTGTTTAATTATAGCCGAGCTCAGGTGCTAATGGATCTCTTGCCGCGCTCAACAGGAGAAACAGAAGTCACGGAATATCGGAAGGCTTCCGATTTCGATCCGCGTAATTGCTTCACTGAAAATCATTTCTGATTTCCAGGGAATTTAACGGGTCATTTCTGACAACAAAGCTTCTTACCTTTTTTTTTGTAACGTCCGAGGTACACTAATTTAGCTTGGGCCAAATGCGACTCGGCATCGACTTCCGATTTTTAAAGACAGAAAGTACAAGGAGATCCTCTTCTATGTAGAGTAAATTCTCTCCAATTGTCCCTCAGCTTGTAAACAGAAATGGTCAATTTGGAAAAAGGAGATACGATTATTCGAGCCTCACGGCTTGTTTTCATTGTTGTTAACAATCGACGATTATACAAACTTACTTGTTAGTCTTTCCGTTGTTCCAAAGGTAGCAATAATTTATGTTATTTAGTTGAGGAAAATTAACTAATTAATTGAATAATTTAAACACTTTGGGTCAATATGGCCCAGCTACTGCAGTACAAGGGTTAAACGTATTTGCCGTTTCGTATTTGATTTGCTTATTTCTGTCACAAATGTATAAAATTGCAACCTGGTGATTAGCATCGGAGTAGGATAGCGGTCTCCTAAATCCATTAGGCGTGACAGTAATAGATTCGTGTGTACCGCTGGAATGCCACTGTTAAACTAACACGTCTCCCGGAGAGGTTTGCTCGAGGTCCGATCGACAGGAGGGGCTCTTCTTCTCCCCGATGATACCAATCGAATGGCATACGTCTTCTTCCTTCGTCGGGAGACGCCGCTCCACGAAAACAAACTAGCCCTGTTTGAGAACGTGGTTCGCCACCCTCGGCCCTCTAGCGCACCGGATATAGACTAATTCCGACTGGCGTCCCCGGTGACGTCTCATGGGAACAATATGGGGCTCGAACGAAAACGTTCGCCGGTGTCACTGGCATTGAATTCTATCCATCTAGTCGACCAGCCCGCAGAGACGAGCCGCAGGACTCCTAATTTTACCATATGCTATCGGCTCCCTTTTGTCGCGCGATCCTTTGAACACCGTTCGTGTGTTTGTGACACCTGTTAATGCCATCCTTGCGATTACAATCGGGTCTGTTGAGAAGGATAGTAATAGGAGCATATAATAATAATAATAATTTTATTAAGGATTCGTAATAAAGGATAACGTCGAGAATGTAACGCAGCACACAAAGGATACGAACAAATTAAAATACGACAGGAAGATAACAGCATAACATTTAAAGTAATAATATTGTGCAAGCAAATGTCATGAACAAAGAAGAGCAAATGACAATAACTGGTCTACGGATTTTGAAATAATAAAATTATGAGAAATAAGAATCGGTGTCAAAAATAGTAAAAATTCATTAACAAGTCATGTCGAATAAGTTGAGGAAACCGTATTTTAAGCAAGTTTTTCTGAAGAACTTAATAGGCGCATTTTTTGTGGAAATATTTCGTTTAAAATATCTACATATGACACAACTTGTGCTAATATTTGATTAATGAAAAATATTTGGAAGTTGATGGGAGAATGCCAAATTGAGTGAACCTGTGGTGTTAATGATCGCCGCAACTCGTGGTTGCTGGAATTATATCGGAACACCTCTGAAATCGCGGTATTGTGAGGCAATCGTCGTCATAAATGGGGTGCGGGTCCCGATACCGATACTTTTTACACGACCCTCGATTGTTTGGGGTTCACCGGATGCCAGCATGGAACTTGCATGGGTGGGGGCTCAGCGTTAATTGGTATTTGCGAATCGTGATAACGACGGAACGCTAAGGTGAGGGAGAGCCGGTTGACAGACTGCTAGGAACCTAGTTGACAGTCCGGTGACAGAGGTAAGCTTCTGGTGGGGGAAAGTTCATTAATAAGCGTCACTGGATTACGAAGGAACAGACAGAGATTCATTCTCATAGAATTCATAAGTTCTGTCTTTAGCCCCTCATTAATATGTCACTGCCATAAGAATCGTCTCGCGTTCGTCGAGCTTCGATGCGAATTGGGATCGTACTGGTTGTGCAATGCATACTGACTATTAATCAGAGTTGTATTCAATCGAATACAAATTTATCTAGGTAAAAATTGATCCGAATAAAATTTTATTTGAATAAATATTCAATCGAATCAAATTTATTTGAATATAAATTTGAAAATAATTGATTTGAATAAAAGTGACAGAATATAGTGTTTTTTCTTAGTTTATCGATTTATTTCTTCCATATTACTTTTTTGAATTATTCGAGAAAAGAATTGTTTGAATAAAGAATTTTTCGAATAGAGAATTATTCAAACACCGAATTATTCGAAGAAAGAATTATTCGAACAAATAGATAAAATAATTTATGATAAATAATGAATTATTCGAATAAAATATTCGACTAAAAGGGATTCATTCGGATAATTATTTTAAATAAATATTTATTCGGGACAATCCGAATAATGCTCAATTCTGCTCCGGACAACGTGATTTATCTATGCGTAGTGTGTGTTAATAGCTCTATATAAATAAAATAATTTTTCCGACACCAAGAAATAAAGTTTTCACGTATTATTTTCGCCTCACTGTTTCATCTGACTAGCTCAATATTACTCGGAATAACTGGTGTTATGCCGAAACAATCGCAAATAGGAAGCATTGTTCTAGAATAATGTTTGTTTCGCTAATTTCGGTTTTAGCTAACAAGGATTCACTTCATCATGGACCCGTGATCGTGTTGCAAACGGGACCATTACGCGACTTATCGATATGTTTCCGGCACGGCGCCACGAGATCCATTAACTCATTAACGGCCATTTGACATCTGAGATTATTGTGATAATATTTTTGACAGTATTTTATTGAAAAGCTGATCGAAGACCGTGCATTAACCCTCTAACCGTGGTTGAGTTCCTGATTTATCGATATGAAATCGCAGGCTGGTTTTATTCGTTGAATTAGATCAGAAAGAGAAACAAAAAAAATAAACAAAATATAAATCTATTTTGCTAAATTTTACAAAATATTTAGAACGCGAATTCCGCCCATGGCTGAAGTGTCAAAAAGTAATTCAGAAACCCCTTCCATTCAAAGCCGAATGAAACGACCAATAAGACTTTTAAAAACTTGTACAATGTTTAAAATGGCAGAATCGATTACAAAAAGAAATTGCCCAATATTTGCGACATCTTGCTGCAATCGCGCACAAAGAGGACTTGATTTGCAATCTTCGGATCTCGCAGGAATTCCTGGGACTTCCAGAGAAAGATACATGCAGTAGAACTATTCGTGTCAGAACGGACACATTCGATTTGCAAACCACAGAAGGGCCAAATTTTCTTAACAAACGACTGAAGAAGTCAAAACGCCGCGTATACTAATGGATTAACAGAGTTCGGTCTCGTGACCGTAAAAACATTCCGTTCGCTTATGGCGCGGCTGTCATCGTCGCGAATTCCCATAGATCAGCCACAGGTGGAGAAGAGGGGGCAACGGAGCACTCGAAGGTACCATAAATATAAGCGGGCACCATAACCGTGTGCCACGGAGCTCGTGACTTAATCTGCAAGGGTATCTAGGCCGTGGCGCGGCCGCTGTTGCTGGATTTATGGGCCGATTCGGGTCTCGTGCTTTTCGATCTTTATTCTCTCGCCGCCCTCACTTACGATATCGCGGATCCGTGTGTCGTTGCGTAATATCCGCGATGCATCGATACACCGGGGCACATTTGCGTAATTGCGACCACGTTTCCATTTTACCCGTCGATTTTTCGTGAACCGGCTCGTCCACTGACGTTTCGAGCTAATGATTCGAAATAAATAAACAACGGCGCGGAGTAATCGCGAGAGTGGACGTAATTTTAGGGATGCTCGTCCCTAAAGCGGCGAGCTGCCTTTCGAAACTCCTCTCCAGAGATTTTCAGCGACCCCTCGATCCCTCCGGCCCTTGAAAAATCATTTTTATTACTGCACCATGCAAGCACATTCGTTAAGTAATGGTAAAATCGCTGTTTTAAACGTGGGGTAGTGGAGCCAGTTACCATGCCTCTAATTTATTTCCACACATAATTAACGTTGTATTTATTAAACAAGTTTTTCAATATAAATTCAATTAATTATTTCTTTGTTATAACTAAATGCGTAAAAGACGGAAGTTCTTGAAACACTATAAAAATTATTTCTATGTTTTAATAATAAATTCGCAAAATTCGAATGAAGTACTGAACGAATAAAGATCAATATTTAGTCAAATAAATTAGTAAAATAAATAAATAAAATAAAATTTTTCACTTGACATGCTTGGCCCGCATGTCTCGCAATTGATGCAATTTTCATTTTGCATAAAGGTCCACCGTCTACTGATGAATGTTGGTAAATCCTAAGATACGAGAAACAAAAATTGCCTCCTTCTATTAAGGAAATTGTTTAAGGAAATCATAGTGCAAGGGGTTAAAAATGAACACGAATGCGGCTTTCTGTACCCAAATAATTCTCAACATCACATAATACTTCTCAGAAACGATTGTTATCGGAGACGCCTTGTGCACCTGTTTCCGAAGAATGTACGAGCATTCACAAATGAAAGGCGAAGCGTAAACCATGGGTGGTTCCGTTCGGATCTTGGAGAAGACGCGCATTTTCCGAAGAAAAGGCGCGCGTCGAAGGCAGCGACTCGGAGGAACCTGGCGGGGATTTTCGCGATTCCATGTCGCCAGACGAAAGCTAGACTGCTATACAGATGCGGATATATTTCGCCGGCTCGGCTTAGGGTTGCGCCCCCGCTATTTTCCCGCGATCCCTGTACGCGGTCTAAAACGGAAATCCCGGTTCGGGGTGCATTCGACCGATCTCCGAAGTGGAGTGTCGTGTTCGGATGTATTTCGCGCGACGTTAAACGCGCCGCAGCCGCGAACTTTTCGCGCCGCGGCCGACGTCGCCGACTTAGAACCGCGCTCCTCTCTTTTATCTCGCCGGTCGTTGTCTTTTTGCTCGATCATCGCGGGTTCTAAGTTCCCGCGGATCTTGGGAAGTTGCGATTGCTCCGCTCGGTATCGAGGAACCTGCTACACTTCGCCTGAAACTTTCCGGCCGCTGCTTATCATGACACGGTTGCGGAAGTGTGAAACGCCTGCGGGTTACTTCCCAGTTTGCATTGTTCTTTTTGCTCGATGCCGGGTATAAATTAGTAACGAAAAAACCTCGCTTATCCGAGTCTTCGATATCTGAATTCGTCATTAGACTGATTTTTATGCAAAATAAGGATTGTCTGAGCTGATTATATGAAAGTTAAAACTGATAAAAATGTATCTCCTCTTGTAATCATTTTCAATTTTTCCGAGGTCTCCACATTTTTGTCAAGGTTATGTTATTTTAGTTATTTTAGTCAAAATTGCATAAAATCTACGGTCCATATCATTTCTCGAAAGATGTTTATTTCATCAAGATCTCACTCATTTGCATCGATACACTTTTCCCAGCGAGATTTTAATATATACATTTTTAAAGAAGTTTGGTCTTTGAAATGAATAAACTTGGTTATGGAGATTTTAATACTGTCTTCGTCTGCGAAGTGTTCATTCCATAAAAAGAGTTCTAGTTGTTTAAACAATGAAAATCTGAGTCTTTATTGTATGAGCAATATTGGAATAAGAAATATGGGACTGGTTAAATTAATTGGCACAATAGGTTTAACGTTAAATTGTTCTAGCATCGTTGCATATTCGTTTTTGTTCTACGCTTTAGACGTAAGAGAACGTGAAGTATACACGTGCAATATGTACCCGAAGAAGAAGCGACAAAAAGCACGCGTTAATAAAAGGGAAAATACAGTTTGCCGAAAGCAGTAATTAGATACCGGTACGAGTCAACTTCCAAAGAAGCGATATGGGTTACTTATCGCCTTCATCTTCGATTGACCCCAGAGAAAGCGGAGATCTCCTTAGCCGGCTTCATACTCGTCACTTCTTCGACCCTCCAGGCCCTGGAGTCTAGGGTGACCTGCAAGGGAGCGCTTTCTTCCTTAATTGGGCCACGTATTAATCCGGCCGGAGCTTCTGACCGCGACGATTTATTCGGGCTGTAACAGACAGACGAGAAAAGAGGGAGATAAGCGAGACGGAGGAAACAGAGGCGCGGGAGGACGCCTAGGATTACGAGGACTTAACCAAACGGTCAGCGTCGGACAAGAAGATATCTCCGGACGTTTTATCGCGTCCGAGCGGTCCTTGCAGCCGATTGGATTAAGCAGAGACGCGTTCCGCGGGCTTGTTTGAAAAATCAGATATTCCGGGGCAAATTGCAGGCCCGGTGTCGCGACAACTCGTCCCTCGAAATGCCGGGACCGCCGAATCACGGCCGCGCGCCGTCTGCGCCGTAGACTCCACCGCGGTAATCACTGATTATTTAATAAAGTCGAAGTGGCGCCACACGTTTTATTCGCACCGTAAAATTGGCGCGGTTAAGCCGCGCGGAATCGGCGGAAAATATTCGAATATAATTAATGCCCGCGCCACTTTGACGTTTTATCCGTTTCCGGTGTCCGCTGCGCCGGCCACGGTTAATTAATAATAAGCGCTTAATTAAGCGAATGGATGAGTGCTTTTACTGATTGCGCTCGTGACACAAGCCGGGCCCGCTTTGCTCGCCTTCATACGGGGTGGATCGGATCAACTTGCCATTTAAGGGGAGCTGTCTTCTCTCTTACTGAATTGTATCAATCGATTATTTAGATTCGCGACGATAATGTCTGCCGGCTTACATTTATTCCACACATGATTGAGTTTCACGCGTTCCGGCTTAGGACGGAAAATGTTATTAAACTGAGCATCTTCCTATACATTTTTATATCTGTAAACTAACCTATTTTATTTCGTGCAATGATAAGTTTATAAATAATGAAGAACTAAATTTAATATGGCGATACTTATGTGAGTCTTTTGTTTTACTAAATACATCCGATTTTTAGTTAAATGCTCATTGATAATTCACCGACCCAGAGCTCGACGAAAGATGTGAACCAGATGTTCTTTCGATCCTTCAAGGTTAGAACGTAGAACCATTACATGGTCATCGGACTGTCGGAAGTTTTCCAAGACAGAGCGTCAACTAAGTTAACGTGACTCAAAAGCCCTACTTGTCGATGAATTTGAATCCACACCGCGAAGTTTCGGAGCATCGTGTCGCAACAGATACACAGAAATTGTTATTCGCTACATTAAAATCCATTCCCACGAGCATTTTAGTGACCGATTTTTTCAGCGGAGCTCGGGAGTGGAAAACACGGATTTAACGTGGAATGATAGTGATCAAAAATCGATATAAGCAGTAACGAATAATCCAAATCGACGAAGTAGAGCAAAATACTCAATTATTAGGATTGAAGCGATGCACCCGGTATATAACGGTGATTGCATGAACGCCCATTTGCGGAGCATTTTCATGCCCACTCGCGTCCGCGCGTTCTCCCGTCCGTGTCACTGTCACAATGCAATCCGCCGTTGAAACATATCGTTCAATTATTTCTAAACTAATATTTATCACCGGCAGTCGGCTAACTGCGCCGCGTTCATTGTAGCATCGAGCGCATCGTTCGCGTCGTTCGCGTCGTTCGCCTTCATACCTGAAATATTAATGAAAAAACGTTACCCGAGTCTGGCGAGACTTTACGAGCCGCGGTAATTCTTCGCGTCGGCCGAGGGACGGGAGAATCGTCAGGGAATTATAAAATGGTCCTGCGTTTCGAAGCCTATCTCGACGAAGGACAGAGCGAATCGCGCGGGGTTGGCCGAGGCTCGTTTTCTAGAGGGGGTGCTTTGACGTCGCGCGTACACCACTCGAGGGTAAATATCCCGTAGGATCGTAATCGAGCGACAGAAAGGCGCACAGGGCCTGCATCCGTCTTAATTTTCCAACGCGGTCGGCAAATAAGGCCTCGTTGACTCGGCCTTTATCGCTATTCCCACGCGCAGCTCGATTCGAGGCGCGTCTAACTGAATTATGGGAATTAGCGAGCTCGGTGATTTGGCAAGGGCGGCGAAGATTAATGAAAGCATCCCGTAGACCGTAGACGATTCGGATCGCCCGGTTCTTGTCAACAAGTTGCTCGCCGATCATCGTCACTCTTCCTCTCTTCCTCTGTTCTTCGTGGCACTGTTTAACAGGTAGAACACGGTTATCCGAACTCTTCGACCTTAAGCAGGCCGAACGTGAGATTCAGAGATCAGAATTGATCGAAGTTTTTCAAATAAATATTTATCTAAGATAATTATCTGAATGAATTCTTTTTATTCGAACATGTTAATCGTATAACGATTATTCGTTATAAAATATTCGACATATTTATTCGAATAAGTCTTTTATTCTTATTTCTTACTCTTGTGACACGAAGTGCCGAAAATCAAAGTCAAAAATCAGTATCGTGATATATCTCGATGCAAAATATAAATGATCTCCATTAATTTTAGAAAAGGGTAACGTGTAGAAATTCCCATCTTTCTTAAATAATAAAATATGATCCATTTAATACATTAACACCCTAAAGTTCTTTCAGTCTTATCGTTGTTTCAAATTACATTTCCCAATTTGTATCGCAAACGAATTAAATCCTCAGTTTAGTTATCATCTGTTTAAAGAAATGTTTAAATCCTACAGTTGCTTTATAAATGCATTTTGTATACTTTGAGGACGATGTTGAATCCACTGGGTTCAACCGAATTAGAGTTACATTAACAAATAAAGTGCATAGTAATCGAAAAGCGTACAACGAAAGCAAACCTGCTCGAATCGAGTAATCCTTAATTCGTGCAAAGTATCAGTTCACGCTTCGGTTGTCTATCGGAAATCGCGATACGCACCAGTCCACCCGATTATTTCTCACATGGATAACGATTTTTCTCAGCTCCTTAAGGCCCATGCGATAAAGAAACGCGTCGGTGATACAAGTTTTACAAACGACGTTGTCGTGCGTATTCCGCCGGTTCGTGCATCGGTCTTGATCCCGATCTCGCGATTAAGATCGGATTTCAGAGGCCGCCACGGGAGCGGCGGGCGTTCGCGGCGCGATAATTAATAAACAAACTCATAGATATGCGATAGCACGCCGGAGGGCGAGCAGGTCGCGTGAGATTTACGACGGGGGTTGGCTCTCTTATCGGTGATTAGAAACGCGAAAGCTCGCCGGGAACGATGCCCTTCGATCGCGATGCTTCCACCCCATCCCGGCCCTCTCACCCTCCCCGGCTCGTTCTTCTTTCTGTTCTATTTCCGTTTCGATTCGGAAAAGCGACACCACTTAAGGGATGAAAAGGTTTTAACGGGAAAAGTAAGGAGAAGAGGGAAAACGGTCGGGGGCGGGACGAAATTCGCGGTGAAAGTCTAGTTGTATCGGGCAAAAACAAGGGTGAGTTACGATCGGAGGGTTGCGCCGTCTCGCCTCCCCCTCGGCCTTCTTTCACGCCGACCTTTGTGCCCTTACGAACAGCGGATAATTCGGGCGATACATTTGAATTTCCCGCCATTACCCCTTCCTTCGTCGCGTTTGTCGCTTCCTTTTATCCTTGGACCCCACCCTCGCGGCCATCAGGAATTTCCATTAGCTAATTACCGAGTCGACGGATAGACAGCTCCCGACATTTTTGCTCCTTTTGAACCCTCCCGATGGCTCACTGGATTAGATCTTTCCGCGGCGGCCAATAAGAAACAGGATTCCAAGGTCGGGTCAATTAAAACTCAATTAACACGCGCTCCTGTTAATTTCGCCGGGAAACATCGGGAAACGTTAACACTACTTTGGGTGTTCCTGTTCCGTGACCGTGGCCCCGCGCGAGCATTCAATTTCCACGATGTTTCTACGATTATCGCGGCGCGGGCTCAAGCGGAAGGCAGCTTTTATCATTTACACCGTAATTAACGCCCGTGCAACAATTAGTCGCGAGCGGGCAGCAGTCGCGTGGAATAAATTAAACCGCGGGCAGAATGCGTGCCTCGGATATAATTTATTGTCGAAATTCATCGCGACGATTTGCGTTACAGCCCCGCCCTAATTGGTGTTTTCTCATTTCTGTTCCAGGTAAGCGACACGACAATCGAATCCGCAATCGAAACCGCCACGGTAACTATTTTAACCTTTTACCTCGGTAAGGTGGATCAAAATGGAAAATGGTTCCGAAAATAATTGTTCGAAACTGTTCCATAATTTGCTTCAACTGAAATGTGGAGATCTGACATCTCTAGTTATATTACTGTAATTTGATTGCTTTTATCTCCCGCTCTAAAATAACTGCGGCCATTCTGAACCGCTCGCTTGAAGTCAGACTTATTGTTAGTACATGACATTGACTGCTTACTATTGAGTTGGCAACTAAGTAATTGCGGATTTCACTCATAGATGGCTTCAGTTGAATTTTTAGGTTTGCAGACGTAGTACAAATGTAAAACACATTTTGTTATTTGATAGTTGGCAATTCAGCTGTCAATCAGTAAAAAAAGTTTTTTTGATCGGTTGCGTTGTTTTCGTTTGGCGTTCGTTGAAAAATGGAAAATCAAAAGGAACATTTTCGTCATATTTTGCTGTTTTATTTCCACAAAGGGAAAACCGCATCGCAAGCTCATAAAAAGTTATGTGCTGTTTATAGTGACGAAGCCTTAAAAGAACGGCAGTGTCAAAATTGGTTTGCCAAATTTCGTTCTGGTGATTTTTCACTCAAAAATAAAAAACGATCTGGTCGTCCAGTTGAAGTTGATGACGCCCTAATCAAAGCAATAATCGATTCGGATCGTCACAGTACAACACGTGAGATTGCAAAGAAGCTTCATGTATCACATACATGCATTGAAAATCACTTAAAACAACTTGGCTATGTTCAAAAACTCGATACATGGGTTCCTCACGAACTGAAAGAAACGCATTTAACGCAACGCATTAACATCTGCGATTTGCTAAAGAAACGTAATGAAAATGATCCATTTTTAAAACGACTGATAACTGGCGATGAAAAATGGGTTGTTTACAACAATATCAAGCGGAAAAGATCGTGGCTCAGGCCAGGTGAACCAACTCAAACAACATCAAAAGCTGATATTCATCAAAAGAAGGTTTTGTTATCAGTTTGGTGGGATTACAAAGGAATTGTCTACTTTGAACTCTTACCACCCAACCGAACGATCAATTTTGATGTCTACATTGAACAACTAACGAAATTAAACAATGCAGTTGAAGAACAGCGGCCCGAATTGACAAATCGAAAAAGAATTGTATTCCATCATGACAATGCAAGGCCACACACATCTTTGCCCACTCGGCAAAAATTATTGGAGCTTGGTTGGGATGTTTTGCCACATCCACCATATAGTCCTGACCTTGCACCATCTGATTACTTTTTGTTTCGATCTTTACAAAACTCCTTGAATGATAAAAATTTCAATAATGATGATGATGTCAAATCGTACCTGATTCAGTTTTTTGCTAATAAAAACCATAAGTTTTATGAACGTGGGATTATGATGCTGCCTGAAAGGTGGCAAAAGGTCATTGATCAAAATGGGCAATACATTACAGAATAAAGTTATTTAGTTCCATGAAAAAATTGTCTTTGATTTTCTAACAAAAATCCGCAATTACTTAGTTGCCAACCCAATAGATTAAAGCCTATACGAATACTCTTTGGTTTGTTTACGGGAATAATTAACTTCATATTTATCGAATAAACCATGTTACATTTTCTTACTCTTCTGTTTTGTTAATTTTTATTAAAAAGTTTCTTAACTGGTCATCCCAGAGTATCTCTTCATTGACCTTTTTATAAAAACTAGCTAGTATATGCCAACCTGTTAAAAAAAAGCCATCTCCTTGTTCGCCCGAACGTTATACACTTTCAGAAAGCGTATTATTAATACTATTGTTATCTCCGTTAGTCAGAATAACAACAAATACAGCTGTTCGTTTTAAGTTACATTCTGTCACATTGACAATGACAATGTTGTAACGACTAGACGGCGGATTTTATACATGTATGGCAACGTAGTTACAATTTAAAATATTGTAAAATTTAAAAGCATTTTAAAACGTTAATGTACTATTTTTAATCTATTAAGATGACCAATGGAAGGATGAAGTTGCTACTTGGTTTCTATTCCCAGGAACTGATGCAAACAATTTCTATTTTGCATAAAAATCCTCTAGTAACGACTGTTAGCGCTTGCTTAATCTATTCAAATCTTGGTCTACGTTTCCAAAAATTTCAAATTCTTTGTAACCGGTAACTCGGAAGTGAACAGTCATCCTGCGAATTCTGTTTTCGCGACTAGCGATCAGTGCGCGGCGACCGCAGAAATCTTTTTCGTCCAGCTCGAAATCGGAAACCGGAAAGCACGTGGTCGAACGTGAGAACAGTTAGCACAGTATTTCGGTAACAGGCGCGATCGGCCCTCGAGATGTAGGAGGGATGAAAATAAAGCGGAAAGAAGAATCGGTAGCAGCAAGGGGCTAAGTGGGTAACGTAATGGGTCTCGGTTAACGCGAAAGCGTTCAGAAGCGACGCGGGAGGGTGGCGCGGCGACGGAATTTTCGCTATTTCCTACGGATTGTCTCAGGGACGTATTTCCCGAAGGGTGACGGTGTCGGTGGCGTGGGTGAGCGCGGACCAACCATTCTCAGTAATCTTATTTGCAATATATTTCTCTGACAGAAAAAACTGCTCCTTAATTCGCGCTGGGGTTGTGCGGGGCCAACCTCGTCTGTCGTTGCTGTGTTGAAAATTAATGGCAATGTTAGCACATTCGCTGGCGATTCTAGTTGCAGGTGTACATGTTGTCACTATTTTAACATCCACTTTCATATAATCCTCAAAAATAGTTGCACGGAAGATCCGTTGTTTTCGCGATTTAAACCACCGAGACAGAATCATAGGGAAATAGAATTCACAAATCTGAATAAATTAATCAGTGGAACTGGTAATCGATGAATTGTTAACACGTTAACTGTTACAGGAACGTTTATAAAAAAATCAAACGAGACGAGACGATTGTTTCATGTTGTAACAATACAGAAGACAAGAATTATTGTAGAAATTACATCTGTAATATTTTTGCATCTCGCAGATGTTAAACAATTTTGATTTCATTAATAGATTATACTAAGAATTGGTACAAGTTTGCTAAAAAATTTAGTCATCCACGTATAACCGACATGGCAGTCAAAGTGTTAAACTCATTTTCGTAATTCGATCTAAAAACAAGTAACGCTGGGAAGTTAAAAGTATCGACACCATTAAATATATTAAATTGAATTAAAAATGGTTTCCGAATCTCGTTACCATCTCGAGATGACCGGTAGCGACAACGAGAAACGATAACAAACGCGAACATAGTTCAGCATGCAAATAACGTACTCAGCATTTTCGATGTATTTTTCCTAGGAGTGCTGTTGCACCGTGCACGCATCGCAGTGAAGTTCATGTCATTCCTGTCGGCTGTACAATGCAACCTTCCCCGTTGACGCGTGTACATGCGATCCACGAGCGTCCAGCAGGGTTGTAAACGTTCCGCTCATATCCCGTTCGACGGGCGTGCGCTCGATAAATTAGTTTTTTTTCCTCCAGCTCGCGTTCATGACTCGCAGCCGCCTCGACACAAACCGCTGCTACTCCCCTTGTATCGCGACGGCCCTTAAAGTCGCGTATTTCACGCGGCCGCCGATCGTCGTCGCGCACAATGCGCCCTCTTCTCCTCTAATAACTCGACGGGCACCGTTAGGCCCCACTGACTTACGGCGCAAAGTTTTCGGCCACCGGCAATACGAACCGGTGCGGCGCGAAAACAAAGTTTTTGGAGAGACTCACGGAAACACCTCCCTACTCGCCCACCCCGTTCCCCTCCGAACCAAGCCAGAAGCCGTTTATACCTAGTTCCTGCCTCGCCCCAGTTTACGGTGGTTTAATTATCGGCTGTAAATCAGGGGGAGCGGGAGCGGTGGAGGGCGAGGGAGGCTCGTCGATAAATCTCCGCGACTACTTTGCACCGAAATAACCGAGAGTGGCTGCGAAACCCCGTGGAACCTCGTCCAGAATTGACTCGTACCGCTCTCTTCTTAATTAATTTTTGTTAATTCCGAACTTCGATTGATCGTTCCGCGGAGGGTGCATTTGCGAGGGGCCAAGCTGACTCGGATTTCGCGATTAAATGCCGCCATTAATATGCAACACAAGCCGCGCGACTGCAATCTCTATAATAATTCCTTAAATAATTATTAGACTGCGCATTTTTACGACGATATAGTAAATGCAATACAAAATCTGGTTAAAGATCTCTATTCTACATGTTTTAAAGAATGGTTACGATTTTTTATGCAACTTCCTTTTTCCAAATTGGCGGAATCAGAGGGCAGAAAACCCGTCTTGACCTTTCCATTATTAGACCTGCAACAAAAAGCTAAAAATTTGTTTGTTCTATAGAAGACGCAGCGGATTTAGAACAATATCGTATTTTGAGTCAAATTTTGTATTTTTTGTTTTCGTTAAATTTTATTTTTGTTACAATGAAAGCTGGAATAAAGGAATTTATTCAGAGCGTCTTCATAATGGTCAACGTAACTATGAAAGAAATCGTACTACAAATGGTTAATGTGTTCTTCTCCCACGAAACGCAAAAACATTTACAACACAATTTCAGTGTTTTCGATGATCGACAGGCATGTTTGCCCCGGAACAATCGACGTCGGTGTATTTAATGAAGGAACAGGATTTCCGAGCTCCCTTTTCCGGGAAGTTTCGCGTTCATTGAAAAAGCTCGTTTCTCAGGAGAGGGTGCTTCATCAGGACAGCCAGTCATCGAACGGTCAGGCTTCCGAGTGTTTCGCCGAGGGACCGTTTTCCTTGAGCCGACCTCGGAAGGGATTTTCGGGGGCCTCCGAGCACGTCGGTAGCCACGTAACGAAGGATTCCGAGGATGGCCTCCTCGAGATTTCTGGTCTCGGAAGACAAGGGAAAAAGCTTCCCGTCGATGGCCGCGCGCGCGTCGATTCCTCGACATCTCCGGGACGGACTTTCGCGCAGCGAAATTCGATCGTCATCGACGAAGGCTTTTCCTCGAGCACTCTTCGCCGGACGGACAGAAGGGGAACCTGTGCTAACGAAGCCACTCCCTCGTCTCTTCAGTGACCCTTGTTTCGCTCCACTTTACGCTGGAAACTCCTCTTCGTCATGGAAATTACTTCCGCGCGTGGTTCTCATGAATGTCCATTTTTTTCCTCGAGGTCGGAGGGAGATCGTCGAGAGCGACGATCGCGGAGATCGCCGGCAATAGCGTTACCGATTGTCTGCATAGCGGTTACGTCGGCGGATTGCGTCCAGAGTTTGCAGAGATCGACCTGCAGGGCACTGATCTGACATAAACAAAGCCACGTCTGCTTTGGGACCTTTTCTAGGACGATATCTGAAAACCAGTCATAGATAAAGATTGCTCTGTGAAGCAATATCTTGTCACTTTCAAAAATGACAGCTAGGGGACCATGTCTTCGTGTCCTGCAAATGTTCATTCATTTTTGACTTGTGCAGACTTTTAAAATGCATGTTTACTTTCGTTTTGCACTGACTAGTTTTTTAATTGAAAACAGACATTCCAAATTTTATAAATTGACGTATAAAAATGAGAATTCCCATAAAGATCTACGTTTAACTATTACACTGCGGATCTTCCGACAAAGCAATGCTAATTACGACAAAAGATTACCTATTCTGCCCCGTGTGACTAAATCGTCTCGAGTAGATGTGATTTCGACGAAGTCAGGGTTGAACTTAAATAGTTTAACAAACTGCAATTTCAGTGTCTCGCGAGTAATTTGCGAGTCCACGTCAGGTGTGGGCAACAAAAGCGCTCTTAGCCTTGGGAGGGCTTTAAATCGCTCCCTGGAGCACGCTCCAAAGCAAATGGCGGCAGAAAAAGAGATGGAAGACTGCTAATAGAAGATTATCTACTTTGCTCTCTCTGCAAAGTCCTCTATATAGGCACGGCTTCGTTGCTCCCAATTTCGATAGACTCTAAGCATTTTTCTATTGAATCACTACAGGAGACATTAATTCATAAAATGATCGCAGCTTAACCTCTCCAATAAGTAGTGGTGCCAGTTATTCTGAGTTGACCAATTGCTGCGCCTTTAATTTCTTTATTGATTTATTTTGTTTATTTTTCAATAAAAAAAACTAAATATGTCTTCTTTGATTAACATGATGCGTAAGCCACATATTTCTCGTTGTTAGAAACGAGGAGTTCTGTTGTTTACTACATGTGTATTGTTCAGTGACTTTTTTTGGGAGAGGGGGGCATGTATATATTAAATCTTAAAACAAGTTAAAATTTTCGTGGATGTAACTTATGTCATTATGATTCCGACGCACTCATATGTCAAACTAAAATCGGAGATTTAGTAGCAGTCTTGGTGGCTCGAGGGATAAGAAATAATGTTACGAAAATTTTTCGGAGCGAGAACAATGATTCCGGAGAAGTAGAACACACCCAGTGACGAGTAGGACACAGCTGGCGAAAGCGAAACAGCTGCGGCAATTCGAAGCAACAAATAGCGAAGCACTTCGAGCGGCATCTTCGCACGCGAAACTGAGTCCAGCAATCTCAATGGATCCGCGCCGGGGATGGAAACGTTTTCGGGGACGATCTCGAGGAGATAAGCCTAAAGACAATAGGGTGCCAGTAGGAAATGACAGCGCGCGGAACTCCGGGAGATCCGAGGCAGATTAAGGGTCGTGAAATCTTTCCCTGTTTCGCAAGCCCCGCCGCTATATCCCTCGCGCTATTTTATAAACTTGCCGAATCCCGCTCGCGAAAGTACCTCCTTGAGTTCTTGCTCGACACACTTGCCGAGCCGTGAGGGGAACCGGCGGAGATAAAAAAAAGAAGAGGAAGCTGGAGGAGAAGAAGTAGAGTCTTCGCTTACCCTCTTCCCGACGCGGCAAATCCCTTCGAAAGCGGCGCGGGCACGATGCTGATTCCGAAAAAAGGAAAGCACTCTTCTCGACCGCGTCTACTTATCGCCGAAACGGTGGACCGTTCGTTAAATTACCCGCTGCCGCTGCTTCAGAGGCAGTTCTTTTGTCGTCGGACAGGGTTACGAGTCGCGTAAGTCCCCGCCGAGCGGTAACTCACCGATGTAACTATTGTTAATCACTAACTGCAGTCAAACGACGCGTTAATCCGCGAAGCAAAGCCGATCTCGAATCTATGCAAATACAATTACCCTCCTCTTTGGCATCGAGCTTCGGTCCACAGCCCTTGGCACGGAGATCGGTCGGTCCTTATCAGCTCGTTCTTTAGAGTATCCTGCAAACGAGGCGGGATCATCCCGGGGACTATGTTAATGCAATGGGGAGAGCCTTATCCCGCGGGATTAGCCGGGTTCGCGGCCCGTTCGTTTCTCCTTCTTCTCTCTTCTTCTTCCGCTTCTTCGTTTTTCGTCTTCTTTCCTCTTTTTTTTTTGTTTCTCCGCTTTTTTATCCAGCGCACGCTGAACGAGGATCGATCGGCGGGCGTCTGAGGCCGCTTCGAATAATTTCCTGACGGTTTACCGCGACGATGCCGGGGCCGTAACGGCGCTTTATATTTTCACGAGGTGCGACCCTACGAGCGTCTAAATTGCGCCGAGACTCCTATCGGATTTTCAGAATCGATTTTTCTCTCGTCTGAAGACTCACGGGATACCTTCCGCGATAAGAGGACCACGAGATTCAAGCAGTCCATTTTGACTTCTTATAAAAATCGTAAGCTTTAGAGTAGTGGAACCGGTTCACTGCGGAGTGACCAGTTGCTGTGCCCTTGGCTTGTTTTCAGGATTAATTAATTTTATATTTATCGAATCAGAAATATTAATCTTTTTATTACGAAATAAACGAAATGAGAAAATACAAAAATTAAAAAATAAATTAAACGATGGAAAAAATAAACAGGATAAAAGAATAAAAAAATGTAATGTAAAGTTAATTATGCTCGAAAACATTACCACAGTGACCAGCGTCGCTACTCTATTATTTCGAGAGTTTAGTGGTTACGGAATAAAAAATCTGCTCACGTGTTCAGGTCAAATGGTTCTCACGTCTATCGAATACAGCCGAGTTCTATCGATTCCATAGTGTTCGCGAGCGCACTCGAAACTTCAATTCAATTCTATTTAGAGGAACATTTAATTACACGAGATTGTTTGCACAGAAGTGCTAGCTAGAGGCGAATGGAATGAAATCGCATAAACTTCATCTTCGTGCTGAAGCGCTTTTGTGCACCATTGTATGTTGTCTGCTTTGTATCTGCTGCGTCTTTGAACTGGATAGGTTTTCCTCTGTCGAGCGAGAATTCGCTCTTCGCGTATTGTGTTCACGCTTGTGTAGAGAATGTCGTTTTTGTTTTCTCTATAGTTATATCTGGTGTAATTAATTAAAATCCTGGCAGGCAGTTATGTGTGTAAAGTATACCTGTCTGTGGCACTGCTATTGTCCCCGATGATTATCTTCCTGAAATTCTTCAGGAATTACTGACAATACAAATGATTATTTTCAACAAAGTTTTTATAGCGTCGAGTAAATGACGCAATAATCCGTCAATACTGTAAGCTACATAATCATGTAGACAATAAATACGTGATTCCAATACAGTAGAGTCTCGAGACAAGAGAACCGTGGATCGATGTGGACCGAGACTAGCTCGGATAACTGAAAGCCCCTTACAATAACGATCGATGAATATTCATAAATCATGCTACAAAATCATGTAAAACATTTTAATCGCGTACCATTCTAGATTAATTTATTCTAGATAATGTAACATTTAAGTTTAATTACATGAATCTATAATTAACACTAAATCTACAGAGCAGTAATGGTGATTGTTAGATTCTGTTAACTTATAATTATAAAACTTGTTCCAATAATGTAATTTATTCGATCATCTCCCACGAAGAGGTCTTTAAAGTTTGTAGTATCGTAAAATTAAAAATCGGTCATTTTGGACTTAGTTAGTTTAGTGTTAAACATTTAAAAAATGACGTAATAGATATTTGTTTAGTTGAGTATGTTCTCTTCTTTGCTGTTTCGATCCGTGGACGTCTTCAGAACTTATTCGAATAACCGGGACTCTACGATAAAGTACATAGCACCTTGGATAATACAGAACAATTTATTCAGCCATTATGTTGCAACGTGTTAAATAATGACTCGCTTCGAACCGTCCAGATCGCAAATCCGCACCCAGAATCCGTTGCGAGCCGATCCGGGACGCTTTGGGTCGGCGCGTGTTTAAAGTGGCCGCTAAAGACTCGCGCGTCGGGTTTCCGCGAAAGCAGGATGTTTTCGCAAAGCGGGCCACAGCGTAGCCCCTTACGCCAAAAATAATCGCCGCGACTCTGTCCATGGACAACGGGGGTGAAGTTTCGCTCGTGAAAACAAAGTTATACTCGCCAGTGCTCCCTTATCTCGCTCTGGACCGGGTTATAGCCAGTCCGCAGATAACGCGGTTGAAACGCATCGGACGCGCGCGATGCGCTTTCGAGCTCTCGAGGGCGCGCTATCAACAACACCAACCGTAAGATTTTAATCAACGGAAATCTTAGACCGCTTTCGAATAGAGGATGCTTTACTGCCACTTCCGGCGAGACGCATCCAACGGAACACCGATCTCGGCGAAATGGAGTCGCTCGGATTGCACTTTCGTCGTCGTGATTTTAGTTGCGCCGACACGTTTGAGATCCTCGACGCAGGTGATAGTTTTCCGAAATTAACTCTTCCATCTCTGTTTCTATGTGTGCCTGTTAGCATATTCATTAACTCGTTAGGAAGCATTCAGGTTTTCCAGGTATTTTAATTATTGGTGCTTACATAAAGTAATAATCATTTCCTTATTTCTGTGTGACCCAGACGCGCGTGTCAGAAGCGGACAAATTCCGAATTTGAAATAAGTAAATCAATCTTATCGGAAACTACATCGTGTCATGTTTATTGGCTAATTAAAACCAACGAGTGCGTTTCAGTAATTATGACTCGCGATCGAAACAGGTTATTTACTGAAGTTAATTGACAGTAGAAAGTCAAGATTTATCGTGATCATTGCTCCTTTTCCTTTTACGTTTTGTAGAATTTAACCAAACTCGATTCACTCGATATCGGTCGTTGAGATTAGGCGCCGATATCAAATAGGAGCCGCGACGGGAAAGAAAAATAACAGCGGAGGAGAAGAAACAGTATTAGGACAGAAGGAGCAACAGCAGATAGCGTCCGAAATTTTTGGGTACCTGAGTATCGGAAACATTTGGGACCCGACCCGAACCCGAGAAAAATTCCCGACCCGACCCGAACCCGAAATGTCGGGTACTCGCCTACTACTAATACTTAGTCTCGCGAACGAGCGACCGGGGTTTCAAAATGGCGCAATTCTTTTCCCGTGAAAAGGACGGAACAAGTGGAGGGCGGTTTAAAGTAACCACCGGGCCGGTGGTACTCGTAGGAGGAAGATTTTTACGACGGCCAAATGTGTTCGCTGGCCCTGTCCGCTATCCGCGACTTAACGGTGCCAGACGATGCTCCGCTCTTTCCATTTGTCTCGCCGACCGAGGCGTGTAAAAGCTAATGATGGCCGCGATATCAGTCTTTCTCGTGAACTATAAACTTTGGAGAAAGGTTGTCGATAATTGCGGAGGCGGCAATGCTCCGTTTAGATACTTCATGTGGACAGATTGATCTTCTATTACCAGAGTTGCAGATCTTTATGCAAAATGAAAATTGTCTGCGTTAATTGCAAGCAGTTGGCATTGCACAGAGATTTATTTCTTCTTTTATTAATTTTAACAGGTCGTAAATTATACAACAGTGTCTCAAAATTCGTTTAAAGTTTAGGATATTGCATACTTGACGTATTTATTTTTATCATAAGTGCGTGAAGACTCGCAGTTCACTTATTACACTTGACCTACGAGCATTCTGTTTAAATTGTTCCTCGGGAATAATTGTTCCAGAGACATTCGGCTCATGAGATCATCAATTTTCGAATAACATTAGCGACTGTCTGGCAACTTAGTCAATGTAATGAATAATGTACCAATTTGGAGATCCCCTTATAGAAGGTATTGCATCATCTATTATTTTTATCATCTTTCTCTTTATCTCTCTCTTTATAATAACCAGGTGGACACGATGTACACTGACTTTAAGAAGGCGTTTCATACAGTACCTCGCAACATTTTGATAGCGAAATTATCTGCCCAGTAAATTCTTATTGCATGCCGATAACTTAAAATATTTAAGTTTGTAATGCACTGAATATCAAAGGGACTGGTGTAGCAATAGTGGCAGTTTACAATAAGTAAATTAAATAAAACAATTTGTATCCTAATGTATATTTGGTTTAAAAAGTGATATTGTCATGAGAAGAATAAAATTAACAATTAATTCAGTATAGTTGAAAGTGAGATATCGAGTTCTGATAAAGAAAACAGTATTCTAGGACATCTAAATTATATTCTCAAATTCTTGGGTCTCAATAGTACTGCCAGTCTTTACATAAAATTTGTAAAACCGGTATTTTGACCGGCTCTGTAGGTTTCGCGTTGATGGAATTAAGAGAATTTCTGTGACAAGAGCGTTCGATCGAAGGACAGGCTAGAAGAGTTCGCGGATGTCAGGAAACAAGGAGTCACATTTCGTAGCATCCATTTCCATAATTCGATGCGTCGGTTGTTCGCCACGCATAAAAGTGTCTTCGAGGTGAAACGAGGCGTGCCGATGCGAAGCGGTGAATAGACGGCGCTCGCGCTCGGATCCTGGAAGCGTTCCCAAAAGCGAAGGGAGGGCGTCGACTGAATTATGCACCCTGCAATAATCTTTGAGTGTCGCGCGGCGGCTCGCTAATATACGACGGTGTATCCGTTTTTACGACGGCGGGTCCGGGGATTGTCAAATCGTGTTAAACTCCCCCCTAATCGGTGATTATGCTCAACGAACCTTTCGTAGCCGGTCTCGAGCCCGGTCCGACGCGCGGCTTCCTCTCGGTCCCCAGCGAGATTTAACGATTCGGCCGATCGAATCGTCTGTCAACGCCGGGAAAGGAATTTATCGTTAATGAGAGAGAGGTGAAAGCGGAGACCCGGAGGTGGGAGCTGGCCGAGGGGTATTAAAATCGAGCCAGCATCCCAGCCGACACGATTGTCCCCATTTTTTCGCGTTAATTGGTGGCGAATTTGCCCTTCGATTCTTCGACGCCGTGCGGCTAATTAACCACGGCCGGAATGTAATTATTAATAGCCGGTTTAGGGGAACCGACCCGGAGGGCTGGATTTTCAACCGACCGCCCTTTATATTTGACATTTTCTATGTACGTGTGCGAGATGAGTCGGGAGATGAGCCTTCGAGCCAATGCCACTTCCGGTCCCCGATATACAATGGGCTTTAATTGTCCGGAAGAAGCCTACGCACGAGAACGGAACGTTTGCCTCGTGGAACATTTGTTCGACCGCCTCTTCTCTGCCTTCTTTATTTGGACTAATCCAACCCCACTGAACGCGGGCCTATTGTTAGATTATGTTGCGCTTGCGAGTACTACGTGTTGACAAGTTTGCGGTCGAGGAATCGGTATTGTTACCCTTTCTCTTATAGCCGCATTGCTGAGATAATAATTATTTATATTAATAAATAATTATTATTAATATAAATATTTATATTGATAAATATTATTTATATATAATAATAATTATATATAAATATAATTATAATTATTTATATTAATAAGTAATTATTATTTATCTAATAATCTTAGAATAATTTTCCTGGATCTTCTTCTATTGTACTAATATAATCATAATGTTATCTATCAATGAGAATTTGCATAAGACCGCATGTCGTGTAAAACTGGTAACTATTGATGGAATGCAAAGAAATCGTGACTAATATTATAAGTTGTCATTGTTATTGCGCAGCTTCTCTCTCGAAGTGACCTGTTAATTATCTAACACCAAAGGAGGAGGGCACAACTTAAAAGGGGGGAAGCTAATACAAGAGTGGGATAAGCCAACCCAAAAGTGGGAGGAGGTAATACAGAAGTGGGACGGGCCAATACAAAAGGGAGTGGGGCTAATACAAAGGGGGATGGGCTAATAAAAAAATATAATATAGCAAAAGTCGTAAAAAAACCTCTAAGGTCAACTTTGGCCATCGTAATTGGCCAGGCCCTTTACGGAGCACTGAAAGCACTGTTTGAAGTTAGTTTGTAAAAATAACAATAAGACATTTATTCCGACTTTTGATTGGTTTGATCGTAATATTTGGCGAAAATATACACATGACATCGTGACGGATTCTGTTAACCTAGTGCCAATTTCAATGTCCATTTTGGTTAATCTTTTGAATACCATACAGTGTCAGGTTAACAAGGACGGACATCTTTGACATGTTTCGTTGCAGGAATTTGCTCGCGGGTTTAAAGTAGCATCGGGCACAGAAATAACTTCCCGATTGGGGGTAATATGGATGAAGCGATACTTAATTACTTGATAGGATACTTAATTACTTAAGAGTGATCTTGACGTTCTGTCTTGTCACATGTACTTCTATTAAAAACTACAGAACATATTATCGCGATGGATCGAGGACAATTCCGCTTTTAGAAGTTAATCCGTGACACGATGGATTTTCACATTAAATGAATCTCAATTGCTACGTTGTCTGCGAAAATATTTATTGTTAACCCTGGAAATTAAATTTCATTGTCAAATGTCTAAATCAATTTATACGTATCATTTTTATAAGCCAACACACGTAAGTAATATTCATTGTTCAGTATATTTAGTGTTAAATCTTACGTGCAAATCTTACTAAATCTTAGGTTCTCCGGAACTAGACCAATTTAATTCGCAGAAGGGTGAATTTAATCTGAAAGCAAAACCTACGAAATCAGTGGAAAAATTTCGCTTTCGCGTAAATATCTGGCGTCTACTTAGGGAAGTGTGTCCTTCGCACGTTGTAGCCGTGAACCAGGTGGGGACAGGGCAGGGGCGACGATTCGCGGATAACACTGCAGTCGATTAAAAGCCTGGGCGAGCCGGTCCATGCGAAGATCTCGCTTCCAATTTCGGTCCGCCACATTTTAATCACCGGTGATAACTCTTCCGATATATCGGTGAATTTGCTGCAGTCGTGGCCGCGTTATCTGTCGTTTCCCTCCTCCGCGCATTTCCGCGCGGGTTTCCTCGAGCCGCAACGCAATCCCACAGAAGGAAGCAATTCGGCATTGAGTTGCCCCGATTGGGGGCCGGTCTTTCAATATTTCGGCCAGCCATTGTGCCGGCCGCAGGATCGGATGAATTGTTAATTTTTACGGGGCGACGCACAAAGTGGGGCAGTGTGTACCCCGCTGCAAACGGTGTCCCGTCTGCGTCGATATTCCATCGTATATATTATTCCCCGAGCCCAGCCGTCTGCATTCGTCTGTATCCTCCGGGCAGGGACGCGCTTCGATCGATGTGCCCCGCGCGCGATGCTCGATGAAAGGTCTAATTTCCATACGCGCAAGGCGCATCCAGAATTTGTATCTCGCCGAGACCCCTCGCCGCACATGGACGCGTGCACAGGTGTGCGAAGGGGTTCGTGTGCGCCTACCTGTGGCCAGACCGCCGCGGCGGATATATTACTTGGCTACCAGCAGCTTTTAATTGACGGCGCCTCGCCGGGCGCTTGACCCACCGTTTACCACGGAATTTCCCAATCATCTGGCTTTATTTATTCAAATAACCGGCCGTCGTGTTTTTTTACTTGTTGCGTGGTTAGAAAAACGCCTTCACCGTCGGTCAACCACCTCTGTGCTTTCTCGGTAGCAGCGGTCAACACTTGACTCGGATCTGATAGTTCAGCTGATCGAAGATCATGGTCCTCGAAGAAAGTTTCGTAAATTCGCTGCAAAGTCTACCAAGTCGGATCAAGGAAGTGTTGACTTGTCTTCTTGAAGTTTTGAAGACAAAGTTCAAGTTTTTAGAATAAGGTCCATTGCTTATGTTAGTGGCGAGGCAGCTTATAGCTACTTAATACTAGGTTTACGGAACGCGTCGAAAAGACGCTAATTTTTTAATTTACAACAAATATTGAAATAACTCTCGTTAAAAGTCAGAATAAATTACTTGCTTTTATAAACTAATATAAAACAGCTGCTTTTAACGCTAAGTAAATCTAACGTTAATCTGTATTGTATAAATATATTTTTCTATGCATTCATTTTAAAATGTTATACGATCGTCATGAAGTGTTTTTGTAATTCAAGAAACTGTTTGCACGTAATATCACCATTTGCTATGAATTGAAGTATTAAGCGTAAAACAGTAATCTTAATATTGGAATTATCAAGCCGTAAATACCAGTATGCAATGCATATACGTGGTTTTATCATAATGACAGGGTCATTCGATTCACACATGATTAAAGAAGTTTATCATAAAATTTCTCGTTTTAATAATTTTCGTAACTGTAAAAGCGAAAATCGGAAACCTGACACTTGATATTTCTGACAGTTTTAACATAAAAAGCGAGAGGGACAACGATTATGGTGCCCACATTATCAATAAATGCAGAGAAAATTGTGGTAGAGAAAATGATCAAATTTTATTATCGGCTAGAATCTCTTGCAAGGCATTTACCTTGATAGTTCAGGTTGATAGTGCTGTCAACCATCATCAACATTGTTATTGCTCGTCTCACAGACCTTATATAATCAAGACGTACACGTCGTCTTGTGAAAAAACCAAAATTATTTGGTAAAATGTCGACATATTAGCATGTGGCCTGAAGTTACACGGGCCCACAGAGGGTTAACTTCATTAAAGTCGACGAAATATTGCCGAAACTCTCGCAGCACGTTTCTAATACCAGAAGCCTAACACATGCCAGTGCATTTCATGAACACCGTTTCACCGGCCGCGCGTCGCAACCATAACCACTACTAAGTTGAACTGGAACAGCGTTCCGCGTTCAACAAATCGTTCGTCAACGCAATCGTATCCATTAGCGGACTTTATAGGCGGTCACGGCGCCGAGCCATAAAAATCTGAAGGTCTCTATGATTTTCGCGGTCCGATCATCAATCCGCGTCGCTCTATCGCGGTCGCTTCCTCATCCAGCCAATTTCACGGGACCCGGTCCGGGATCGTTTACGCGCGCGCCGCGCCGCGGGTGTTATCGCAGTTTTACGCGGGTCGTTAGCCGATATTACGTGAAATCAGCGACCACCGCGTCCTCGTAAATATCCCCGGCGAACTCGTTCCTCCGGCGCTCGGGCGGCACCGAAATTTCGACGATGAAGTCGCACGAGGCAGTGCATCGGATGCGTCGCGCTCGGTTTTCCGGGGGCTCGCGCATAAATCTCCGGATGCAGCCGGGCCCCGGCTGGAACGAAGCCCGAGCGTTGCCGCGCGGTGCAAGTTTTTCCTTCTTTTTCTTGTTTAAGTATGTCAAATCCGTGAGAAGTTATTTAACTACATTTTACGAACATGGAGAGAAGAGTATGTTATACGAGTACCACATTACAGTGAATATTCATATTCGTTATAATATCGAAAGACATTCTATCTTTCTCCCTGAGATTAACCGTTTACGTTATGGTTACCATAACTGACTCATTCCCAGTAATAGCAAAATTTTAAAAAGGTCTTCTAGTCATTACACGATAAACTAGTCCTTCGAAAATTTAACAAAAATTTAAGTCACTTAGTCCAGTGTTAGGAAACCATATTAAAGGGTATTTATCTCAATTAAGGAATACGATAAATTATAGTGATCGTCTCTCATTTCGTTGCAAGTGAACGCTCTTCCCAGGCTTTAGTGAGCATACCAGGGAATCACAGATTCGGTACGAAAGCTTTGGAAGTATTTTTTACAGAGACTCTATCTTTTTACTAACTCGTTACTACATAATTTAAATTTTTCCTTTAAACGTAGCTATTCCATCAATGTAGGGAATATGAATAATATCTAACAAAGTGAAGAGAGCATTCGATACCTAGATGAGATGGGATCCAAAAGAACCTGCTAAAACTATTACCAGGAATTTTATGAAATACCTTGAATTTTTTTATGTCTACAATGAACGGTTTAATTTGGGTTTCTATTTTTAGTGTTTGTAAAGATAGAAGAGCACTGAGGATAACAGTGAAAATGATAAAACCATGATTCATATGTCGGAGAGTGACTTTGCGGTGCAAGTTGCACCATGCAACTGCGTTTTGCGGCGGCAGCCAGGCCCGGAAATGGTTCGGAGCCGCGCAACACGCCGGTGAATTGATTCTTACGATTACGCCCCCGCTGCTTTATCGGCCCGGCGGGAATCCGGGCGCTTGGAGATCGTTAAGGCCCGAAGAAAAGCTCGGACACTCTCCGCCACTGCTAAAGAGCACTTCGCCAGCTCCGCGAACAATCATACGCTTTCTCTCCGTAATGATCCGGGGATACTTAATAACCGGCGTCTTTTGTTGCCGGGAACGATATCGCCGCGCAGGTGTCGCCTTTTGTTTCGTCTCGCGCTGAAACCGAAAGCCGCCTCGCGACGATGCCGTGTCGGCTCGATACACGCGAGATTGATGTACATCATCAGGAAATTTTGGTTTCAATAGATAACGACGGGAACGCTAGACAAAGGTTTAGCGCTGCTGGAAAATCTCTTGGCGATTTTATGGATGCCGTAGCGGATGTTTTAGTAAATATTGTCTGCTGGAATACACTATGTAAACGAAGTACTCGGAATTTCTCGTTCGAAATTTCCGCGGTAGACGTATCGAAACAATTTTTTGTATGTAAGTAGGCATCACTGTACTGTAGTAAGTAAATGTATCCTTTCGATCATTTTTTGTTTTCACACATGTTGTCCTGCTCAAAAAACTAAGCGGCTCTTGTTTTTTTATATCGGCAATAATTAAAGGGGTGAATACCATCCTCAAAAGCGTGTGACGAGAATAATTGGATTTTGAACGCACATTAAAATTCGAGAGAAATCCGTACTTCCACGAGGAATTTCAATTACGATAAAATGTGAATTATTTCATCCTTTTTGTTGTAGCAAGTAATAGAAAAATTAAAAAAAAAGTATTTTAGTCATTGTACAATTTTTCAAACAATTCCAGAAAAATCGTTGAGTCCAGTTTGAAAAAAGTTATACCATTTCCAGAGGTGTCGGAATACTGTTTTTAACCGCATTTTACACATCTATATACGACCTTCAAACGTTGGTGCATGTGACCTATTATTCCGTAGGCTACAAAATCAATTTCGAAAAATAAATATTTTATATATCAGTTACAAATTAGGTTTGCTATTTTTACATAATATATTTCTCCTTCGTCAGTAATTTTGAAAAGTCGTGAATTGCACGGCGAGTTTGGCTAGTGTTCTTCGATTTACTTTGCAATTTAAAAAGACAAGCGACCCGGCGGAGGAACGGCAAAAATCCAGCAATTTCCGGGGACTGCTTCTGTTTCATTCGAACGGCTGTCCCGCGGCTAAAGCAAATTATCGCGAGAGCCGGTCGCAAGATTGATCTCGATCAGGAAATTTCATTTTCAAAGGATATGACGACAGCGACGCAGAACGAAGTTCCATAATTATTGGAAAACGGGTAACCGGTTTGGTCCTCTGCGAGAATCTCGATGTAATGAGCATGTGACGCATGCTAGCGAGCGATTTAATTATCTTGGCCCCCGAAAGTCGATGGAATTTAACCATCCGGATAATTCGCGGGGAGACAGAAGGAACTCCGGACCAAGCAAGATTACATCGGCTCTCACTGGACGGACTCGTAAAATTCCGAGAAAATTAAGGGACGTTCGAGTCGGAACTTTCGTTACGGTCTAATAACTTCATCCCTGTCGCACGTATTTATATAATATCGTGGCGCCATCGTCCAAGTTAAATTGAAAGTCCGCTCAGCCCGCGCCGCTCGGCGCCGCTCCGCGCTGCTCAGCGCCGGGAACCGAGGACAGACGGAGCCGGCTCTAATTACCCGTGTTATTTTTCCGAAGAAGTTGATGTTGATCGAGAGGAACATTTCCATTCCCGGCCGTGAATCTCGGCGACGCGACGGAAAGAGAGCAAACCCTCCGGCGCAGTTAGCGAGGAGCCGTCCCACGGGAGGACGCGTTACCCGGCCCGAAGCCGAGGGTGGGACGTGCGAGAGATTTGTGTATTTTGACGAGTTTCGGCCTCGTCAGGACCGGATGTCTCCACTCGGAAGGCTCGAGGCGCGGCCAGCTGTCTCCCCGCTTCTCGAGCCGTGTCCCTTCCGCGCCCTCTCGATCCTCTCCAGGACGCTCCGTCATTATAAATGCAAATAACCGTGCGCACTTTTTTCCTCCGGACGGAGGAGCGCTCGAGTTCCTGGCTAATTAGTAAGAGAGATGACGGGAAACTTGTTTAGACGCGATCCCTCGAGCTGCCGGCTGCTGGCCTGAACATCGAGAAGTAGCGATGCTTTTTCTTCATTCGAAGCCTTCTGCGCTCTCATCGCCTCACTCTCGGATGTTCACCGAGGATGATGCGGTCTACAACTGCGAATTTATTCTACTGCGACAGAGTTCGTTCTGTTAGGACAGTGTTAACTCTACTTTGACACAATTTATTCTACCATTACAGAGTTTATTAAACTAGGGCAGAATTTATTCTACCTTCACAGTTATTTATACAGTTAATTGTTGATGTTATTATCTCTCTTAGGGTTGACTTGCGATTGCTGAACTGTGGAGGTGACTTCGTCGAGTGAATTTCTTTGCTTATACACTCAGGAATTGTTTTACACGTTTCTTTACCTATTGTTGTTTTATATGTTTTCTTTATACACTAATACTAATATATTGTAATACTTTTTCTATTCATTTAGATCATTTACAATCAATTCTCTCATGTAATTATGATAAAATTTATTGACGGTTTGCTGTAACGTGAGGAGTAATTTGAATCGTTACATTCGATCATTGTACATTATATAGTATAATAACTTGTCAGTGATCGTCATTAGAACTGCAAAAATATTCGATTTACTTGGGAAATCAGTATGTTATACCTTTCTAATATAAAATTGCTAGTATCGGTATGTATAACACAGAATGTTTAACAATTTAACGAAGTAAAATAATTTCTCAATGTTTCTCCATGCTATTTTCTTTATACTTTAATTAAAAAAAAATTGTTCTTTTATTTTGTTTATATTTTAATAAAAATATTCTTTTTAAAAAGACATGTTTTGTTCGATAAAGGTAAAGTTAATTATGCCCGAAAAGAAAACAAATGCACGACACTTGGTTACCCGTGGAATATTTGTGTATTTATCCTCATACGCAATGGTACTTGCCCCTCCACGGTACACGGAAACGCAACAAATGGATAGAAACGGATCAGGTGAATCCGCGAGCATGGCTCGAAGCTATCGGTCGGCGCAGCGTCCGCCGACTTGCGCTGGGCTCCGGAAAATGGGATTTGCATCGGAGCACGGGTACAAAGCACGGCAAATATTTGTCACGGTTGTTTTTGGATCTGTGTGAAGGCGGTTTCCGATCTTCGGTCGGAAAAGTGTCCACAAACCGGGCCGGTGGCGCGTGCGCGACCGCTCGCCACCGCGTTTCGGCCGGCTGACGGCGTGGCGGCGCGACGCCAGGCGTCGTCAGTAGCGCGGCGTGCGCCGTCATACTCGCACGTTCCTCTCTTCGAACCCGCGCAGTCCCATGTAGTGCGGGTCGACGCACGTTCTTCTCAGAAAACACCGCAGTCTCGATCGCCGACTACCATCGCCTAACATACGAAACGAAGTTCTCGAGTTCCCACGCAGGGCAGATCGAACGAACCTGCGAAAACGGGACCGATCGGTAGCCGCGCGACCAAGTGCAGGTGCACGCTGCAGTCTCGGAAAGAGCAGCGTGTCGACAACGGACTCGAGACGAACTGTTGATTCGAGCCGATGGAAAATTAACCCGACGAACTGTGCGCGTCGGTGGCCGCAGAGGCAAACAGAGGACGATAAACTGTCGCGCGACCACCTTCCAGCGGAATTTTTCCCGGGGTTCCGTGCGGCTCGGTATTCAATACGCGGGACATGCGTTCGCGGTTATCGCGCCGGAATAAATCGCGATAAATCGCCGGTTCGTGCGTCCGAGCTGCCGGCCGGCGCCACGCTATACGGCTTCCTCGCACGTGTCCCGCGGAACGTGCTTCCTCGTTTTAATCGGTTCGCCTCATTAAGGGTTTATTAGCGCATTAGTCGCGCACTCTGAACCCGAGCGATGCTCCTCGCGGAGAAGTTACCCGCTTGGCTCCGATTGGCCGGGTCGCTCGACCGGTACGCGGTTTCGTCTCTCGTTCGACCTCGTTGACGATTCTTCTTTGCTTCCGGCGATGCTTCCTTCCACGAGCTTCTATCCTTGCCACTTGTTCGATGGTTTATTACGTCGCTCGTGATCGATGTCTGCTGAACAGTCGTTCTAGAAGACCTGTGAGAAAGTGTTGTGAGAGTATAGTGAAGTTTACCGTGTCCGGGGTTGCCGAGATCACCGAGCTTGGAGCGATATGGCGACTGGACAGCAGGAGGGCAAGGAATCTCCCAGGTATACTTGATGCAATTTCCTCCTCGCTGTTCTTTAGATTCGATCTCCGTAGGACGCTATATGTATTACGTTGTTCTCGGTGTCCGAAGAGTTTCGAGAGGAAGAGGTCTCGATGAGCGGAGTTCGATTTTTCAAGTACCACTGCGTAAGCCGGATCTGGGCCCAGAAACTCGCTCGAATTCTGTTTTCTCGTTTACTGCATTGGTTTGATGATTGGATGCCTTGCAAAATATTCTTTGATATGAGAATCATTTTCTCAGATAATTTGTGACAAAAGTGGTGGAAGACGAGACACAAGTTTGCGTACCTCGTAAATTCTTTAAATCGGTGATATAGAGACAAGATTTTCATAGGGATGTATAAAATAACAAACCACTCTTAAGAACTCTAGTAAGAGCATTAGAATTAATCAGTGAAACGATATTAAGCACAAGATGAATTTGTCCAACACGTTGGATTCAAAGAAATTTTTGAAGAAACGTCGGAGTGTATATGAGCCGTTTATTTTGAAAATGGCCTAAGTCCATTTATTTTAACATCCGGATATTTTGCGTTTTAATAAATTTGAAAATGTTGGTAACTGATAACAGAGCGTGGTATAATGTTTTTGTGTTCCTAAGGGTGCTTTGCTGAAATGAAATTATATGTGACGTAAAAATGTAAATATTAAGATAACTAGCTCGATGATTTTGGAAATTATATTGTTGTCTTAATCATGACTTTTATTTCGGCAATATGAGAGACCCAATATGTTCGCTCGCCTGAGCAGTATTAATATGTGTACAGAATAATGTGTTCTAGGCAACCGAATCGCGTGACACAATGCTATATTTCTATCCATATTTTCCAGCACCAAATCTCGCGGAACATAAAGTAGCTAGTCGAACGAGTATCATCACGTTCCTCATTAACTTACGCACTAATTTCCCGGAAAACATTCTGTCCACGAAACTATAACATACGGCCGCTGGTGAAAGTGTTTTCCACTATAAACTAGCAATTTCTGTTGCTTTTTGCCACACATGATAAAAACCATTATCTCTAAAACCGCGAAGATAGGAATATTAAATAAATATAGCACGTGGCAGCGGTTAGATAACAGAGAATTACCCGTAGTATGTTGCGATGGGGAGATAAAACAATTGACACCATTGTGCCATCAGCGGCCTCTAATCGCTGGAATTCACATAACGCCGTAGTGGTATTAGCGGTCGGCATTAGCAGTCGTTATTGTATTAAACAATAGGGACACGCATGTGTATCGCGAAATGCGCCTGCGATAGACGGTCTCGTTACACAAGTTTCGGTTAACAATAACAAAGTCGTGGCAGCGTTCCATTACAAACCGATCCCTAATGGCTTTGCAGCCGCTATGTTCATAGTTACAGCGTGATACATATGAAAACTATGGTTTTGCAAACTGCATTTTTGCTGATTGAAATATCCGAGAAATGTTCAATGACTATGCTGAGAACAGAGCTCAGCATTCTCCTTTCGAGTAATAATCTCCGACGAAATTATCGGATTATGTTAGAAATATCTAGTCGAGAATCGCAGATATAAACACTGTGAATCTTTATACATTTATGGCATACGTGAGTTCATAAAGTTTTGAGTTAATTTTTCTGGCCAGAGTCTAACATTGCACTAAATGTGTCTTCTCACAACTCACAGTTTCGATTTATTTTGTGTCGCCGCCAAAAAGACATTGCCGTCGAACGCTTCGATGATTGATTTCTCGTGACTCTATCGCAATAAAATGTCGACTTCGGCTCGAGATCGGAAGGAATTAACGTCCGCGCGGAACAGTTGCGAGCGAAATTCAGGCAGTCGTTCTTGGATTCCTCGGCGCGTCCAATTACCGAGATATCGAGCGAATCCCGCGGATTACGCGGCGTTTACACGGTCCCCAGTCAACGACCCAGTCAACGACAATGCATTTTTCCCGAAATGCGTCAAAATTAAATGCCGGCCGGTGCGCAACAACAGACGGGCACGTAGGCAAATGCCGCGGTGCTCGAATACGGACGAGCGGAACGTGTGCGCTCGCGATCGACCGTGTGCAGTCGTAACTGCACCACACAGCACCGGGGCCCGCCGGAAATTGCAAACAAAACTTGAAATGCGCGCCGACCTGTGTCTACCGGTCGACATAATAACTGATTAAAAATACGCAAATTGCAGCGCACCGCGTTCGCTCGAATAACGCGGCCAGTATCAGTAATCGGAAAGCGATAAATCGGCCGCGTTTTCGTCGCGGGAACACGCGGACGCCCCTCGACGTGCAGCGAATCGCCGATGGGTCGCGTGTGACCCGCTGCCGGCCTTCGGGAATAGGAACGCTAATACGCTGGGGTGGAATTCGCGTTTAATCGAGGGTAACGTGAATGTTAAGCGCTACTGTATTATGGGAGGATTTAGGGTATCACAGTTCATTACTTTCTTTCGCGGAGAGATCCGCGACAGTTATGAAGTGATCGAATTTATGGGGGAGCTTGAGGAAGTTTAACCGTGGATCGTTCTACTGTCAAGGTAGCTGCGATTTCTAAGGGAATCATGAATTAGCGGTGGATGAAATCTATATATGTTGGAACTAATTATACTAAATGCGCGCGTTAGCATTTACGAGATATTTCTTCATCCCTGTCAAGACCCCGCTCATGCATAGTAAATCATAGAGTCTTGGAAATGAATCTTGACAAATATCACGACTTCGCATTGTTTCTACAGGGTGGCCACAGAATGACTGAATGTTATGGAACAACAATTTAATATAGAAATGCAATTAACCCTCGGTGTATAGAAATCGTCCAATTAGTCAATTTTCAGCAATTGATGAAATAAATGGATCTTACACTGCGAACAATAGAAACACTAGTGAGTCTACATGCAGTATCTGCAAAAATATGTATGGAAAACTTGACGAATAAAGCTGAGAATCGTCATAAACATCGTCAATCGTATTGTTCTGAAAATGGCCCGCCCTCTGAAGATTAATCAGTATGAACTTCTCAGTAGTCATTCTGTACCAGTAAAAAACGAAAGAAACGTAACAAAATCTGGCAAAACACAGCGAAGTTGGCAATGACCGAAAACTCAAACGTACACGGTCTACCGACAAAACCGTCTCGCATTTTCGTCAAAGCTTCTTTACGGGTGTTCACCCGGCATGGAAAATATTGTTTGCGCCAACGTCGTCCAATTCCATTAGACTTGGACCGACAGCGTGCGGCGGTCGCAAGGATTTATGCTGTCTGCGCCGGTGGCCGTAGCTGTCGCTGGCTGGATAGGTGAAAAAGGAATTGTTCGCGGCTCGGTCACACATCCGCCTTGATATTCTTCTTCCACATAAATTTGTCAAGGCGGATGGAACAAGTGAGCGCAAGACGATCCGCATACCGCGTCCGCGTGTTCAAGTACCCTAAACATAGCTCTAGAGATGTTAATTCGATTCGCGGAAGAACTGGCGCGGCTCGGAGTTTCGTCCACGGCCAACACGAGCTCGCGCAAACTTTCGTTGCGATAAATTAAAGGGTACAGCCGGAATTCCTGCGGGACGCGAGCTAAGGGGTGTTCGGGCGACGAATCGGGGGCGAACGATTCGGTGGCGGTGTAAAAACGCGGCGCGGCGCGTCGCGGCGGGAAGAAAGACCGTGAAAAATCTGTCGGTCCGCGCGCGATATTGTGAAGCGTTCCCGGCGGCTGCGAGAGCGGAATGCTCGGCCGGGAACTATCTAAACCGGCGCGGCTGTGGAATTTAATCTAAACACGAAGACGCGAGTAATCTCGGGTGTTCGTCGGATCGTGAAACACCGGGCAAACAAGTTTTCCGTTTCCATGAGCGACATGCGAGGCACCAACGATCCCGTAATTCTTCCATCGGCGGGGGTGACCTCTCCATCCCCGTTGTCTCCTTCGTCACAACTTATTACGATTCAGCGTGACTCCCTCCGCCCGCGCAAGGAGACTCCAATATTCCGGATATTGTACGAACCACGGCAACCGATTATTTTTTCTTCTTCCCGTCGTTCTTTTTTCCTTCTCCTCATCCTCTCCCTCCTCCCCCTCCTACTCCTCTTGCTCCTCTGCTTCTATCCTGCCCTTTTCCTCCTCTCTTGCTCTCGCTGCCCTGCTGTTCGTCCGGTTATTACGAAACTCGCTTTCAACGGAGGCTGGTGGCACTACCTATACGTGCCACGAGAGAAAAATGTCGGATGTATGCCCGTAGGGCTTTGTCATTTTCGTCGTGGGCTCTCTCACAGCTTTTCCGCGCTTTTCTGAGCGCCGCTTTCGCTCTCGGACGCCGACGGCGAAAACCCTCTTCCTTCCCGGCCCCGCCGGCACGCCACCGGCAATGAAAATACGCGCTTCTTTATTTTTAACGCACGGTATATATTGGCAAGCCCTTTGTGC
>CM052149.1:2043216-2137174 GCA_028455555.1 Augochlorella aurata | reverse complement strand
ATACTAAACTTATTTTAAAAACTACCTTTAGAATATATTAGTTATAAGGTTAATAAATATGTGGATTTTTAATTTTCTGTATGTTTTTGTTTTTCATTTCCAAACGGGAAAATCACCAGTTTTGGAGTAAAATAATATGCGGTCATTTAACTGTTGAGATATCTTAGAAGAGCATAGTGATTCAGTATGGCATTAACTCTGTTTCTCAGATAACGCAAATGGAAAACGATCGCATAGATTTTACTGCGTCGGTAGCAATCGATATTTTCAGTATTAATTATACATTACTAAAAACATTTGAAACGCCGAAACAGTAAATACTGCATTGCATACTCCACTTCGTACTGCTCATACAATTCATACAATACATATGATTCATACAATTCATACAATTCATGCGATTCATATGATTTGTATAATTTCTATGACGTGTACAATTTGTACAATTCATATTTTAAACATGATTTTGTACGACAAACACTTTGATGTAGCAAACTTGGTAGGAGATCCATCATCTATAGATTACTAGATCGCGGATATCATATAAGAAAAATGACTAAAAGAAATGTGGAAAAATAGAAAGATTCGGGGAACTTGAAAATATCGATGCGTTATACTAAACATATTAACCCTCTTAGTGCCGGCGAAAAAGTGGTGCCTATGCGAGAATAACCGGCCGAATTTCACAGTTTTGCTAGGGTTTGGGAAAATGTTCATAAAAACCAAACCAGAAACAATATTTACATGATTCAAAAAGCAGTATATTAAGGACGAAATAGAGAACAAAACAATGGCACTAGTTTTTCTATATTCATTGAAAATTATATAAATAACAAAGGTATAAGTGATTAAAAAAAAAAAAGAAAAATTGAGTTCTCTGTTTCAAAACGTAATTGCACATAGGAAAAGCCATCTATTTATCATAATCTCATATAGAACATTTATTACAAAGTATATACTTTAAACAAAGGTAGAAGCTTCTAAATGGCAATGACCCGCAGTCTACTAATCACAGTTCAGGCTTCCTTAACCCCTCGTCGTACTTCGACGTACATCGACGATCACTGTTTCAACAGAAGACGATAACCACATTGTAACTGTGTTCCACTTCGAATCCATCACACGAAACCCACATTTGACCGGCGTGTGCAATTAACCGGTTCTGAAAACTATTTTTCCGCGCGGCCGGGAAATCACTGATAAGGTCGAGTCCTGACTCTAATGCGGAGCGACTTTTTCGGTCGGTGGCAAAAGATAACGTTGATTTAAGGCAGCACTTCGGCCAAGGGGGATTGACAAATTGCCGGGGACTCGAAAACCGACGCGGATAGAAAAGCGGCGAACGGTCCGACCGAAGGTGAAAGGTAATATGTCGCGACAGAAAAGAAAAGCTCTCGAGCGTTTGACGCGTACTTTGCAGGCCGGGGCTGATCGAGAGAGAGGAGAGGACAATAGGGCCGATAAATAAGTCCGTAATCGGTAGTCCGCGTTCGGGTTTAACCCGAGAATGGGCTCGATCGACTCCCAAAGGTGATTCCGTGAGGGTCGAGGTCTGTGTTTGGCCAAGAAAGCTCTTCCCGGGCCCCCTTAAGCTCGATCGCAGGCACACCTCGGCCGAAAGGGCTCCACCTCTCTCCGGCTTTTTCACCGACGTCTTCTTACCTCGTGCTTCACCGCCCTTCGCTCATTGGCCGCCTGTTATCCTACCCTCTCGACCCAGCTCCGTCCCCAGCGCCGAATCCGCGCGTATGCGAGACTACCTCCGAAGAAAAGAAGCGACTGTAATTAACGGCGCTCTCCGTTCTCATTTTTCACGAGCACTTCCCTTAACGGAACTGGCCACGCTTCGCGTTATTGAAGATGACGAGGGGGTCGATCAAGAGCGGTCCGAGGAGTCACGCGATACCCTCCTGCTCTTTCGCGAATGCGAAACGATGCTCTCTCGAGGCGAAGCTAATTCCTTCGAAAGAAACGGCAAAGTAGTTACGGAAATTGCGGCCGTTGCTGGTTGATTCGAGGCCAGACAACGCGGCGTCGGGCTACCCGTAACAAGTGGCCGTTGCTTCCTGCGGCGCTTCAATGTGTTCTTAATGGTAATTGTTCTTTTTCTGAGATCCGCGTTGTGTACGACATGGATTAAGACGATTTCGTTCTTGATGTCGAATGGCAGTTGACTACCGTTTCTAGTCATTACGCATCATTTCCATATTGACTTGACTCAGCGTGAGTTGATGATGATTTTTTTTAGGGTAGTGGACTGTATAAATATGTATAAATATCGATTTACCAATGAATTTAAGGTTCATTATAATTTAGTATATGAATCTAAGTTTATTATCAGCTAATGTATTTTTAAATTTATAGGATAGTGGACTGTATTTAAATTTAAAAACTGTTTGATGAAGAGACTTTGTGTTTGAGTAAGACTTCGTCGTGAATAATTCGAGTGGTAAAAACGTGTTAGTTTAACTATTGTACATTTCCTGGGGACCAAGAATTTATCAATCACAGCTAGTTGGTGGAGTTCGTTTATAAAACAACTATATTTATGTATAAATTTAAGGTTTATGAATAAAATTATAGGAAAGGCAAATTTAGATAATTTTATATTATAATTTAAATCCATGCATTAATTGATAATAAACTTAGATTCATATACTAAATTATGATGAACCTTAAATTCATTGGTAAATCAATATTTATACATATAATATAAGTTGGTGGAATGGTTGGATACGTCCTAGTTGAATCGAATATTTTGTATTTTAGTTAACTAGATGCATTTATGACATAAATCGGTAGATGAAGTATGAAACAGTGAAAACATTGGAAGAATTTACGTGCACAGTCATGTTACTCTCGACTTAATAAAATCATTAAGGGAAGAAATACATTTTACTGAACCTCTGTTACTCTTAATAAATGAAACTAATAATATTTCACGTCGAAACAACAAGCTGTAGTAGAAGAATGAAAATACTTCTGCCTGTATAGCAATTTCAGCAGGTTTCTGTAAGAGAAGGACGGCTCGGTAGAAGCTTAGAACCTTCTTTCGACCAGAAATTACGTCCGCGGCTTATACACAGCGGCCAGATGAAAGTCAAATCGAAACGCAGACGAGAGAAGAGGATAAGTCCGCCGAAACGGCCAATGGCCCTTTCAGCCTTCCGAGGCGTACTCTTCCCCCCTGGAAAACCGATATCTGACGAGAAAGGTGTCTGCGGAACGTTTCTTCGCCTCCCGGTGTATCTAGACGACAACGCAAAGTGCACAAAAGCGACGAAATGCCGCTGGAAATAGCGTTTTACAGGCCGCCCTCGATGTACATCCATTTGTATACGTTTCCACGCCCCCCTAACGCGCGTCTGGCGTCCTGGACCAATGCGTGCGGGACCATGGGGTGCCAATCGAGGGGGAAATATAAAGTGTGCAGACCGAGCCGTGTGATAGAACATTGGAAACGATACGGGGAAAGCGTCTTATAGAATCGGATCTCCGAGTCCAACTAAACCCGACACAAATCACGCTCTCCTCCCGGTTCTTTGATTTATCGAAATCCTTGTTGAGAAACCGCTGAGGATCGACTGACCGACACGAATGCAATCGGGACGGAGTGTTTGCCGAGTACAGAATTCTCCCAAGTTTTTGGGAATTGGAACGGATGCAATATCCAATCTTGCTGTTATTAGAAAATATTGAAGATACTTTCATTGGAAATATTGACAAATTATAAGATAAACTCTTGTCTTGACCATTCCTCTAATTGAATATCATATTTTTACTTTTATTTTACTTGTATTTTTTTTTCATTCCCGATTGTTTAATCAGATGTTACTTCGCTGTATCTGTGCTACTGTAATACAGCATCAACCTCAGAGTGAATCGTATCAAATAATTTTTACTTACGCTCAATCGTATTTAGATGATTGTCGACGGTAAAAAGTTTGTACAATAAGAAGAATAAAAATCATAACTAATTGATAAACATGAGTAAGTAAAATTTCAAATAATAAAAATATTGAATTCAACTTCTGAAAATGATCAAAGGATAAATCACATTTTTATTTGGTCTCTGCGTCTTACAATTGAGTCGATTAAAATCATAGTAGACATGTTAAAAACTTACTTATCTCTAAGATAATTATCTTAACAATGGTCAGAAAACAGTATACACGTTCGTAAAAAGTAACACTCTTTGTTTTTCACAATGAGGAAAATGTGAGCCGCTCAATTGTTGCGGATAACTTTCATTCTGCGGTTTGATTATTACGGTAGGATACACGAAAAGTATAACGGGGAAAACAGAGTGTTCCAGCACCCCCTAATTCATGCAAACGCAAATATACCCGGAGAATGTAGCTGAATGCGGCAAGCGGCTGCAAACCATCGTACGGTGGAAGCCAGGGTGGAAGATCAAATTGCAAAATTCCTCCGGTAGTTCCTACCTCTTCCGTGTTCTGGGCGATGAACACCGTGGAGGCCACTTTCTCCGTGATTCGAAAGCGGCCATGAATCTTCCTTGGGAATTCATTTTCGCTCCGACCCAGGCCAGCTTAATCGGGTTGCTGGTGCGCGACGAATGGGACAGAAGAAAAGACGCGGAAGTTTCTTAATTATGCTAGTGCGTGGCCCTCGGGGTAAGGTCTTCTCGGACGGCAAGCAGTTCACGATTGCGACTACGACGCAGACGACGACGACGACGACGACGACGACGACGACTATTAGAAGGACGTCTCTGTTTCGGCTCCTCCGTCTCACCTCGCCGAGACTCTCCTCTACGTGACGTGCACACTGAACGTCCGATATTCGCCGCTCGATATATACCTTCGGGGTTTTTGGCTCATGCACTCCCTATCTCATGCACTGCCAGCCCTATTGCCATCCCTTAAAATGCCATAATACAAAAATCCATAACTTTTGCCGCATTTTTTATAAACATATCCAATGAATTTTATCAAGAAATTTGAATTTTCGAGGTATTACATTGGGTTGATTAAAATTAGAAAATGAAAGAAACGTTGCGAAAAATCATACAGTTTCAAAGGGGATGAAATGTACAAATAATATGAAGTAGAAACGAACTGACAGGTTTTACATTGCCCCGCTTGATTGGCAAAGATATGATGAAATATTGGAAATTACTAGAATATCATTTTATTACAAAACTGGCTCTGAATCTGCTGAAATGCTAATAACTTTGAAAAATTCATAGCAGACTAAAATGTAACGTAACATTTATCCAATATGAATGAATAGAAAGGAAGATTAGTATCAACTTCGTTGAAACAGTCGAGTTGAAATATTATCATACCTATGAGTGTCGTAAAACACTTTATAACTAACCCTCTACTGTAATTGTTTAATTCTATATTGATGAGCATGATCGTCAGACTGCGGACTTTATACATTTATGACGTCTCAATATCGATATCTAATTTAAACGCTATTAGGGTAATAATATATTGTACATTAGGGTATTACACCTTAATTAGGGTAGTGGAGTTGGTTAGTGTTTGGTGACAAATTGCTGCGCCTTCTATTTGTTTTCTTTATATTTATAAAATAAGATAGAAATTATTTATTCTTTTATCTCGTTTATTTCTCTTTAAAAATTCTTTAACTCTAAATAGATAAATACAAAATGAATTATACCCGAAAACAAAGCAAAGGCACAGCAGTAGATCACCCCACAGTAACCGGTTTCACTACCCTATTAGAGAATAATTTTGTCGATTTTGTTCGTGGTGTATTGTGCCGTACTCCTTAGAGCTTCTTCTACATCCCTCCGACCACAGTCGATCCGAGCGGGGTGGCTGGGGGGGGCGGGCCGATATGGAAATAAGATCAATACTATTGTTTCGCGGTTTGCACCGCGAAATTGGGTCGTATTTTATTTGCCGGGAACCCATCAAGACGCACGACATCCTCGTCCCTTCTCGACGTAGGGGACACCCCCGAACACACCCTGATTTATTGATCGTCAATCGCTCCTCTTCTCCTTGATATTCATGATACGATTGCTTCCAGCCTATTTTCCGCGGAGCAGGAGATCGTTCCATTTCTGGGGACCGGTCGTATAAAACCCGTTCTGATTACTCTCGGTGCGTGTGCAAAAGCGGCTCCTAGTGCACCCAGCTTTAACCGAGTTCACGGTGTAACCGTTCTAACGCGTTTTCCAGAATTTCTGATGTAACACACGTCCTCAGTATTAGATTTCGCCCGGTCAAAATCGGGGAGTAGAAATAAAGTATGATCGTAGGATATAGCAAAATTACGAATGGGCTGGAATCTCGTGCGAACGGAGTGGGTCCGAATTCTTTAAGAGATGCTACTTTCAGGGACACGCGTGAACGAAATGTATCGGTGCAATATTTCCAGAGATTTCATAGTTTTTGTTAACAGATATTATTCTGACCATTACAATTTAAATGATTTACTAGAAAGAGTTGATTTTATAGTCAATAGCGCTTGCCAGTGCGGAGTAAAATTGCAAGCCTTTAACCATGTTATACAGGGTGGTCCATCTAGTGTTTGGAATTTGAACTATCAGTTATTTGACTTTAGAAACGACAAATTACATTCGGAAAGTGACAGATATTTACTATAACCTTTGAAATTTACGAAATGGGTCGCTATTCGCTTCAAGAAAGTTGGGAAATATTAAAAACTTATTTCCAAAGTGGCGAGTCTTCAACTCAAACTGTGAGAAATTTGAAGAAAAAATTCGTCAAAGACATAACATTCGAAAAAATGTCAAGTCAGCCGTGGTGGTCATTTGAGCGAAATCATATTTCATAAATAAATGTCATGAAACAACCTTTTGAATAAATGTTCAACCAATGAAAAATATTAAGCCGTTTTTTTTATAGCAAAATGAAATTCCATTTTTTAAATGGACCACCCTGTATGACAATGTCCAGATTATGAGAACGAAAGCATGACGCTAGAAACATAGCTTTTCAAGTACTACTTTAGTAGTACTTAAGGGAATAAATTTACGATTTTCTTAAACAATGTTACATAAAAATATAGAAACTAACAGTAAGCAATATTGAATATATGTAAATGTAATAACTCTGTATTTGCTAATAAACCATCAGGTTTAAAGCATTAATAGATAAATAAATAAATATGTGAGTGTAATATTTACCACGGGAATTTGTTTTAACGTTATTCTAACTATGGATGTTTATGCAAGATAAAAATTGTCTAAGTTGATTGTAAAGAACGGAATTCGGGAGAAAATGTTTTCTCTCTCTGAATGACTTGATTCAGTTATACACAATATTAAAACATTGTCAAAATTTGTCTGTCTCCACAATTTTGGTTTCGACCATGTTATTTTTGTCGTATCTGCATTTTATGTTATATCCATACAGTCCATTATTATTAATCCACTATAATTTGAATTTATTCATATGCGAGAGTACAGCTTTTAATACATATAAATAATAATACATATATACGTACATGGTAGATTACGGATTTTATGCATTTATTACCGAAATATATCAAGCGCATAGCAGGAAAAATATTTAATCAATTATATATCGTTTTCAACTCACTAAAATGATGAAGAATAGAAATTAATGTCTACATGACTCCTGTATCATGCAATTGTCGAAGAGATTTTCTATTTCGCATAAAAATTCGCAGTCTGCTGATCAATTTTAAGAAAATCTGCATTTATTCTAAAAACGATAAATTGACTGTTCTCTCAATTAATGAAGTCAATTTTTAATTTGCATAAAAATCTGCCGTCCACTGATCAGTCTCTAGAAAATCTGCATCTATTCCAGAAACGATAAGTCAATCACTATCGACGATTAATCGCGAAAGTATTCATAAAATAATCAATTACCGGACAGCACAGTTAACAATTAGGTGCAAGGGAGGCTGCCGCCACGGTCTGGTTGCGACGATAACAGCAGGAACAACGACGTCACACGGTGGATCATCGAATTACCGGGAAACCAGCTTCTCGCGAGATGTGTCGTAAAATCTAGATGAAAATTACGGGGAAACGAGGCGCGCTACGTGCCGGGCATATTATTCCGGGTGGGGTTCAGCGGGCGCGGGGGTGGGCAGAGTGACAAGAACGCGCGGAAGGTAGGCGAGCGAATAAAAAAGATGAACAGAGGCGAGAGAAAAACGGAGGGAGAGGGACAGAGCGTGACTATCGTGTCTATGCGTATTACGTTATGTCAAAGCCGACGCATCCATCACACAGCCGCTGACGCACGGACTCTTTTTCGTGTAGCGGCGTGCACGTGGAAACACGAAACCGAGACCCTTCTCCTGCTCAGCTAGCTCCGCGTCCCTGGGGATGGTCGCGGTGTCAGACGCAACGTTGACGTGACCTCCAAGATGACGCGCCGTTCCCCGACACCTTCAGGAATATGCGTACGAACGTGATTTTCCTGCCACGGTAATTTCGTTCGTGTCGTCAGTCTATTTTTTTTTACCCGGGAACGCAGACGAGATCGAGCTCGACTCGGAAACTCGAGCTTCCGCCGTCAAAGTTCTCTCCTCGTGCTCAGCTTTCGCTGATCAATTTCAGTTTGTTAACCATCCGATGGCGAACCATTTTTACAACTGTACCGATGTTTATAACAATTCTGAGTTTTATTCAGCAATTTTTCAAAACATATTATCAAAGATATCTTTTTGCAGAGTTAAATAGATTGTAAATATGATTACTATGTCGAAACAAATTTAATTGCCAAATTCTGTATTATATGGGCAGATGAAAGTATTTATAATCTATTTACTATTTCAAAAGTATATTTTCACTCCGTCCTAGTTGTTCCTAATGTAACAGAAATTTATTTTATTTAATTACGGAAAATTCAGCGATTCTATGAACGATGTAAAAATGTTAACTCGTTGAGCGCCGCGTCGGCCACATATGGGTGACTTTAATTTTTTGAAATTCATTTATATTTATTTCCAATTTAAGGGGATTTTTCGAGGGTATAGGTTTACAAGTGCCTTCACACAATGGTAGAGTTACATATACTGAAGCTAATGGCATTCGCATTCGGGGGAAAAAGGTTTATAGCTTCTGAGATATTTAACATCAAAGATTCTTTTCTGGTAATACACACGCAGTATGAATAATTTTTATCGAAACTGATGTACAGTATTCCAGTATATACAATTCTCGTTTTTACGACTTCGGTGGTGACGAGTTTTCCGACATGTCACGTATTTTTACTTGCGGAAAGGCAAAAATGCAATGTAAAATGGGGAGAATGACACGAGCGAACGAACGTGACAGATGTGGTTTCCGAAATTTCATTCTGTTTTATGTCAGTATTTATAGAATACTTCATAATAATTGCGTGAATGACATAACTCGCGTAAAGCTTATGATATATTAATCGAAGAACGTGGAAAGATAATAAATAAACGAATAGTTACGACAATGACAACGAATAAGTAATAATTCTCTTTCGCTTGGTCTGATCGTCCATCACTTTCATCTACGCCATTCTATTCTATTCGAACGCGTCATCGTTACACGGCAATCGCAATTCGTCTCTGAAAAGATCAAACAAAATCCATGCCGAATTAACAAGATGATTCGAGGCGCTCGTTATCATTGCTGAAATAGTGATAAACGAACGGTCCCGCAGACAAACGTAGAATTTAGTGAATGGTATTCCGCGACGCAAAGGTTAAACCCGGGTCGAAACGGCTTCGATTAACGAAGCCGGAGCGGCTGGCTTCCTTTGAAAAATGAATTACGAGCGAGGGGCAGACGCGTCGCGCGAAACGTCGCCCGGTAATTTTAATTTGAAGACCGCGGAAGGTTTCGTCGCCCGTGGGCCATAATTCACGCGGTCCGCGTCGCACGCGACGCCTCGAAAGATATTTTAACTGTTCGAAGCTCGCCGCGCGTTTTCTCTTTCGTTTCGCCGTTGCCGCTGCGGAACTATGAAAATAAAACCGGTGCTTACTCCTGTCCGAAACAGTCTTGCTGACGCCGCCAAATCACCGCTGCGAAACGGTCGCCGAGAAAAGTAAGCTCTCCGCGACTAATCTTGCTTGCCGCGCTCGGGATCCGGCGGTGATTTTTGGCGGGGATTCGCGAGCCAGAGATTGGTTCGGCGAAAGAATCCGCCTTTGTCAGGACACGTTAACAGGCTGGTTACCGGCGACGCGGATTATTCCCAATTATTTCGTGTCCGTCGGACGGCTCGGCGACAATGAGTCGCGGGTATTACGCAAACGAGTCGGTTCGGGGTGTCGGCTCGGGGGGTTGTTACTTTGCCACGGGCCGCGCAAAAAGAGCCCTCGAGAGTCGCGTCCCTTTGAAGCCGAGCCTCGCCATTATCGGCGGCTACTCGGAGGTAGGCCGATCAAAAATAAACGCCGCGACGAGGCAGACTACGGCGCGCCCCGCGCGGTGCTTCTCCAGGACATCTGCGCTAGAGAGGAACGTTTCTTCCCTTTTTTTGAACCATCTGGATCATCGGGTGAGATTCGTTCGAGTTGTAAACAGATAGAAACGTTAACTTAACTTTTCAATCGCTGGTGCTAAATAGCAGTAAAACTTTGATGGTGTTTCGCAAGTCTTTAACGTTGACTATCACGAGCTTTCCTTTCGTCTTCTTTCTTTCTCTGATTTTTACGTTTCCATTAAGCTTTGTTAGTTTAAGTCAATGGCTGCTTCTGATTATTTGATCCCTTTTCTTTCAAAACGATTTGGAAACGACGAAAATCACAATGTACTATAGCTTTGTAATTTGGGATCAATACATGGGATCGATATTCTGAGTTTAATACTAATATACATTCAAAAGAATTGTATGGAGAATTTAATATATATAAATTGCTTATATAGATTTTTAATAAAGATTTGTAATTGATTTTTACTATAATAGAAATTTAAATTGTAATGAACTGTTTAGTGGAAATTGAATTTGTAATTAATTTTTAGTAGAAATATAATTCGTGGTAGATTATTACTAAACATTTCATTTGTAATTGATTTTTATTATAATAGAAATTTAAATTGTGATAAAAGCTTTAATGGAAATTTAATTTATAATTAATTTTTAATAGAAATTTATTTTCTAATCGATTTTTATCTGGACTGCGGATTTTACACATGCAAAATAGAACTGAATAGGTAAAGTTTAACACCAAACCTACCGAACATATATTTTAACAAAAATGGTGGAAAGTTCATATAAATAACGTCTTTTCATCGTGCAAACTTTAATTACTTTCAGGACGGGTTAAGTTTACGGTTAAAGGAGTAAAAAGATGAGAACTTTGTTTCCATATATTCCTTTCATCTTGTCAAGGATCTGACGTATTACTCCCATGATAATAAAAATCCGCACTCTACACATAAATGACACAACAGTCAGCGTCTTATCTTATCGGAAACTATTGCAAAGACTGCCCCGCCGAGCCGACGCGATTAATATTTCAAATTTCATTACCAGACCCCCGCAGCTCCGGGTTCCCGCTGCGTACCAACATTGTCTGAAAAAGCGAATGGTCGCGGAGAGCTGTGCTTCAAACAGGAAGCGCAGCGACGGCTCGGTTCGTCGGTAATAAACGTTCTCTTCTCACGCCACGCGGCGACTAATCGAGCGTCGGGGCGCGGCGTCGCGCTCGTAGCCCGGCGAAACGGCGAAGGAAGAGCAAAAGGGGTTGTCGGAGGAAGGCAGCGGGCGAGCGTTACTCGGTTCTTCGGGAAGAAGGCAACCGGCTGAACGAGCCGTTGGTCTAATTACCGATGCAAACGCAAAGGGAGGCCACGCAATCCTCTTAGCGCGCGTGCCGTGCCGAACGCTCTCTTCTCCGCACCGCTCTGCACCGCTTCGCTTCGTTCTGCTCCGTTCTGCTCCGTTCTGCTCCGTTCTGCTCCGTTCTGCTCCGCTCCGCTCCGCTCCGCTCCGCTCCACGTCGCCCCGCGAGATTACTCAGAGAGCAACAAGCGAGGAAGATCTTTGTTGTCCGGCGCGGAGAGCTGCTCGCGTGTGCGCGCGTGTGTGCGTTAGGCAGACGGGCTCCGGAAGGAGATGCCGACTTGGCAGGGAGGCGGGACGGAAGAGCGAAAGCTAGTACGTAAGCCTTCTCGAAACTTGGCGAATACTTGGCTGGAACACGAAACTTCTTGCACCAAGTGAATGTCGGATGAAAGACGGAAGGGATAAGACGGGTGGGAGGCAGGGGAAGCCAGAGGGGATCTTCCGCAAGAAGTCGAGGCTCGTTGCTCGCTGGGATTGGTTTCCGTTCCGACGTTCCGGGCTGCGTATGGACAGCTCGAAGACTGTCTGTACTCTCGCGCGCTTCTCCTCGCCACAATTTTCGCTATTGCCCCCGCGAACCCCCTCGAACCGCCCCGAACAGCCACGGAAACACCGGGCCGGCGGGTCCGCGATATCTCATCCCTCCGTATTGTATATAGACGCGCGGACTGTTTATTTGCGTGTCTGCGCCACACTCGGACGTTCTTCGATCTTCTGCCGCTTGCGTTTCCCGAAGTCGATAGAACTTCGCGCTTAGGCGGGCTTGTTCCGGCTCGCTTCTGCACTCGCGATGGGATCGAAATCGGAGGAAGTTAGTCCGGATGCACGGTTTGCCAACGGAGAATTTCGCGGTGGCGCGAACACCTTCGTCGGCTCGTGCCTTGGGAATGGCTCCGGCGAACAGGCTTTTCCTCAGAGACGATCCCCTTAGCATAAACAGTTGAGCAGGAAAATAGTCAGAGTTGTGCAGAACTACCATTGGATTACTCTGCGAGTTATAATTACAAAGTAATTCGATTACATTGTAATTCGTAATTCAGATCGCCATTTAATTAAATTTTAAATTATGTTATATTGTATATAAATTATAAATTATAAAATAAGTTAATTATACTGTATTTGAGTTACATTCCATTTCAATTACATTAACGATTAAAATAACTAATAATTGAATTAACCTAAAGGTTTGAATTACGTAGTTGAATTACAATGTAAAGAAATACAATGTAATTAAATTATAATGTAATTCAAATACAATGTAATTTAATTATAATGTAATTCAAATACGATGTAATTTAATTATAATGTAATTCAAATACAATGTAATTTAATTATAATGTAATTCAAATACAATGTAATTTAATTATAATGTAATTCAAATACAATGTAGTTTAATTGGCATAACTCTGAAGATAGTATTCTTTGAGTGACCTGTCCAATGGGTGAACACTAAAGCTGCATGTTTCTTAATCTTCGCATTGCGGTTACTGAGTCATTTTGACCTAGAGTACTTTTAATCATCACCTGATTGCTCAGTTTACAGAAATTGAATTCGATAAACAGATGTTACACTAGAAACAACGGAGGGAATAGTAGATCTACAAAAATAGGATCTTGAAAAATATGTTTCGAAAAATTAATGAATAAAGCTCAGAATTATGTATTAGCGTTATTGCCAATTGTGCAGTTGTTATTCGGTTTGTCACCCGAGGGTTAATTAACCATTATTAGCGGTTTTTATTGATTTTAATCATTTAATGAAAAATACGTCGAATGACCAATAAGTGAAGATGTGATCGATTTTTTACAAAATGACATCTGTGAGACAACTGTAGATGCACAATAGAACTAACGCACACATTTCAATGTGAAAGAATATTTTTGTGAAAATCATTGCACCACCTAACACATTAACGACGGTACATTTTTATTAAAACTTTCCTATACGACGGATGATTTTAATGACATAGTATTTCTATAAGTATTTTCGTAATTAATATATTCTATTGAAATTTTCAGGAGTTATACGTATTCAACTGTAATGAAAGCTCTTATATGTTATAATGCGTAGTATAAAATGGAAATTCCCGTTTAAGTTGGGCAAAATCTCCAAGCGGATTTCATAAATCAGACGGAAAATCCTTTGTGACAGAAGCAGCCTGGCGGACGAACGCTAGACTAAAACACCCCTTTAAAAAAGCATTTCGTAAAGAAGTATTAAAAAAAAGGTACACCACGTACACGAGGAAGTCCGATAAGAAAAAATTACTATAAACTAAATTCCGTCCAAATAATCGCGCGAAACAAGAAAATTCTGATTAGCGTTAACGAGAGCCAGGGTAGCTACCCGATGGGAGCCGAGGCGCCTGCCTCGCGTGTATTAACTCGAATGGAGACGGTCTGACGGCTGATGGTCGAAGGGGTTTCAGGCATAGCTTTTGAAGTCGCATAGTTCTCAGTGCTGGCACGCAGACGTTGCGTGTTCAGGTGGACTCGGCCGGGCCCGGGAAGGGTTCGAGAGGTTGCCAGAGAAGCCGGGGAAGGTCGGGTGCGTGCAACTGCGACCGGTTGTCGTCACGTACTGCATCGAGTACGCGAATAGTTTGTAAATTAAGACCACGCTGGGGTACGAACGGACGGGTCTCGTGGCGTCCCGGTCAATTGGCAGTCATGTTGCGACACTCCAGCCATTGATTCGACCGTTTCTCACTGCTGGCAAGTGGTCTATCGAGGAAGAAAATAGCGCCGTTCTTGTGGAATCGACCGGCGAGACGCGGCGAGGGGCGGAAGCTCTCTTTGTTTCGTCGAGGCAGGAAGTCGTATCGGAAGAGGTCGGTATCGTATTGCCGGCATCAAAGACGCTCGCTAATCGATCGATTCGATTTTACGAGGGATGCCGATATTATTTTGAAACAGTCCCCGCGATCGGCGAAATTGCATTATGCCGGTGAACGTCGACAAAGGCATATTAAGCTCGGTCAGTATATCCTCCGTCTCCCTCTTTCTTCTTGTCCTGTTCCTCTAGTTCCTCTCTCCTCGTTTTTCTCTCTGTTTTCCTTTTTCTCGAACCTTCGCGATTCAACAAAAGAAGAGCCGCGGCGACCGCAATCTGCGGACGAGGGTGGCCCTGTGTGTTTGTGTGTGTTCTCCACCGACCGATCGCAAGAGCCGCGGCTACGAGCAGCGAGACGGACACGATGAAATAAAGGAACGTGTATTTACGGTCTGCCGAAGATGTAGCTTTGATTATGCTCGGGTACTACGCACAATTATTGGCGGCCGAGCAACGGCGTGCTCGAAACCCACGCCGAATCTCGAGCGAACGCGGAGTATCCCTCTTTGTGGCGCACGGGGCCGCGGGTAGCCGTTTGCTACACTGCATACAACTTCTTTTGAAACAATACGCTTTATAGTGAATCGTCTTAGCAATTTCTTTGCCTTCTAAAACGCATTTGTATGTTTTCATCTTGGATGGTTCCAGTATTTTGTACCATTCACTAGCATTTTCTATCGGTTACTTCTGGTAACTATCAAAAACTTCCTCATCATTAGACTGCAAATCTTTATCCAAAATACAAATTTTCTAAGTAAACTCTGTCGCATGCAAGATAAATAAAAAATGTATTTCTTTTTCTAATAATTCTAAAAGATTCTAAGGAATGTAAGGACAACCTTCAATTTTGTTAATGTCTTATAATATTTTTCCTAGCCATTTTCACTAGAAATCATCGCCGTATCGCGCCATACTTCTTACGTCAGTACGAAGATGTTTCACTGCTAATCATCACACAGTAAGCGAACACGTTTGCTGAACTTCCTTGCTATCGAACGCACTGGTGTAATCCCGTTTGTACGATTGCAGTTGATAACTGCAATTTCGTTTCGACACTACCGTTGCAGCAAGATTGACTTATTCGCTAGAACATGATTTCCACGATACTGCCTTTGAGCAAGTTCGTTCTAACGTCTCGCTGGGAAGATGCTCTAGATTGAATCAGAAACACGTTCGTAGCATAGAACAACGAGACGTACAAACGCCAGCAAGAGTCGAGCCTTCAGGTCGCAGCAAAGGAAGCAATTCTATTACGGAATCAATTCCATCTAGATTCGCGGGGTTTGACGAGCTACAGGACCGGATGCGTCCGTGTCCTCCGTCAAAGAAGCCAATAGTAACCGGCGTTGATGCGAGCGATACCAGTCGGAACCGGTTGAGCTCTCCGAACCGTTCGCAGTCTCCGCGCTGTCCGTCCGTGAAGCGAGCACCTGTCGGCTCCCATTTGGCCTCAACTACTCAAAAGCCAGCCGCGGCTGACCGCAACAACGTCTATACTACTGTCGGTTGCGGCGTCGTGTTGCGTTGTAGGTGCGGCCGGGCCGACCGAGTGGAGTAGATCCCGGTAAAGTCTGTCCGACCGACTCCTTAGTCAGGATCTCCTGGGAGATGGACGGCGTCTCGGCAGGTAATTGCACGAAAGCCGGCGAGCAAAGAGAACGAACACCGGGAGCCGAGCGGAAAAGTGTATTATCGGGGACGTCCCGGTACCAGCCCGCCCGACCCGAGCATTAGAGATATTACACGGGGTCCTGCGTAGCATTAAGGGTCATGTTATATTTCGCGGGCCGCGATGGGCAAATCTTCCGGCCTGGAATTTCCGCGGCTGCCGACGGAATCTGCCTGCTAGATGGAAAGGCGAGATCGCTACGTGCGACGACTGGAGGGTACAGGATGGGCCAAAAATCTGCAACCAAATTGGTGTGTCATCCGTAAGATCCTCTAACATTAACCCCTTGCATTGCAATTGCTTTTACAGCGATGTTGATTAGCTCATATTTACTAGAAACGCATTTTATGCATTTGTATTCTACTACTCGCTTCCACTGGAAACGATTAAATATTCGAGCACCTATTCATATCAAATTGCAAAATTATACATATTTAGTGACAGATACGTTTAGCGGGAACACACTACACCATACGATTAAAAGAACTCTAAATTGTCGCAGAAAAGTCGGTGAACTGATGTCGCTATAAACGTTTTTTAAAACAATGTCAAATCAACATGAAAGAAATCAGTTTTCCAGTAATCGTCAGAATTCATTTAGCTGATTACGTTTTTTCTTGTAACTTGAAAATTATTCTTTTGTCACAGTCGCGTGACTGAGGCAAGTTTTACCCGAAGAGGGTTCATGTGGACATGTATACGCGCAGTCCCACGAATAAATAACCAAATTTAAACTGGGAAAAACGAGTCCTCTACAGTTTAAGGCTGTGCATCTCCAAAGAGTTTATTCCCATATCGTAAATAATTTTCTGTGAAAGAATTCCTACGAATCATTTACACGTTTCAAACCATCATTATTTCACTGCCATTCAAATACGATGCATGGGCCGACGATCACGGGCGGGCGGTTTGGTCCCAAATTTCGGAACACCGTGTACGCGTCCCAATGAAGGCCACGGACCCGTAAATATTAGTCGAGGGGCATGCTGATGGGCAACGACGCGAAATTTCGCAGGCTTTATGCCGCGCGACGATGCCGGGGCAGGCTAGGATGTACGGGAAGTATCTTTTATGGATAATACGTTTTAGTTCGCGTTCAATAACGCCGGGACGATACGAGGAACGATAAAGTTGCCGGGCGCGAGGAAAGTGGGCGTGTTCCTCTCGTCGCAGCGAGGAAAAAATGGCAGTGTCGCTTCGCGCCGCGACGTTTTATCGAGTTTGCCGGCTGGAGATTAAGCTGATGGAACGACGGAGGAAAAGTAGCTGCGCGCGGGTGCCGCCAGTGGAGAGGAGAACTCGCGTTCTCGCGCGTAGTCTAAGATGAAATGGGATAGAATGAGGGACGAGCGGAAGGTCGCGGCGATACGTGCACGTCCTCGCGAGCGGGGTTTATTGCGGGGAGATAAAGGTGGACGGGTGGGGCGTATTAGGGTCCTTCCGTCGCATTCGTAACTTTCCGTAGGTTTCGCGGACCAGTAGGCGAACGTGGCATGCGTTTAGCTCTCTGCCGGGAGCAGCCGGCCGTAAACTCGGCGTCGCAATCGGCCAGGTATCTCGAGTTTAGTGTCACATGCCACCGGAACGCTCCGTCATATTTAACTGGGCCGTAGCGACCGGTGACGCACTCCGACCCCTCGCCTCGTTCCGACCTCCTTCGCCTAGTTGACCCGCGGACGATCGCGCTGCCAAGACGAAACAGGCACTCCGAAGACAAATGAAAGTCATTCCGAGTCGGGAACAGAGCGACGGCAGTCCTCCTCCGAATCGGCACTGACTTCTTTTCGGGGGGCTGGCAACGGCCTCCGTCCCGGCAAAGAGACCTGTTAACCATTTCATCAGGCAACCCCGCGGGAACGAGCCGTTAGCGCACCGGTCTATGAAATGTAATTTTGAGTTCTTACGCGGAGTGGAACGGAAGGGTTGAAGGAAATGAGAAAGGCTTCGGTGATACTGTTGTACGCGGACCGCCTAGCGAAAGATGCTCGGTGGAAATTAAACTGCTGATGGAATTTAGAGGGTTCCGAATGTGATAAAAATTCATGTCGAATTTATACAAGCTGGATTGCTGTGCTGCTAGTCTGAAATGCTGGGAGGATCGTTGTGTCTGAACCGTGCCACTTTGGATAAATGTTCCGACATTTTGCCGGGGCGTTGCTGCCGCCTTCATTATGGCGACGCGACGCTGTATCGGCGAGACCGCAGATCAAGGCAACTCGCAATGCGGCACGTTACATGGTAACCTCGATCTGTGTAAACTTGCGAGTGGAATTTGACGCGAGGATCTGCCTTCTACGGTAACTGCAATGCTTTCGGCGGCGTGCTAAATTCACGCTATCAGTCGCGCCTCGAACGACTGTATTAGTTCATTTAGTTAGGACTAATGGATCGTACGAGATGTTCGACAACATTGAAACGTTTGTTAACACTAGATTTACGGAGCACTGGAAGCAGCTGTTTTATATTAGTTTGTAAAAGTAACAATAATACATTGGTTCTAATTTTTAACGAGTGTTATAATGACTCGTAAAAATGACTCGTAAAATTACAATCTGAAGAATTTCGTGTATCTAGTGTTAACAAACTAAGCAAATTATAGCAAGATCTGAGGCAATGCAGAATGCACATTGTTATATCGTGCATTTTTTTTTAATAGAAATATGTCTTCTTTTATAGAAGTATGTCTCATCTTATAGAGATATGTCTTTTCTTATAAATACAAATGTGAATCATTATGCTATATAATCGACTATAAGAAAGGAGCTTTTGTTAAATTTCTTGCGAACTTACTTAGATCGGCGTCTTAAAAATATGATAAAAATTCGGAGATCAAAATCATAAATTTTTAAATGCAACGACTCCGCAGCTCGATTATCAGTGGAGCGTATCTTCCGAAATGACTTTTCTTTTTACGATGCTCCTAAATCTTAGGATCCCTAAAAATATTCAGCATCTGTCAGGGGAGTCCAATGTACGAAAAGTGCGATGTTCATTAAAGAGAATGTTCATAAAAATATCGTTTCGTTTTTCATGTGAACAGTGGATGTTCTTGGCGACTTAGCGCGACTGTCTCCAAAGATCCATACTTCGCACTACTGTGCCAATATACAGGGTATCCCAAAATTATAGTACTTCTGGGAAATGAGGATTTCCTGAGGTTATTTGAAGTAATTTTTTCCTTAGCGAAAATGCAGTCTGCGACTTTGTTTACATTGCAATTATCTCAGGTAATCCTCATTTCCTAAAAGATTAAACTTCTTAACCATAGCCGCGTTCTTAACCATCATTTGGTGATCACTGTTTTAACATCACTAGTAATAACGTGACATCAAATTGACTCCGTATCAATGAATGATTAATTTACGTGATATAAACACTCTATCGATAATTGTGATTTAACGTTAAGCTGACTCCGTATTGCTAATGGTATCACTATTGATACTGAGTCAGTGTGAGGTCAAGTCACCACTGATTAATACAGAGTCAATTTGAGCTCAAGTACGCCACTGTTAATCTGAAGTCAATTTGCTTCAAGTCACCACCATTAACCCTGGAACTGCGGTTGCCTTTTGACCCAATGTATTTAAACGCTCATCGAATTAATCAAGTTTCAGCAATTTCATTAAATAAATACACTAGTAACAACACGTAGCCTAATAAGCCTGCACGAAAAATCTACAAAAATATGTTTAAAAAATTGATAAACGAAGCTGAGAATCGTCAAAAACATCGTCAATTGTATAGTTGTGAAAATAGTTCATCATTCAAGGAGTAATACGCAGTCAGTTTGCCGTCGAGTCATTACTATTGTAGTATTATTGAAGTATTATCCCAGAATATTTTAATCCGCCGGCGAGAATCGTGGATTATCGAATTCCTGGGAGTTGCTCAAAGCCTGAGACACTGCCGCGAGACAATTTGCATGGTATTTCTCGATGGTGCAGCGATACGCCGCGAGGCTTTCACCCGCGGGAATATTTCCGTGCTCGTATCCGCGGCGCTCGCTCAGCCAGACTGTCGATAACGTGAAATATTATGACGCCTTCTACAGAATGCGGGACTTCTCCCCCGCGACTACGCGGCGCCGGGGTTCTGTGTGACATTTTTAAGAAATTCCTCCCCGTATTACCTGGCCGCTCCCCGTCCCGTCTCCCACTCAGCGGCGTTTTCTTGCCGTCGCTCCCGGCTGACATTATGCTAACCAGACTCCGACCCTCGATATTTCGGAGCTTCGACGCTTTCCTTGATCTACGAGGCCGCTTTGCCTCCCTAGTCGGTCTCGCTTGTTAACGCGTTCGCGGCAGAGGAAAATCCCGCGTCTGTGATCAGCCCTCCGTCCTCGAGGGCCTACTCCCGCCGGGAGTATTCGTGAAATCGAGTTGAAAGTCGCTTTGGCGTTTTCGATTTGTTATTTTTGACCCGGAAGCGACTGTTTTCCTTCGCTCGGCCGATTCACGGTCGGTTCTCGACCGATTCTACGCGCTTTTGTCTTCGGTTTTGTCTTTACGCGTCCATCACTTTGAGTTCAATTGTTTAAAATTTTGTTACTATTATTATTTATTATATTTATAGGCTGTTAGACCATCTTAAATCATAAGAATGGAGTATACACAATACAGACGAAATCAACACTGTAAAGTATAAGATTTAATAACAAATGCGGTGGAACTAGTAAAATAGCTGGTGGTGTTTCCGAAGAAATTATGTTTACACACTTAGGCCAGTGTTGTTTCAAATTTTCAAGACATTTACAGAACGCACTTTTTGGGGTCGTGTTACTTATTTGTTTGTTAAAGCAAACGACGTTTTATTATATCAACGACATATGCATCGTTGGACAAATATACTAACATATGAAACAAAGAAGAATTCGTTCTGATACAGATAACGTGTGAAATTAGAGGATCCTTTTCATCATATGTCGTATATTGTATATAAGCAGAGGTGAATAAAAAGTAATCTAATTATTGATTAACGATTGTAACTCGTCAGTTATTATAACTAATTTATTATTATAACATTATTATAACTAACGAATTATAATCGACAATCATTGAACAGATTCCTGTTTGCAAAATTACTTCTTGCCCAATTATTATAATTTAGTTGCATTAACTAACGAGTTAAAATCGTTAATCATTAATCAGATTACGGTTTGCCCAACTCTGTGCACAAGGTGTCAAATAACTGGAGAACCTGATACTTCAACTCAACAAAATCTGTTTAAAAATAGACGATTCATTGAATACGACATACTGTCACAGAGTTCAGAGAAGGATGAAGACTGACCAATTTATGTGACTTACATGTTGGAGATGAAATTAGATATAGCTTTCATAGGAAAATTGAGTTTCTTAGTGTCCTGTGTCACCTGAATCCTAAGACACTAGACATTCTTGTTATGTTTATGTATTCTCCAGAAAAACTACAGAATGATTGAAAATTCTGGTGTTAGTATCGAATTCGAAATTCCTATCAACCCTAAATCTTAGTTCGTCAGAGATTGCGAACTATATTCGGGGCGTTAATTTTCCACCTAATTTTCGAGCGATCGCCTGCGGTCGTTGTCTCGTGGGATCGATGGCATCGTTCGTTTCTTCGCTTCATTCGACTCCGAGCCGATAATCACCTGGATAATATCTGGATATCGACGGAAACTTCCGGCAGCTATACGATTTATTTTGGAGGATTTCGTGCTCAGACGTGTCCCTGTCACCCGGCTGGCATATTTCAGCGTTATTTCGGCGACGGGAACTCGATACGCGCCGCCGACGCGTCGTCGGGACAGCGAAATCGGAACGATCGTCGACCGTCGACGTCGGTTTATCGAAAATTTATTCGTCCCGCCGACATGCGACTGACTCGCTTTGATGGGAACCGACAGCCAACGGACATCGTCACTGTTGACAAATGAAAGTTACTCGATATTGCTCCAATAAAATTCTATACGCGCAATAAATGCTCGCGAGTCGAAGGAATGCGGACCCACCGAGTCCGCTCGAATCCGCCATTTTCCTCCCTTCAGACCATTGTTCCATTACTTTAGGGCTTTCGCTGTTGCGCCGCTGGTAGATTGATCGTGCCAACCATGCGGTCTACGCATTTTTCTGTCTCGTTTTGTACGAGTTTTAATAGAAATTTCAATCACAATGGATTAAACTTTCGGAAAGAAATTACAAAAATGTTATATAACCTGATAACTAGAAAATTCAGTCATTTATTAAAAGTATTAAGAAAACATTTTCACGAGTATAGCCAACAATGATATATCAGTGTTTGTCACAACTTCTTAATGGTTTTTTAATGGCAACTTTAATTCTAACAGAATTTTAATAGAAATTACAAATATAATGGATATTAAATAGAATAAAATAATTATGTGCTCAAATTTCAGTGCACGATGATTATTAAAATCACGAATAATATTATCATTATTATGTTTATGCTACTTATCCATGCCGAACTTTTAGAAAGACCAAAAGGTGATATTTCATAATTAATTTTATTCAGCAACACTATAATGTTACGTAACTGTAAAGAGATTAGCAAAATGGCTGGATCCCTCGATTGAATCGCTCTCATAGCAGCATAGATTAGATCGAAATAACGAATGTAACTGACGAGCAGCCAAAGCGATTCGGAGTCTATTTCCGTTGCGGGAGTGAAGAAATTGCTCGACGAAATTTATCCGCGATGTAACGAACAGCAGAACGCGAAACACGCGAGTCTCGCGGCTACTATTTCGCGAAGACAGTGGAAAGTTCAAGTAAACGGGCTGGCAAACGGAATGCTCGCGTTCCCAGTCCGAAAGCTCCTTCTCCAGTTCATATTTCTCTCAGCGTGGCAACGGGACCGTGCGCGCAAATAATTCTTCCGGCAAGTTTCCGCGAACTTGCGAGCGCTTGTTCGCTCCTCGGAGTATTTACATAGTCGTCCGAGGCGACGTGAATGCGCACTCGTGCGACTAGTTCGTCGAATCGTCGATCTTGCAGCGACCATTAATTCGTTGCAATCTAGACGAACTTCGACGGATCGTAAATTACGTGTCCGCGACCGAAAAGTCGGCGAAAAATTGACGCGATGCTTCGGTGATCGCGCGAGGGACGTAAATTGCGAAAGTTGCTAAGTCGACGGTGTGCCTCGACAATTTTCGCGACAGTTTTATGAATCTTTTCGTCGGCTATCTAGTCCGTGTTACACTTCGCCGCTGCGGATGGTTTCTAGCGTCGTTCAAGTTACAGCAAATGTATTTCTGCTCACTATTCGAAAAGATTATAAATTGAATAATATTCGACTGGTACGCAATAAGTAGACTGCGGCCTTTATGTAGTATAAGAATTGTCTTCGTTAATTCCAAAATGCGGGAATAACGTAGACATTTCTTTCTTTCCTTCTTTTCAGATTTCAATAAATTGACAGTAATACGATGATATTTTCAAATTATATATTTTTACTATTTTACATTGGATCTACTCATTTTTGTGATAAATACATAAAATCAGCCGTCAAGTAATAAGTTTCAATGTTTCGTTAATATTATACGTCCCGTAACTTACCGATTATTTTACATAAATAACGCTGCAGTTGCTTTTTAACATCGTTGAGAAGATGCAGGATAATATAACACGGTGTTTACTAAAACTATAGAAATATGTCTGACACGATTCTTTTGCTTTAAAATATTTTGTTGCCTAACGGATTTTCGAGATGCGACTAAATAAAATCGATCTAAGAATAATGGGCACGAGATGGAACGATTGATGAGTTTAAACACGAGCAAAAGATCAAGTAACGTACGGTGTATGTTTGAAGAGGACAAAGTTCAAACTTGAAAATGGGGTAATCGTAATTATGGTAATAAAATGCCATTGACAACGGGTAACTCCAAGCTACAAAAGCGCGTTGGAATCGAAGTGAACTCCTTCGATAAACGAGCCGCAATTTCTGTTCTATGGCCAACCTATTAGATTAATAGCGGCGCAGCTTCAGTCGGCAGAATTCGATACGCAGCAGCTTAACAGTTGGTATTCCCTTTGAGGGGCCATCTCGTAAACCACCAATCACCCCCGGATCTGAATAGCCGCGAGTTTACGAGCCTGAAAATTAGATTTCCCCGCGTCACGAGTCGATGAGACGACTCGAGTAACGCGATAACGTTTCGCGGGAGCGTTTCCCAGGGACACGACGCTGGTTCCGATGTCCCGTTTCTGTCGAACGGACCAACCTCCGCGATGGTAACGGCAATCAAACTTTTCCGTAACACAAATCAGATTTCCACGGTTCCTGGCGCCTAGCTAGGATCATCTTGGCGGCCCGCGCGCGCCGCTTCGGCTTTTCCCGATCATTCTCGCTGTCGCCGCCTCCTCCTTGAATATTTATGGTGGTTCGTCGGCAGGGAGGGCCGGAGTCGAGTCGGAGATCGTCTACGTGAGCTGGTTCTCCAGAAGTCGGCGTTAATACGGCGAATAAATCAGGACAATATTCGAAAATTACGCGTGTAACGTGCCGTGAAATGAACCGATCGGCCGTCACGCTGTTCTCCGCGAAGCCCGTGTTTTTCCCAACGCGAACGCGCTTCTATATTTCACGGCCCTCCCCTGCGGGATTACTTTTTCGCGAATCCCTTCTGGTCGTCCCACCCTTTTCCTTTTTTCCTACCGCCGCGCAGCGCGTGGAGTATATGTGCGCTCGAGACAAAAATAGTAACTTTTGAATTTCAGTTTTAAACTCCAATTTCTGATATTACACCTTGAATAGTTTTTTTTTTAAGGAGACTACGTATATGCATTGATTCATATAAAAAGATATACCGTCGATATATTTGAACTTTCAACTGAATTTCTATTTATTACACGATTATCGATTCATTTTTGTTGGTGACGTCCTTCTCTAGCTCTAACCTCTTGCACTACGATTTATTTCACAGCTACGTTGAATAGCCTTTGTTTGTTACTAATAAGTTCCTAGACAGAAAATTGATGTTTATTATATGGCAACCCTTGCTTTAATATTTAGATATTAATGGTAAATGGGTAGAATTTAACTTCGATTTGAAAGACGCGAATGACGTACATATTTTGTAGATCATGTCTCAAATCTTTATAATGAGTCTAACACGATATTATGGGCAAAGGGTTAACGAAACTGGACAAGGAATCATAGGAACGTTTAGTGTACGAACTATATAAATTTCACGGATGAAAATTAAAATTAAAATATATTTGTATTCGTCAACATTATTAACTGCATTGTTCTGAAAATGGTCCGCCGTCCGAGAGTTACGTGGTGAAGGTGTTCAAAGAATAAATATGATATTTCATTTTTGTCCATGGGACGACGCATTGCGCGCCGCCCCGTCTTGTTTCATTTCGTGACTCTCTGCGCGCTCGCTATTTTTTCCCACCCCTCCTTTCCTTTTCGGCACGGCCGATAAATACACGGGGTTTTCATTGCACTTGCCGCGAACCACGCCATCGTATCTGGCCACCCTCCCCGCGCGCTGCAACCAACCCCCGAACGCATCCTGCCGTTGATGGACGAGGAGCCGCCTCGCCATCCCCTTTCTATGCATCAATTTGGCGAGATCGCGTGTGTATACGTATATCGAAGGGGTGATGCTCGCCGTTACCCCCTCGCACCTCCCTGGCCCCGCCATTTCGCGTTCCCTCAGCCGGTGCGCAGTCCTTTCTGTTTCGTTCTTATCAATTCAAGCGTAATGTGTCTGCAGGATGAAACGCATCGCGTTCCGAAGGATCACAAAGAGACGGTTCGGTGAAGGACCGTCAAGGGGTTCGGTCCATCTGTGGCCCGCAATTTCCGCCTTTGCTCTGTCCCGGCGCGCCTCCGCCCACGCGTTTTTCGCTTCATTTTTCTTCGCTCGCCGCGCCGAGTCCTCGCGCCCACGTTGCCTCGACACGATTCTCGTCGTCGGCGTCGAATTTATCGATAGACGCGCTCTGGTAAATCACCTACGACAAGGCTGCGATAGCTCACGATTTTCGTCATGTAACAGGCTGTCGGCTCTTTCTCGTGTCAAGGTCGCTGATCTGCTGCGGAAACATCGTGCGAACGGTTTCGACGTGTTGTTCGGAAAGTAGCGGCGATCTTCCGTCGGAGCCAAGTATATGCAATACGAGAAATCATCTGATAATCTGTGAGAATGAAATGGACTCCTGTTCCAATCAATGTTATATTTGTATTTATAAAACCCTTGTAAAATCTTAAAAGAAAACATTCCATATCGGAAACCTTAAATTGTACGTATCACCTTATATGTATGTTACGTAATATTTTTACATGTTTACGTATACTTATTTACCAAATAGGTAAATAATTCTTATGCTTCACTTGACTCACCCTATATTATGGATTTCGACGAATATGATATAATAGATATGATATGATAGATTAATTTCAATTCAAATTAATTTCGTTTCGAAACAAAGTTCAGTTTCACTATAAAACAAGATTGATACTTCGTTTTCACTGTCATCTACCCAGAATCTTCTGAAATCTCATGAACATAATTCCATGATTTTATTTCGGTATCAAACCAAGAACGCCCGCCACCTAAACCGAATATTTTCGATCCACTTCTCGATTCACTTTCGCAAGGGAGAAACCGTTTCGGAAGCATCGACAAAAGGGAAATTTAAGTGACAGCTACTACAAGCAGCGCTCCAGCACGATATCTTCCGAGCGAAGGATTCGACGCACGTGAACGGCAGTTTCTTGCTGGTGCGCAGGGCGACGGCGCGTATCGTCCTGCGTTTGTTATCCGCGAGAAAACTGGCGGAAGCAATTCAATCAGAACTGGTAGCGGCGAACAGCTGAGACACTCGGCCGCCTTTCCACCCCCCGGTTTCCCTCCAACGAGCTTGTTCCACGATCGTTTCGCCCGTTCCTCGGCGTACCGAGTATGATTTACGACGCGGGAACCGCGCACGTACAACGATGTAAGTTAAACGGTCCTCTCACGCACGCCGTTTCCTCGGCCCGTCGCGGATTTACCGCGTGGCGTGCTGCCCGACGCGGAAAAAGTGCATCTGCACGACCGTCGACCGTTCTTCCCGCCGGAAATCCAAGATGAGTTTCGCCTCGGCGCAACGTGCCCTCGGCTTCCTCGAATCTCGACCTATCTGTGTATATGCTTCGCCGGAATTACTTTCTTGGTGTTAGAGGATATTCAGCGGTTTATAAGCATTCTGAATGTTTGTTTTACAAGCGTCCTCCAGACTCGTGTAATAATAACATATAAGGTTCAGCGAGTTGATGCGAGAAAGTTCACTTTATCATTACACGGTAGAACCTCGACTTTGTTACGGGAGTGCTTTCAGGCAACAATCAACAGCTAGCAATCTTCCAGATGAAATTTTGAAGACATGCGTTTTGATAGCATTTTGCACGTTGAATCGAATTATTTTGCCAACTAATATTTTTGACAACTAATTTTGTTTGTGAAAAAAGTTGGTTTGGAAAATCCGTATTCAATTCTCTTCAATATCACGTACGTAAACTGCAGTAAAAATCTCGGCTCGAGAACATTATTGATCGTGTTGTTTCAATTTTAGTCATAATTATTGGCTCCACCCTCGTCTATTTCCGTATCTATCAGAGTTGGGCAATATTTTATTGGGATGACAGATTAGAGATAAAAACTAACGAATAAAATTTTATTCGACACTATCGGATAAATGTACAATCCAATAAAAATTTATCCAGTTAAAAATCTGATTTCCTTGAAGAAAATATGTTTATTGCCGAACAAATTTATTGACAAAGTAGTGTGGATATAACACGATATGTGTGGATATAACTACATGAGTTATTGAGAAATTGAAGATAACACACCTGAGCTATCTTTTTGACGATGAGTGTATATCGGATACCTCGACGAGCACTATGCACAATTTTTTATGATACATATGGTCTACCAGGATAATTATTTTTGGTATGCTACTTGTACGACATATTGTAGTACTATTGCAACAAAGGGAGTTTCTCCAATTGATCAAATAAATATTACTATTATTACTATTATTATCATTATTATTATTTCTCCACTTCTAAATGTATTCACAGTCCAATGTTTGCTTTAGTTTGGTCGTTTTTCCGAATCGTCTAAAATCTCATATTTGTTCCTTTCGCTATAATCATTATGCTAATCCAACTACTAGATATTAACGTTCTCCCAGAAAGAAATCGAGACTTTATAAACATTAAACTGCAGATTATCGACATTTCTCTTCTGACTGAAGTACCGACGCTCTAAAATTCTCTTACTTTACTCATTATTTCAAATTACACCTACCCTTTTTTTCATAAATGCATAAAATCCACAGTCTAATAATCATTCTGTATTCGGCAGCAGATACACCTGGATTTTCGAAAAGAGTCGTCGAAAAGCGCAAAAAGCGCGTCGAGCGTCGAGAGGTTTCGGCGCGTATAATTGAGACTCGCGGTGAAAATTGTCGATTGGAAAAGTAGATGGATGGTGGACGTGCGAGATTAGAGAGAGAGAGAGAGAGAGAGAGAGAGAGAGAGAGAGAGAGAGAGAGCGAGAGAGCGAGAGAGGGGGCTGCTGTTGATTATCTTGGTCCGTCGAACTGCGAACGTAGACGCGACGCGCGACATGATGAAATTCGTGGAACAGAGAGCGCGAGAGAGAGAACACGCTAGAGAGAGCGCGAGAGAGAAAGAGAGAGAAAGAGAGAGAGAGAGAGAGAGAAAGAGAGGAAGAGAGAGATACAGGAACCGGTGGTAATGCGGGAGGTGGGTGAATACGTGGTCGGGATTTTTCACGAATCGATTATGGCAATTCAATCAAGGACGCGAAGGTGGGGGCCGGGGATTTGTCGTTACGAGGTGGCGGACGTCGGGATGCGGTTTATCCGGACTTTCATCCGCGCCCTCTCGGATGTTCTCCATCCGTCCCATCGGAATCCTCGGTGTTTTCTTTCCGTTTCCGGGCAACTGGATGGCGGAGAGTCTGGAAGAGACTTTCGCGGAGAGAACGAGAGAGCGAGAGGAAAGGAAACGGTTGCCGACGGGATTGCCGAGTTTTTCGAGGCACCTTGCAGCTCGAGTGGAAATTAGAGAAACCGGAAATCGAGGAAATTGACAAATTTTGCTGCGGCACCGGTGGTCATTCGCATGCTAGTCTGGATCTCCAACATTGCGATGCAGTTGAGCTGAAAATATCGCAATTCTACGGAAGCAGTGTTCATATAATTTACTGCTGGTCATTAGAATGTATAATGTTACTATGGTATTAATTTACAATCTATTTGCACAGTAATGCCATAAGCATGAGATGGCAGTGATTAGCACATAATTCATAAAAACAGAAACTGCATAGAAGCTTGCCATATTAATCAACTGACAGGGAACTAAAAACACCGTATTCGTGTCTCAGTTTATTTAAACTCTGAGTAAAATAGAATTTCGATTACTCGGATTAAATAGAGTGACATGAATAATCGAATATCGAAACAGTTACTTAATTGCAGTGCCAGACTTCGTCTTTATTAATTTCTGCATTAAATCGTTTTGCATAAGGCATGACTTAGATCGAGCTGGTTAAATGTAGAAAGTAGTTGCATAATAGATCATTGCGATATTGGAAAACCAGATAATACTATTTAAAGTCTTTTGTATGTTAGAATTTAGTTGGATCGATTACGAATGCATACGTAATGTAGTGATGTAGAATGAAATTCACTCGTGCGGTTAAAATGGAATTACAAAGCAATGAAAAGCTAGACCACGTTCCTTACCACTTCTTTCGATCTTTTAAAATGTGGAGACATCGAAATCAAACACAAAATAGTGCGAATAGATTCATTGCAATGTCGCCTGTCATAGAATAAATTAACTTCGACCTATCGCCGCAATTTGTCAAACCCAACGGTCTATTCCTCATTAGCTATTAACATACTGATTCAGAATTGCGTAATTCAAAACAACGGCACTCGTGCGCATTCAATCAGAGTGATCGCTTCTATAACAACAATGATTATTATTACCATATTCGTCGCGCCATAAAAGCAACCGACAGCAACGTGTCAGCAACAACGGTGCAAAATTCTCGACTCCGGCATTGCAATCGCGACGCGCGTGTCATAACTCAGGGAGTTAATTAAATTTAATTGATCCGGTCATTGAATCTGCACGCGTTTTCGGAGTTCTTGGTGCCGCACGTGCTTTCCATAAGCCATCAGAATCTTTTTCGCGTGACGTTCGCGTTGAAAGCGCGTCGGACGATAAGGAGCAGCGACGTCGGCGGCGTTCTTAATTTATGAAATCAAAGCAGTTCTCAATTATTTTAATCAGTTCCCATCGGCCGGCCGAGAAAGCTGCTCGTTGACCGTTGCGACGTCTGATTTGGTCCGACGTTCTGCAAAAAAGTTCGGCAAAAGAAACGAGACAGAACAGTCTGCAGGGAGTACACTCGTAACAGAAAGTATATTAATAAGACCTGAAAATGTTTCTTGCGAGGATTCCAAATTTTCTCACACTTTCCACCATACTTAGGGTTGCCATCTGTAAAATCTGGAACCCAGGTTGAAGGAAATAAAAATCTCGGACTTTTCCGACTGATACCCGTACACTTTGAACTACTTTTTAAATTAGATATGATATCGTAAAGAAAAGTGTCGGTAAATTATAAACAGTAAACGAAATCGAGAAATAAACCTGAAATATTAACCTCTTAGGTTAATCGTCAGGTAATAAGGAAATAGTAATTTTACATCTTACAACAAAAATACATCTCCTACGATTTAGGTTAAAATGTTTATGAAACATATTCATAAATTTCGCACATTTTAGAATAATTCTATTGTAGAACAATTTGTCAAAAAACTACAGCCAGTGTGATCGTATAACAAAATTTATCTCCAAAATACATCGACACAGCTAAGTGGTTAATACAGTTGTCTGGAATAAGTACTTTATATAAGATTATACATACGTATACAATAAACCATACAGAACAAGTAAACTAGATGAACGGAGAAAGTTATAAAATAATTATTTTATTATGTGTTTTTAAGTCTTAAAATACTTCTAAGTTAGTAGTCACTAATTTCTTAATTTATGATTAATCAGATTGTAAAGATACATTTATGAGTTATTTATTCAATATCAGTGCCACTTGTGGCAAATATTGCTCGTTAAAAATCAGAATTATTATTACTTGTTGTCGCTTTTATAAATTAATATTCGTTCCGTATCGAAATTATTATATCAAATAAAAGTTAAGTACTTATTATAGTCATATAGCTGTATCATACATAATAAATCATGCTCACGCCTTGAAATTAGTGATAGAGCAAGTATAAAATTATGTAAATGGAACAGTCACTTCGATACAGTATGTTTAGTGCTCCATAAATCTATTGTTACATAATGTTACACAATGTTACACGCTGTAAATTGCCTCACGAAACGCGTGTAAAGTACTTTGATGAACGAAAACATGAGGCGGCGGTATGTTTAGAATTCCGGAACGTCCAAGCCGAAGAACTTGCAAGTTCGCCGACACACTCTTTGTAGCGAACGTGAGTATACCTGCCTCGTTTACTGCGTGCGTGGAGGCTCGCGTGCTCGCATCTTTTCCGAAGTTTTTAATTCCTGCCGGCCCGGTATCAGAGGCGTCGTAGCAAGAGATATGCGACCTTACTAACGGCCCCCGACGTTTAAAGCGCTCCGCGCCATAATTTCCTTGATTAAGCCGAGATACGTGGCGAGTTGCCAAGCGATGGTGGGGGTGAGGGTGTCGGCGACGGATCGGGGTAGGGGCCAGAGGGTTAGAGGGCGAGGGCGAGGCCGAGGGCGCTAGTGTCCGCTCGGCTCGTAAATAACATCGCGAATTAAGCGTGTAATTTCCGTGCGAATTACGAGCGCGCGAGAACGTGCCGCCGTCGCCCCCTACGCCCTCCCCCCTCGTGCTCGATACCTTTGGCCGTTAAATAAAAAATAAAAGGGGAAGAAGAGACGGTGGGATGGCCAACGAGAGATTTATGATCGCAGCGACGACAACGGCCCTGACGAAGTCCGTCAACGTCGAGACACGGTCAGCGGGCTCGTGATCGACGCCGCTCGAAATCCGATTACACGGGAACATTTTTACAACGGCTGCGCGTCGTTTCGATGCCTTGTAACTCATTCGCATTGAATCGACGGCCGCCCACGCCTCCCGGCTCCGTTAAGCAACGCGTCCAACGCGATGACAACTATTGTTTCGGAATACTTCCCCGCTTTGTCGATCGAGAACGATACGTCTGACGGGGCGATTGGACGCGCGACGGAAACGATCGACACGCCGGCTATTAATTGCGGTGTCGATGCTGGCATCCGCGGATTAACGACTGACAGCTCGTCCGATCGTCTGGAGGCACTAACAATTTTCTACTATAAACGATTCTTCTCTTTTTTTGTAATGACCCGACCTTCCACCTCTCACCTATCCATTCTTCACAAGAAACGTATATATTTTCACTACCAAGGTAATCGTTTCGTTTTCTGGACGAAGAATTATTTGTTATGATTTTTTCGACACGTATTACGACAGAAATTCATTTATTTATTTATTAATACTTGAATCAAATACAGAGTTGTTACATGTACATATAAATTCGATATTACTTATTGCTAGTTTTCAAAAATTTTATTGAATCTAATCCTCCGAATACAGTTGCAATATACACCGATGGTAGTGGAATAGAAGACTCTCAATCAGTATGTGCTGCAACATATTGCCCAAAATTAAATATTGCATCGATTGCGTGTGATTTGAAGTGCCCGTTAATTAATAAATTCTCTCTTCATTGTAATGTTAAAGAATTCGAGACAAATTATTTCAACAAAATGTCAAGGTCTCCTCAAGGTCCTGGTATGCGAGTTATTCAATTTAATCTTGAAATGCTGAATTCGAGATACACGTAGAATGTGAATTCTTAATACCGCAATTTTTGACTGACTGAAAACCGATTAATTCAGTCCTGTCCTTTTTTTGTACCGTTATAGGAAGCGTTTAAAATATTGTAATGCACTTTAACCTATTGCATCACCTTTAGTCAGGAACAAATCAACATTTTATTAATTAAATAATTGTTTTCGAAGGTATCCATCGATAAATTACCAGCACGAGAGATCAATGACTGCATGGAATTGAAATACTTCGCCATCTAACATCATTGATTACGAACTTCAATTATTATTACGAATGTTGCAACGACGTCAGATCAATGAAATTTAATTGAATGCATTGTGCCGATAGCGTAAAGTATTCTCGCCGGGAAAACTGCTTCTTTTTATTTACGATATCGCAGGTGATTACCGATTATAGGCGCCCAGGAAAATGACCTTGCGCCGAAGATTGAGAACGCGCGAGAACCAGTACGCATCTGCTCCTAGTGATTGATGCGTAGATTGCGTTTGCGCGACGCGCACCTGTGTCTCTCGAATCCGTCGCTTCGTTTTCGGATTCCCGAAGCATTCTGCCAGATGAAAGAAACGACTTATTTTTTCCTCGGAACGACATGTCTTTCGCAAGCCGCCATTCACAGACTATCACTCTCCTTTCGCTTAAAAACAGCTGAAAGCTTCATCGACCGAATGTGTTACCACAACATTGTCATTGTGAATTCGATAAAAGCGCGTGTTAACACGTTGATTGCCACATCGTAATCCCACAGAAACCTATAACTTCAACGCAGCTTACATAAGGATATTTAAAACCCGAAATTGATTAAAGAGATTGTTAATTCTCTGTTCTTTAAATCTTAGAGAGACTAGATTACTGTACAATAACTGAAAAACTTTTTTTTTAAGTCAAGTTGGAATGATAGAAAAATATAAAACGACCTTTTAACTTGATCAGAAAATGTTTTATATATATTTTTGTCATTCCAAGTAACAGCAAAATTTAAAAAATGTTTTAGTCATTGTGCAGTAAACTGGTTTCTCTAGCATTAAAACAAAATTCGTGTCATTTGTTTCAGTTTAGAAAAAGCTATTGCGTTTTAAAAGGTGTACGAATACTTCAGTCCGTCACTGTATATGTTTAAATCCTAGAATTCAGTCTATTCGAAAACGTCATGACACAAAAGTCCAAATCACTCTGACACGAAGACGAATGTTCGAATAGATTGAAGCATTCTACGTATTTTCGATAAATATACTTTTGTGTTGCAATTGCGAAATATCTTGTAGAATTATTTCCGTCTTCGGCACTCAGTTGGCACTCTTCTACCAGTCCTTACAAGGTTATTCTCCATTACAAGTATTACTTTCACGTAGAAGGATCGATCTGCTGCGGCGCTCTTCGGCGAAATTACTTCGTCGAGGAGAACGTACCGAGTTGGCAAAGATGTAATGTATCCAGGTCGTTTCTCCGTTACGGGAACTTCTTTAGCGCTCGTTCCTCTCTCTCTCCCTCTCTCTCTCTTTCGCGCGCTCTTCTCCGCCGCGTGGCGGGATAAATATTAAGAGAATTGATTAAGTAGACTCGCCAACCGGAGTAGAAAAGTGTCGCACGAACGTACTTTCCGCCAACTACATTTCCTCGATCGCGCTGTTGACTCTGGCGTCTGGCTATCTCAAAGTATCCGAAGTTTCCCTCCAACTGGAACTTACTTTCCCCGTTTAAATATTTGACCGAGCAAAATAAGTTTCTCGCATTCGCCTCGTTCCCTCCGGGAGCGATCGATTGGTCATCCAAGAACTGCCGCCAATTATTCCACCCGGACGGTTCCCGTCTATTCGTATCGCCGACAAGATTCCGAAAAGCGGATCCGCGGATTCGAGAAACGGATTCCAAACGGGCGTCGAGTCCAACGAAAAATCGGCGTCGCTCGGTGAAAACGACGAAGCGTGCTCGCAGACCGTTCGCGAATCCGCTCAACGATTCGTGCGTTGACATTCCGGCTCATAAAATCGGAACGCGCCGCTAAAACGGGGTGTTCAAATAATTATAGCGGGCATAAAAGTCAGGATCGGCCGTCGACTCCACGAACAGGAGGACCGGCTGGCGTGACGATCCTGCGGTCCACGCTGAGGCGGGAAAGGGGTTCGGTGATTTGCTATTTGCGGGAAGACCGATTTTCGGCACCACTCTGCGATCCCCGTGCATCGTCGATGGAAGACTTTTGGCAAATTGGTGTCGGCAGTTGAGGCATTCGATAGAAAAAAGACTTGAGAATTTGAAAATTTTCGTTATAATACTATTCGATGAAGTCTAATACAATTGAATACAGTATTTGACTCGAGCACCTAATGTGAACAATAGAGGAGTAATATTATTTATTCATTCGCACTAAATTTCCGGAGTACTATAAGCAACTATTTCGTATTAGTTTATAAAAGTAACAATAAGACATTTGTTCTTAGTCTTATTTTCACATTTGACGCATAGAACATATATATTAAATAAATAGCTCCTAACTGTATCTGTACAAGCTGAGTAGTCGCAAATTAAAAAGTTTTGACGGTTTCCGTAGACCTAGTGTTGTATGACCAAATAAAATAGAACCCTTGTAAATTCTTGGAAGGAAATATTTCACATAAAGGGTGTCCTTTTGTGAGTGTTACTTTCAAGTTTTGCGCCATTAAAATTTGTCGTACCGGATTACCATCGTTTGATATTTAACAAGTAGAAACGTTGCGGTGAACAAAAACGAAGAGATATTTGATTCAACAACGCCTGTTTACTGTTAAAAATTATCAAAAATTTGACGAGAGTTGCGCAGAAGGTGGAAGAAAATTACCTACAGAATATGGATGAGAAAATTGTCTATCGAACATGCAAATCAGAAGAATAATTAAAAAATTTGAAGAAAATTATTCACTCGCAGATAAAGTTGCAAATAAACAACGTTGTCGTAGTGTTTTCTTCCGATCGAATACTACCTATCAGAAAATGAACAAATAGTAGTTCCAGGATGCTCGACAATTTGGCATCAGATCTGAAGCAATCGATGCTCCGCAGCGCAACAAATGCTTCGGCCGGCGTCATAATCGCACCGAGATGCTCGTTAAAAAAGAAAAAGGGGATACGCAGCTCCGGTTCTGGCAGTCAGGTATATCTGGTACGCAGCGGTCGTCGCGAGACTATTAGCCCGGGCTGCATGGTTGCTCGCAGGGAACGGCGCGGATTATTCGGGCGTAATGCGGCCGGAAGTCGTGTGTGGGCGTCGCGCGAAGCAGGCGCCGGGGAACGTTGATAACCGGACCGTGTCCCCCTGTCCTCGGCCCTTTCTATTTTTTATGACGCCCCGCCACGGTGGTCGCAAAAGCTTGCACGCGCACGCCGCAAAACGAGAGGGCTGGCTCGCGCGAATCCTCTCTCGTTTGGAGTCGAGAGAGAATGACAGAAAGAGAGAGAGTTAGAGAGAGAGAGAGAGAGAGAGAGAGAGAGAGAGAGAGAGAGAAAGATTTCGGCTCTCTCGCGCGACTCGGCCGGCTCGCTCTCTCGTTGGTATTTCCAATTTCACAGAGCGTGGGTTAACGAGGCCCGAGGGCTGGAGAAGTTAGGGCGACCGAGCCCCTGGAACGTCCTCTGTCCCCGCCAAAAGTGAGCCTCGATGGTCCCACTGTTACACCTCTTCACCCTCTCTACCCCTATCCCCCGGCCGCGTTGCCCCTCGTTCCGCCCGCACCCATTTAAACGCGGTACCCTGTCGCGTACGGGGTTCCGGCACATTACCTTCGCTGATTACCGGCCTGCCCCGCGGAGTATGTCACCCAGTCACCCTCGAGACACATACCTTCCGGAATCCTGCGACCCTTTCCTACCGGTTGGTTCCGTATCTGCGAGATAGGCATCGCAGGAAGCGTTCGAGACGAACGAACGAATGAACGAGCAGACGATAGAGCGGTTGTCTATGTTCTTCGTTCTCCCGAGATTTAAGCGGTTCCCCGTTCTTGCGCCTCCTCGTCTCGCCTCATCTCGCCTCGCCTCGCCTCGCCTCGCCTCGCCTTGCCTCGTTTCGCCCGGTCTGCCGACTGATATTGGATTCCACGCTATAAAAAGTTTATTATACACGCGAGGTTGTGCGAGCGCCGGTGTCTCTTAACCCCTGCCACACAGATTCTGTCGGATATTGAAGAATTTCGGCGGCCCCCGGAACTGTGGTTCTCCGCTGTCCGCTCGCTTGCTTAATTAGATTTTTCGGATCGCGCGCTGCGGTTATCTGCAAGCTTCCCATTGGCCGGCCAGTCGACGGACAATTTTTTAATAGCACGCTGAGGCGAGTAGACACCTGTGCGATGATTGAAAAGGCGTCTGGAATGCGGATTATTGGCGCAGGGATTCGGGGACTTGGTCTGTTCGTGATCGAATGACGCGTTTTCGCAAGCTCTTCCGGCGCGCAAATTTTTATGGATCTTTTCGAAGGTTCCAGAACGTTGCTTCATTTGGTTAAATAACGAGCCCGCAACGTATACTTTGGAACGAGATATATCTCTTGCGAAACTTTTCAAATCAGTTTCGCAGCATTATTTCACTCACACCGGCATTACCATGCGCCTCGTAAATCTTTTCTGCTACCTTTGCGGTTGCACGAAACTACACCTCCCTGTTCTTCATCTCGAGATCGAGATAGCCACTACAAAGTTTAGATTTTGCTTTTTATAAGTTGCGAGTACTGGTTCGCGTTGCAAACGACGGAGACGATCTCCTGCAGAAAAATGACTAGTCGTTAACATTACTCATTAATCAAACTGACGAATGGTATCCTTAATTATAATGCAAATGTGGAGACTTATAAAAATCGTGCAATGCGTCTGCGTTTATCACTATCTAATATTGTTAAGTTAACCCTTTGCCTGGGACGTCGTCTATACGTTCGTGTCAAAGTGGCATTTCTTTTTAATCATTACATTTTTTCCATACCAAGTAGCGCCAAATGCATTTTTTAAATTTTCATTATAGACTCAGATAAAAAAGTGAAAATCGACAGTTTTTTTACATTTTTTATTCTAAGTAATAAAATTTAAAAGAAGATATTTTAGTCACTGTATAGTGCACTAATCCCTCTAACATGTACAGAAAAATTTATTTAGAAATCAGTTTTGAAGAAAGCTATACCATTTTTGAAGTGTTGACACAATCTTGTTCTCCATTGTATATAACGTATACTACTTACTTCTTCGCTGATTACCTATGCGGTGTTCCAGCAGAAAAATAAATTTAAAAAAGCGGTCGATTCTACAGTGAAAATATTTTTTGTTTACAGAGCAGCGCAGAAGTTGAATCTCTCGTCGAGCCCCCACCGCCGGCGTCGCTCCGGTGACGAGAACATCATTTCCGACGACTTGCCAATCTTCCCGAATGGATACGCGGCTCTGCTTCTCAAGTCGCCGCCGCCAGCCCCGCCAGCTCTGCTGCGGAGGATAGGCGTGAAAGAGCTAACCGGAGTCGGCAAGGTAAGTTCATTATCCCTCGCTATCCGTTTACCGTATCGCAAGCTCTTCTTCCACCAGGTCCGCTAATTAACGTCACGTACTCGCCGGCGCGGAGAGACCGCGGTCATTTGTCTGTCTCTTGATAGAATTTCCACGCGGTTTAATCGGCGGACAGGTAAACGTAATCCAGCTGGACGGCCGACACAATGCGACCAGCGTGTTCTGGGCAAAATCCATAATATCTACTTCAGTTTCAAGGATCTTCAATTTTGGGGACGAAGCGTTAATTTGTCGTTCAGTGGTAGGCTTCCGTCCATTTCTTTTATCGTAATTTGTTGCCGCGCGATTGCTGATGAATTTTCGTTCGGGAATCCTTTTAATCGGCATCCGATGATTTCAGATGTTGATTCTCTCATGTTGGATGTAACTGAGCATGAATAATGTTGCATTATTTTCAACTCATTCAAATCATTGAGAAAATCGTACTGCGAATTTTATGCATTTATGGTAAAATTGAATGGTTGCATTTTGAGATAATAAAAATAGAATTTTATAACGTCAATGAATTATTTAATCTATCAAAATGATAGATGTTGATCTATCAAAATTATTGAATAAAGAACGAATGTTCTATTTGGTTTCTCTTTCAGACAATTTTTATTTTGCGTAAACATCCCAGTATACTTATTACTCTAATAAGCGACATATAACAGGAATTCTTTCCTTAATCGTCCAATTACTGGGACGTTTACCCAATCTCATAAGTAGACAGCGAATTTTTATGCAAAATAGGAATTGTCTAAGTTAATTGTAACAAAGGTGGGGTAGATAAAAATATCTTTCTTTTTTTAATGATTACAATATGTTGAAACTAGTGTAATAATATCGTTAAATGATTCTAATGTAATTAAAGTTCTGCATTATTATGTCTATATATATATATATATATATATAATTTTATATTATATTATCTTATTCACATATCAACTCATTCATTTTTGTCACAAATGCATAAAATCCGCAGTCTACTCATAAATCACAACTCTAGCGACAACCTGAACGCTCCAAAAACCATTACTCTTATAATAGAAATCTAAGTTTGCGAATCTTGCGCTAGCAACAGACCATGGATTTTGAACTCCAGTTTTCCACTTTTGTCTTGCTCGAGATAGTGGCGCGGCCAAGTCAGGAGCTCGAGCGACTTCCGGTCAGCCGGTTTGTCCGGCGCTTATCGTAAATCCTGGCGCGTTCGATGCCGCCTCGCCGCAAGGTAAAGTGGCGATCTCGGATCTATCGTATCGCATTCCGCCCCGGTTTGTGTTCCTGCGGGTGTGTTGCGCCTAGGCGGCGCGCGGAAATCTTGCTGGGATGATTTGAAATGCAGATGAGCGTCTCGCGCCGCTATAAGCTGCGGCTGCTCCTTCTCCACGGTCTTCCTCTTCCTCTTCCCGTTCCCGCTCGGATTTGCCACCCGCGCGACGTATCCTTCTGCCCGCGATCCTACGCTTGAATATTCCTTTCGCAGCGGATTCTCGGATTCGCGCTGGTCGCCCGTCGAACCCGGTTTACCGGAGATCGATCGTCAGCCTCGCGAGTACGCCTGGGATCGCGGTTACCCGAAAGCTATCGCCTGCTTCCGGTGAGAACGAGCCGCCTGAAAGCGTCCTCGAATGGACAAGATTAATGATGCCTGTGTTTATTGGGACACCCTTAACCCCGCTGATTTCCAAGGGACTTCCAGCCAAGCCTATTTTCGTTCTTTTAGCACTTGTGGGATTGCGTGGTGTTCTTTAGCCTATCATGATTTTCTCAGCGACGATTTTGCTAATAGTATGTTGATTTCTATTTTCTCAATGCTATTATCTCTTTTTTAGGGGTTTCTCATTGAGCTGTCGTACGCGCATTTAGCGTTGCTTGGAGTATTGCAAGAAATATTAGGTCTACCGGAAAGTTCTGTTCGTTTGTGTACTGAAAGAATATAATAAACTTTTCATACATTTAACAATATTTATTGCACAATATAATTTCTGTCGTTACTTCTGACCTCTTGCCAGCGTGATGACAATTTTATGGTAGACCTAATAAAGAAACTTTGTTACGTTTTTAAACTATTACGGTATAAAAATAAATCGAGTGTTTCGAAACTTACATTTTTGGCACTTGAATTGCTTTGTACAAGTGCTCCTGAATTCGTGTCGGGCAAACAACATAAAATTAACGTCGCATACCAGGTGTTAATAACAGATCCTGTGTCAAACGATTTTCCATAAACGATACCTCGCAATTTGTTGAAAACGAGTTAACTCGAATATGTGACTCGGCGAGTTCTGCTCGAAAATCATGTCTATGGACGTCGACGTTACTCGATGCCCGCTTCCACGGCATAAAGAGCTTAACAAAAGCGGTCCGGAGTCGCGGAAATTCCAGCGAATCGCGAACGGAGGATAGCATTACGCAAAACTCTCGTTACGATGCGAGATGCGAAAACCGGCGCGGAATGAAAACCGTCCGTGGTCGCGCCGACCAGTCGACTGGATTGTTGGCAACTAATTCATCAGAAATAAGGGCTTATTGTTCACCGGTCGGTAAAGCTAATTAAAACGGAGCGATGATGCGGGAGGGGGGAGAAGCAGCTCGCCGAGCTGCCGGTAGTTCAGGTCTGTCCCCTTTAAAAGACGGGCTACATTGTTTTGCAGACGGCTTTATAAGCAACCGAGTGCCGAGCTTTCGTTTGTCTTTGCTTTCTCCGTTCCTTTCGTTTTCTCCGCCGGAGGATTCCGCTCAGAACACGAAATTTCCACCGATGAGGAGCGAGGCGAAACCAGCTGGGAAACCTCTTTGTCGTTCGTACCGCGCCGCGGAAAATTAAGGAAAATTGCTGGCATATTAGAATAGTGTCGAGACTCGTTGCGCAATATTTCTGCACCGTTTCTCGACAAAGGCATCTCGTAAACTGGTAAACTCTGACTCGGAAAGCGCGTTTTAATGCTGTAACGCTCTAAATATTTGACGACATCGGTCTCTGCATTGATGATTTAAACCAATTTAAATATCAACTCTATACCGTTATCAGAAGCTCAGATGTTCAGTTCGTGTTTGTTTCGTATATTTTCATCATGCTATTTTCGTGTTCATTTCCATATTTATTTTTATTTCATTGTCATTATTATTGTTATTACAATATTGAATATTTGAACAAAAATTAAAAGGGCACTTGGTTCGTTCATGCTAAATAAATATGTAAATGTATCGAGTGCGTCGAATCTGATTAAAGTTGACTTTCCAATTATCGGTTCACTAAATAAATTACTCGAACCTTCTGAAGTTCTGATATCGATTCGGCAATCACCGAGTTCGATGGTTTCAGCATGTTCATAAACTGCTTACCTCAGATCTGGCGATCTTTTATTTATTTCCGAGCCCGTAATTTCGCTAATAAATACTCCGAGATAGAATCAAGCGAATCTTATAAAAATAAATTTAATTTATGCGTTCCGTGATATATTTACGGCGCGGAACCCCCTCGACTCGTTCGATTGATCGTCGAAGCCGCTTTTTTTCCACCAGCGAATCGTACTTAATCCGTCGAGCAAAAGGCAATGGAGCAAAATTCGATCAAGCCCGGAATTAGGCTGGCAACATTACGGTTATAAAAGCACCAATAGACGGTAGCTTTGCGAGCGTAATTATCGTCTCTGTGACAGACGGAGCGTCGCGTCATATGCGGAAACGCGCACATTCAGCGGCAAGCCGAGGCCGCTCGCTGGCCACCTCACAGACAGTCGAATGTTTAGTGTCTCTATGAAGAGAGTAATTAAACCCGTAACGGTAGCGCCTCGAATACTAGCCAAACGCGGCTTTCCTTTGGCTTTCTGCTCGTTTAGTCGCGAACGGCCGATGTTCTGGCGGACGTTACACCGTCCCCACCACGCGCCCTCGAATGTGCACGTTTTACCGGACGCAAGAGATTTTAGAGTTTCTAGCCGGTGTGTCTGACCGTCTGCACGCTTGTCCGTCGCCGCTGCTAGTTTTCGGGCCGCGCTCTGCCGGCTTCCAATTTGGCTTCCAGTTGCTGTTACTGCGCCGCTCGCCGTTTCATGCATCAGCCGATCCGACGCGGCTCTGGTTTCATCATTTAAGCGCAAACTTCTGTCCCGACTGCACGAACCGTTTCTACTTCGAACGCCCGCCCCCCCATTTCCTCCTCGTTCGATGACTTCGCTCTACGGTCCTCTCAATCGCGTCATCTTTCGGCATCACCTTTCGCTTTTTGACGTGTCGCACGCTGCGGCATCAAAATCGATGAATTTGAGACAGGAATCGAGGTACTCTGTTCAAATGTTCGGTATGACTTGCGGAATATAAATTCGTAATTAAAATTTTACTAACTTGTTTCAAGTACTTTCTATCTGTCGATTCAGTCTTTGCTGATTCGGCGCTCTCAAATTTGATTACGTCGATTTGCAAATCATTCAAATCCTTGATAGAATTGAATTTCATTCTCCATCTGTAAACCCTATACATATATACCGTATGACATTTTTAAAATCGATTCTTGAATATAATACAACACAAAACAATCAAAACTATAGGGTTTTATATTTTTAAGAAGAGAGAAATCTCTTAATTGGAAATTAAGATTATAGTTTAGTGTTGTTAAATGTTACTAGGATAAGGATAATTTTATCCTGTTATCCCGAAAAGGATAATTTTAACTTTATGGTTTCGGTTTCATTAATTAAATAGATTTGTTTTTGTGAGAATTATGGAAATTGATTTTCGGCGCAATTTTCCTGGAACTCGTATGCTTTGTTTGGAAAAGTATTTGCTAGTTTAGGACGTTGATGAAAGAGGAGATTACTTCAAAGAAAATTCTGACGCGTGCATTCTGCAAGCTTTCAAAATTACTTGCACATCCACTGTACAATAACGAACTTCATTTTTCAAATTCTGTTGCGGACAATGGCTCCAAAAGCCATGGGAGCTACATTCAGCCCATTGTCGGCCACTCTTTTTCTCTGCATTTTCATTGTAGCTTTCCAACATGGTCTACAAAGCCAATGTTCTTCACATTTCCGGATGTGATAGAGAGCATATGGTACAGACTTGAATACAGGGGAATGAAAATTTATTTCATTACTATATGCAAATGTTGCATTTATTCCTGTTGTGCATAGAGACGTTATTCAAATAAGAAATTGCTCTTTCGTTGGATTAAAGTATGCAATACATCCAGTAAAATATCTCTTGAGAATGTACGTACATCTTGAGTTACCTTGAAATAGCGAAAAGATAAAAAGAATTTCAGAATATTATTTCCAACATATTAAGATTATAAACGTTGTTATTTGAATATCTAGTTTCTGACAATTCATTTCAATTTTTAGCATACTTCAAATTTCCATCACATGTTTCATCAAATTTATAGAAAAATTAACATGTCTAAAAAGCGTACGTCTGAAAAATATATTGAAATAAGTTGACAAATAAAATGACAACTGATTGCTTTCCTTTTCCTTCATAGTTACAATGATTAGAAATTTTCCAATTGTAACAATTTCTAAGAAGAAAAAAGGCAATTTACATGTATTATGTATCTACATTAACTTAAATGTCGAAATACTGGCGACAAGAAATCAGAATTTCATTCAGACTGAAAAGAACGTAATAACACTTATACTTAATAGGATATTACTAGAAGCCTCCATCGCGTGTCAGACTCGTCAAAGAATAACAAGGGGTTAATCAGGAAAACACAAAGCACAAACGAGTTCATCGTGGACAAAAGAAAGGTCGCGCAGCAAGCTCGTTACAGACGAAGCTATTACTAGATGACTGCCGAAGGTAATCCGATTCTTCGATCCGATGAAGACGTCCAAGTCGATTCGAGTGGCAAATATCCCGATTTTCGGCGAGTCTCTATCGAATGCGCGACCCGCGTGGCCTCAATCTGCGAAAGAAAAACCACGAGAGACTGCGAGAGGGTGGTCCGTCGACTGATAGGAAGATCCCTGCTGCGACTCCGTCTCCGACAAACGCAAAGTCAATAATCCATTGGAGGAGGGGAGGAAAGGAAAGGGAAAGGAGAGCGTGATTTTTATGGGCTCGTACGACCGTGTACCGGTTATTTTCTCTTTTTTTCCGGGAGGGTACGGCTGGCCGGTCGAAGAGGACAGCGAACGAGTCGGCAGACAGCCGGAGACGGAGAGAGAAAGAGAGACAGAAAGAGAAAGAGAAAAGGAGAGAGAAAATGGTCGGAGTCTCAGGCCAGGATCGTGAGAGCAGGACGAAATGAACCGTGATCGCCGGTGGTCGTGGTTCCCATCCGGGAAACAACCGGGAACTCTCTTACGGACCCGATCGGGTCTAAGATAAAGAGACGGGCGACGCGGGCTCCTCTCGCAGACGTATTCCCGCTACTCGATCTTGGCCAGGAACAACGGAGTCGGAAACGAATGCCGGGAAATGAAGTTTTAAAGCCGAACCGAGTGGAACACGGACGCGATTGAGGCGGAACTCGCGCCACGCCGAAGACAAATAACCGTAATATTTTTTCGGGTTTGTTTCCGCTGAGTACGGGGAACTGCAACCCCAAGGGAACAGCTTGAGATATTCCCTTACATCGATGTCTTCATCATACGTGCTCCCTGATTCGATACTTAGCGGAAGGACATTTTCTCTTGATATAGAGGGAGATCCATCGATTCTAACCCTTAGCCAGTTTGCAATCTCTTTGAAAAGAGTGTAAGTTACTGTAATTATACTGTACATGTTTGATTTTCTTGTTATTTTGTTCAAACACGAAACTTTCCTAAAATATATAATTTAACTCTTTGGGGCATATCATTTTAAAGAAAATCCAAGTTGCAAGTACCAATTATACACTGCACCGTATAATTTACCGACCTCAATCACAACAGTGTCAATAACTTATTAACCCCTTGCACTATGATTTCTTTCACAGTTACGTTGATTAGCACTGCTTCATTCTTAATAATTTCTCTAAAAGAACGATAGAATTTTTGTTTCTTCTATGTTTTTGTCTACAATTTGTTTTTAGATTTTAATAACAGGAGAATCGAATTCTGTTTCAATTTAGAAGAAATATATAAAATTCATATGTAGTAGTTTATGTATGAAGTCTTGGTCACGAGTCTGGCACGTTACTATAGTGCAAGGGGTTAATGCGTTTAGTTTTGCGTAAATGTTTGTTTTCGATTATTTGCGCGTTTATCGGTGGTTCATAGCATTGCGAACTAATTCAAATATCGGACCGTATAATTATGAACAACATCAAATTTTCTGGGTGGGTTAAAATATATCGCACCATGCATAAAAAGCTAAGCAAAAGGTGTAACAGTTTTTAACACACCTAAAGAGTTAATAGAGGATATCAAAGTATGTATCCTACTTAACCTAGCTAGCTGTTTTTGATGACTATACTCGACATGACGTAATGGCAACATTTTGTGCCGTAATGAGTATACTGTTCAAAAACAGCGAACTGGTTAACGATCCAGAAATACTTCAAGCTATTTTTCACAAGAGTAGACATTATAATTGCAAACGATTTTTATAACAAACATAGGAAAAGAATACTTATTTGATTCATGAATATACAATGATAAAAACAAAAGAAGAATCTTTGCTATATTTTGTTGACGTAATTTCTTTGAAGCATAGATTGTTCGTATGAATTGACGCAACGTCTGACTAGCACGTCTGACTAGTTCTGGACTTATCTACTTAATGTACTGCGAGCAATACTGAAAGACGCTGTAGAAAACCCGAATGACAAATAACTTGCCTTAATATTAATATGTTGTACATGGGAAAGTCAAATTTATTTTTATAATGTATATTTGTATGGTTTTACATGATGTTAAATAATAATAACAAACATAACATAATAACAAATTGAATTATACCGACGAATTATCTGACGTTTCGACAATAAGCTTCTTCAATTACACCTGAAATATTCAAGTATTCATTTGACAATTAACAGAATAGAAAACATTTTCAGTGATAAAGATCAGAGGAACGATTACTTAATCTCGCTGCAAATTTTATGAGATTACTTACGAGAATGAGTTTATTTGTGCAACTTTTGTTTCTTGGAAGTCTTATCTTACCTTACGTTTTTGCTGCAATTGGCGTGCGGAAAGTGCAACGCGGGGAATAGAAAGGTTTCAAAATATCATTTTGCACACAAAGTTTCATGATACGAGGAATTTACGGGAGGAGCGCATTTAGCTGATGAAAAGTATATCCGGAATATAGAAGTTCATCAGCAAATTAACCTTTTGCACGCGAAGCCATTTTAACACTAGAACCCGAGGAATTTCATCCGAGCTGGAATCTCTTCCATAGCGCACACTTCCCTTCGTTTTACGCGTGTCTTTAAAACATTACTTCGTTGAATTGTGCTAATAACATTTTCTGCTGTGTAAAAGCTGTTCGCGAGCAGGAAAAATTAAAATTAAGCGCATTGTGCATCGTGCTGTCATCTAAACCCTCGACCATTGTTTCCGACGTAGCAGCCACGTCAAAGACACACAGCTCCAAATAACAATAGCTTCAGATAATGCGAAACACGACCGAAAAAGCAAGGTTAATGCTTAAAGCTACTACTCTATTGTTTTTTATCCAATTAGCTGTTGCGATCCCTTTGAAGCGTGCACCTAAAATGAGTCGCAAAAAGTAAGCGACGACGAGTATGCTGCCTAATGCAGACGTCATGATGTGCAGCTTCCTCATAATAATTATTTATAACATTTTTTTATTTAATCGTTTTATTTCTTAAAATTTAGAAATATATTTTAATTTCTGCTAAAATTTCAATTTAACTTTCGGATGGCGGATCATTTTCATAATTATACAATTGGACACGTTTATGGCGATTCTCAGTTTTAATCATCATTTTCTCCGAACGTATTTTTGAAGATTCTAATAATATACATACATAACATCAATCAACTAACTCATCGAACACGGCTAAGTGGTTAACGCGTAAACTCTATTATGTTCGCGAAGCACATGCTAACGCAAACATATTCATACTAAAATCCTTTATAATTAGAACATTAAATGGCGCTTCATGGTCGCCATTGAAGCGCAGAGCGTGCATTCCGAGCATCGTAGTTCATCTCGTGGTTGGTCATGGTTTGCAGTCGTTTTAGAAAAACGCTCTCCAGTCCCTTTTCCCTCATAGCTCGTTAACGAAGTTTGTTAACAACGCGCGATGAGCTTCTGGTCGAGTTCGTTCCAATCAGACGCGATAATTCGGTTCTCCGTCGGATTATTTCGACGACGATTCGAAGCCCGATCGAATTTTAGCGGCGGGATCGTGTCGGGGCCGAAATGGGGGGGAGGCGCGGCTCCGCGAACCCGTCGGCCAATCGAAGGCTGTCAGGATGGGGAGATAGATTTATAGGGGAGAGAAAGTGACCGTGGACGCGAGGCGCGGAAAGTTTTCCGGGAAATCATTTCGCTAATTCGAGAGAATTGATGTGGCGGGTTGCCAGAGGGTCGTCTCCCTGGGAAAAAGAAAGTTTTATGGGCCGCTCAATACGTAATACCACTTATTCCCCTCGATTATTCGTTTATCAGCGCGCCATTCATTCGGCGTCCTGTTTCCGGCTTTCTGAACGTTGTTTTCCCTCGTTAATGTCGCCTGATTCGGCCGCGCGCCGCGATACTATCGAGCTAATACACCAAATGTTGGGAGACAAGGCTTGAAACACATATTAATCTACTAAGCGATGATATGTAATTGATAGATTCTAAAGAGGATCAAGTGGAGAGACTTGAAGAAGAGCAAATGCAGTAAATTCTCTCCAAGTGTTCCTCAGCTTATGAACACGAATGGAGACGAGTTGTTATTTATAGTCGTTGACAATCGGCGACTATAAAAATGAGTCGCGAGGCTCTAATAATCGTATCTCTTCTTCCCAAGTTGTTAATTATCGTTTACTCAATTATATTCTATACTCAACAACAAAATTAAGGCATCACTAATTTTTGACTGAAAAATTGTCGATCTGTGATTCATTCATAGAATTGTGATTTTTTAAAGTTAAAGTTTGAAACCTCCTCTACTCTACACGTTCGTTGTACTGAAAAACTGCATAATTTAACGCCCTCTCTGGACTTGGAAAAATCATTTTCGAGCACGTCATTCACAACATCGTAAAATTCGGTTAAACTTTTGCTTAAACAATTTGTTTGTCAGTTTATCGCTAATCGTGGCGACCATATAAAAAAATGGAATTATACGACAAGGAATTGCAGTAAACAAAATTAGTAAAGAACTTTTTATTGAAGAAATGAATCAAGAATGTAAAAAGGTATTAAGGGTCCTAGATCAAAAATAAATTAGATCCCAGAATTCCTTATAGGACTTGTGCGCCAAAAACTTGAAGATTCCAAAAAAGTGGGGATAAAACGTGACGCAAAGAAGGAAAAACACGCGAGACTATCTATACTTTACTATCGAGAAGAAATAAACAGACGTGCGATTCGTCTTCGAATTACTCCAATAAATTGCGGTTTCGTATAAAAATCCACGAACAATTAGCACCATGGTCATCCTCTGTAGAAAGTGAAAGAAACCACTCGAGGTTTATCGCGTCGCGATAGCGCACGAGGATCGATCGATCGTCGTTATCCCGTGTCCTGGAAATAGGCGCGAGGACATGCGCAATTTGATCGAGGAAGCTGCTGACCAGGACGCGCCGTGGTCAGCGGTTTAAACCCACGCGTTTGCCTGGGTTCATTGAAATGTCCGGTCTTAGGAGGGTAGTTCGGTCTTTGGGAACAAGACGAAAGGGATGCTGGACACCCTCGTCGCAACCCTCTGACCTCAGAATACTTAATGAGGACTTTTGATTTTCCTCCTCCACCCTGTGTTCCGGCAGGCTTGGCCAATTGCGCATGTTATTTGCAACGACAGGATCATCCTCGGCTCTAAAATTGATGAAGGTACGGTCTGGCCACTTCGGGCAACTACCGAACGTGCTCCGAGGTATCGTTGTTGTTAGTTTCGAATGAACTCACTGTAAGATAACGTCCAATCTATTTTGCTGGTCGGTAGACCGCGAAATTTATGCGGTTATGGCAAACATGTATAAATAAACTACAGAGCAGTGAGGACACAGGAAGAATTTTCAAATACCGTACAGACTCCTAACAGTTATTTTTACTTCATTCTGGTATTCAAACGTTCTATTATCTAAGCATTGTAATATTTAAATTTATTATTACCTACTAAAGAACTTGAACGGAATTTTTAGACAATAGAATGTTTTAGTATAACAATATTACAAAAATAAACGTTCAGATAAGAACGTAGTAAATATCTTTACTGTATTGTTGCATTACTTTCAATGCGTTAATATTATTAAAAGAATAAATAAATTTTCATTTAACTGCTGTTTTGTAATGTTTTGTAATGTATATAATCGATGAAGAACACTTTTATTTTGCATGAAGTTGTGCAGTCTACTGAACAGATTCCTAAATTAAATTTTGTTAAACTATTTGCGATGACTGAGCACTTTATAATAGTATTACAAATAGTAACATGTTCAGAACTTTAACAAATTAACAGTCTGACGATTTTTCGTATAAATAACTTAGTCAAATGACAAAATAAGAAATGCATGATACCAAAGATTAATAATCTAGGGTAACCAGAATTGAGTAGATGACTGTTGCAACCAATAGCGCTCCACAAAAGCGTACAATGAAAGACAGGTTTAGGAGTAATCAGGTCCCGGAATGAGAATTTCCCCGCCAGAGGAGTCACGCGGCTAAAAATAATTTCGTCGTCGGCGTTTAATTCGATTTCGCGCGATCCCGCTCTAATAGAGGACGATAACAAGGCCTCGCCGATGGGGTTATTTTAATAATGAATTAATTCGAGGGAGGTTATAGGCACCGGGAAGACCGACATAGGGGTGTTTGTGGACGGTCCGCAGGGACCTGGAGCACCACGTGGGCCACGTGGTACCCACAGGATAATTGGAGGTCACTGCGGTTTTAGTGACTCTCCTCCAGCCCCTTCCAGACCGTTCTACGGAAACCCTTACGTACGAGCCTGTATGCGCGGCAGTTCGACTGCTAGTATTATCCGGATTTCTGATTCGCTTTGCTGCATAATAATTAAGGATTTCCCGTGTCGTGATACAGCGTCGTGGCGACGCAGCTGCGCGCCGCTGTTTGGCTGACGAAGCCTTATTGCAGACGGTTACGTGACAGCTCGGTTACCGTTTCCGTAACATTACCTTCCTGTCGATATTCCAGGTGGCGGATGGGGATCATCGCGCAATAGTCTGTTAACGACTAAAATCATTTCGCGAATAATTCTCTTGAATCTTTTGTAACCATGTAACAGCTTTTGCATTCGCCACCCGTTAATGTCTCAGAGGCTGTATCGGTATACAGCGGTGGCGGTGCACGAAATCCTGGTAAAATAAATCCGAGTTTAATTTTTACAATTTGTTCTCGCGACTGCTGATAATTACGAGTTTATACGTGGTAATTTGCAAAATAGAGAGTAATGTTTTCGTTGCTCAAAATTAATGAGATTTTCATTTCATTCCCGCCGCAAAGAATTTCCAGGGCAGCGATATTATTCTGGATTTCGCGAAATTACCTGATGAACGTGGATTAACCGGCCATTTTCGGCGAATGCGCCTTTATCATTATCGGAAGGAATTAAAAATGAGTTACTGCGATTGTTCGCCGCATTTGGCGTTAATGGTGTTCGGCTAAGTGTGAATTTAATTCGCGCGTTATTTGCCACGGCAAAATAAGGAAATGATCGAACCCCGGCGAACCGGATGAATGAGAGGACCGTATGGGAAGCGTGATTACGCGAGCAACGCATTTTGACGCCCGTTTTTCGACAATGCGGCTGCGAATAGCGCGGCTCGCGTCGCCGCGAGTCAAATATATCTTGGCACGATGACGGTCCGGTGGCCAGAGAAGCGTTTAATTAGCAAACGAGCTTTGATCCGATTTCAATGGAGGTGAAATTAAATCAGTGCCGGAGAGAGAGAGAGAGAGCGCGACACCGACCAGGAGCACTGGCCGTGGAATTATTTTGTTGGCCCGCGGAATTATCGACCCGAACCGTGTTTCTTTTTCGGCTTTTCGGTTCATATATTCTTCGTACTTCGCTCCTTGTTTTCGTCACGAAGTCCACGAAGTCTCGAAATGTACTTTCTGGTGACGGATTGTAAAAGTCAATCCAGACTGCAATTTTTAAATTTTCATAATGAAGGCCGCATCGATTCATTGATGTTATCCTTTGAAGGAGTTAAACTTGTATAAGCTAGCAAGCATAGTTCCGATTTTGTAATCTTCCTTAGCCATTGTAGATTTTAATTCGTACAATACAGGATTAGTTAAACTACGTTGTACTTGGCAACTATTTGGAATATTTGGATACCAAGTGGAGAATACATTGTAACAATTCTTCGATATTTCACGTTTTATAAATATCAAATTTCCTTCAGAATATACTTCATGTATGACATAAATAAACTGCAGATGTTTATGCAGTATAAACGTTTCCTGCATTTATTGCAAAAACAAGAGTCTCTTTCTTTCGTTAATAATTTTCACTCGTTGGAAATGTTCCATTGATAATCTTAGATTATTTAATTCTCCTTCCTTCTTTCCTTATAACAAATTTAGGACTGAAGAATTAATTTCCATTACGAAAATTTTCATAATAAGATTATTTCATTGTCATATATATGATAATCAGCGTTAAAAATCAGCGTTAAAAATATCAAATAGCTAGAGTGAAGAGTCAAGTAAAAACAGTTCGGCATGGAACATGTTAACTGGCGATGTCTGACCATGTACGGACTTATCCACTTCGCAGTGATCTGGATCTTAATATGAGATAGATAAATTTGCTATCAACGTTATTTTTTTCCAAAAGACATCTAGAACCTTGTCAAGTAGCTCAACGTTAACCACGATTCGTTTGTAGATGTCAAGGTAGCAAACAAGTTGAAAGGGGCAAACGATACAAGCATAGCAAGTAAATGAACGCGCCAGAAGCGATAATTGGTTTTCCACCACGATCCACGACAAGATCGTGCTCCCGTCTCGTACTTTTTCCTGCCAGCTGGCAATTGAAATTCCCGCGACCTCGTTCCAGCATCGAGCTCAGTGCATCGCGACACGTTTAATTCCTCCGTGCGTTGTCTCTAATTGAAATTACGACACAAAAGGATGCTCGGTCCGCGCGCGAAAGGCATCCTCGCGCCTTTGAAAAGCGAAATATTTCTGCGCGTTTCATTAGGAGGCCCTTTATTCCGGCCGACAACGATGAGGCGCGCGCGAGGCTCAACCCGCTGGGAGAAATATTTCAAAATGAATTCCTGCTTAATTCAACGGCCTGGTCGAGGAACCGGTTGGCCTCCCGCGCCTCGCTCGAGCCATACCTAAATAAACCAATTATTAATTACAGCGTAAGCCGGTAATTCGGCCGGAACGAGAGAGGGGAAGATCCGCGATGTCAGATTCGCCATGGAGTAAAAGAAAAAGGGGAAAATACGAGCTAATAACTTCTGCACGCGCGTCCATTTCGAGCGGCCACGATCGGAGAGAGGACGGTCGACAGTGAGCGTTATTTACGAGCGGCGCGAGTATTTTCCGCGGCCGTTAATTGCCGGTGACGTATCGCCGGTTACAATAGCGTCGATCCGGGTTCCCGGCCCAATGAAATCCCATATTCGATTCCCACCGCGCGGCGTCGCCCGACAGGTGTTGCGCCTCTCGTATCGACTTCGGAACACGGACTTTCCTCCTCGTTTTTCATCGGAGTTTTCGCTAACAGTGTAACGCTCGCTCGCCGCCGCCGATCGACGGAGTTCCGATATACATACTTCCTCAAGGAATTTGCCTGATCGGCAAACTAGATTCCCAGCTGAGTATCGTAAAACGAGGAATGCAGTCAGAAGTTCGAGCACCGCCCCACGGCCTCTGTTTTATTCAGAGGATCGCGCACCTGCCGTAAGTTTACACGTACCTGGTAATTTCTGAGCGGTGGGCACGCGACGGAGGTCGCCGCCATTGACACCTTCTCCAATTTACACTCTCTGTTGAGAAGATAGGGTGAGTTGTTCTTTGATTCTCGAAGATCGAGCCAATCGTACAAGTTTTGTAATATAGACGAAAGAGTACTGCACGTTGTTTTCTGTAAAATATTAAAATATTGTAAAATATTAACTTGAAATCTTGAGGTTTTAACCCTTTGCACCCGAAACCATTTCAACTCGATGTCTAAAATAGTTTCTGTGAGCTATAGTACTTCCATTTGATACAACTAACTGCATGTTATGCATATGACACTGAATTTTGTGATTCAAGCAACAATTACACTTCGCACGGTTTTTTTTTTAAATATAGACAAATTCGATGACGTTAAAAAGTATTTTCAAACGCGATTTAACAATTTTTGATGGCGTCTCGAAGTCGCCATTCGAGTGCGAAGGCTTAATTTGGCTGTCACGCCAACCATATCTGAAATTTCGTAAAATTAAAGTATTTGATTTCAATTAAAAGTCGAATTAAAATTGAAAAATTGAGATGTATGACATCGATTATTTTTTCAACGACTAACAGAAATGTTTGCTTATTGTCGGATTTGAAAATTAATTTTTATGCTAATCTACTACATCTTCCTAATGTGATTAGGATCTGTAAAACATGAGAGCATTACGTAAATAAGTAAAATAAAAAAGCAGTTGACGTCATATAACTTTCCATTTTTAATTTGATCCAATCAAATATCGTAATTTCATGAAATTATTGAAGTTATTTGCGTGGCACTCAGTATGTTAAATTACAAGATTTTTATTAAATGAGATAGCTTTTAGAATTTGCCGATTATGAATTGTAGGTTGTCCTAACTAAATTATCGAAATTCATCGATCAGTGATGCTTCGAAACTTGCAATTTATCTGAAAACTACACGAGTATTCTGCAGAATTTACTGTGAGGTAAGACAAATTGTTTCGATATCTCAGCTGGCAATTAATGCGGCTGCCATTATCTTGGATGGCAAGAGAACCTGTGCACCAATCGTCAATCTTCAACAAAAACTTATCGATGTGCTTCGATTGAAGTATGAAAGTATCGCCTTTTATGCTTTTTTCTCATGAACCAGGATTTCAGGATGCGATAATCTTTGTCAATAGCTTTGAATGAATAAAGAATAAAGAACACTATCATGTTTCATGTATGCACAATGAAACCCTTCTACCCACAGATTTACAGAGATTGATAGTGAATTAAAGAGAAATTCGCATTAACAGTCAAACAACATTATTTAAAAAGTAATTAGTTTATCCAACTTTTATTCGAGCAGAATAAACATTTTTATATTTATATCATATTAGTTCATAAACTAATATGATATAAACGAATAAACGAATAAATAAATGAGTAAACGAATATATAATGATAAATGACAAATAAACGAATTTATTCATCCGAACTCCAACTTTTTGACAAATCCGATAACTTTACAATTGTCGTGTCACAATTTTTATATTTTTGATCTATTATTATAGCATGACGTTATTTGCTGGCAATAAAATGAAACTTTATATTTACGACCTGCATGGTAGTTTTCACTGCGCCTTAAGAATAGCGAGCATTTCCTCGTAAAAAAATACACGCGCCCAAAAAGACGGAACGAGAGGATCGGTTTGCACAGCCGGTCAAATCGTTTTATGATCGGGCCGCGAAAATTCGAAGCACCCGGACACCATGTGCGTTAGAACAGCGGAAAGAGCAACTGTAAAGTCATAAATCAACACGGTTACAGTGCAACGGATTTTTAGTAACGAACTGCCTCTCTGACAGTTGAAATCCTTTACCAAAACTTGACATCGTTCAGTGAAGCGAGTTCGTCAAGAACTATTCAAACATAACGCTCGACCAATCACAGCAGCAACGAATTCACAAAAGGGACGATACGCTCAGAATTCGACAGAATAGAAGAAAAGAATACAGAAAAATGTACGCAATGCAGGAAAGCGTGGAACGCGGAGAACGCGAAGAACGCGAAGAACACGTTAATTTAAACTGTGTGGAACCATTGTTATATTAATTGTTAAAATTTTCAAATATTCATTGCTTGGGATGAAAGCATTCAAGTTTAATTGCTCATTTCAATCAGGCTTTGTAATTTCGGTAAACGAATTGCGGTATGAACGGGGTATAACAACATCAGATTACAAATGTGTGTGTGTGTGTGTGTGTGTGTATGTGCACAATAGAAGTAATTAAAAATTTCGAAACTGGTTCGCTGCCGGGATAGTTGCAGGAAGTATTAATTAGAAAAAAGGATAAATATATTGTGTAACGAAATTTTCGTAGCAACCCTTTGTTTCTTATCCGTGTGTTTACACTTATTCGAACATTATAATTGAAAAATTTAATTAACGCGCGTAACGCACGTTTATGTTTGAAAGTCGTCGCATATTCGAATGTAATTAATTTATTAAGTTATGTGAAACGTATTCTGTAATTATCAAACAGTAAAAACAGTATCACATCCAGTTTCCTTTCGTTCCTTCCGTTTCGCTGTAAGCAAGCTAAAATTAATTGTACTTCCTAGAAAAACGTAATACGTTAATAAATGCGATGTAGTAATCAGTGAAATTGTCTTTACGAAAATCAACTGTTGTTTCGCGAGAGCTGGCAAGGACTGATAGAAGCACGGAAATGAATAAGCCGCAATTTCCACGAATCGAAACCCATCGTAATCGGGCCAAAATATTTGGCACCGTGAGGCACTGTTAAATTATTACGTACATTTCAAGGGGAAAGCGAAAGGAGTCAGTGAGACGAGCCACCGGTATCCGACGTGAACCGCGTGTTCCATGCCACGCGTTCGTCGACGTTAATTCTGACAGAGCAATCCGTAAAGCAAGCTATCCGCGACGAGTCTCCGAATTATTTGCCCGACCGAACGTGTATATTTTTACGGAAGCGCGTGTCTGCCCCGTGGCACCTGGCGCGTGTCAGAAACAACGGGAACTAACGACCGGTGCCTGCGTTTGAAGTGAAATTTTCGTTCGCCGGTCAAAGAGAGGTTTATTGTTGCTGGCTTTCCGAAACGGATAGCGGCGATAAGTGTCGACGGAGTTACCACAGCATCAATAATCCTTCACGTTCTCGGTTAATTCCGTTAAATCGAACCAATAGCCTGTTGAGACCCAATATCTTTGAGTGGTACTTGCGTCGCATAGTTCGCAATCGCCGTTTTGCTCAACCTCGAATTTCTGCACTCTGAAATTCTATGTTAGCAAGGATACTTTAACTTTTCTTATTGTCCTAAGAGAATTACTTCACAAACTTCAATTACCTGCTCTAATCAATTTCGCTGGTTTATTAATCAGTTGCGATGTCAAGCTTATATATAATTTTATTATATTCATGTTGCTTTACAATATTTTTACAATTTTATGTCTAGCACGGTCTTTATTTACATCGTGTTCTTATAATTTTATTCATGTGGATTTATGATAATTTATTATAACAATTTATACTAATTTATTGTAAATCGAAAATCTATAAAATTTGAAGTATTGTCTTATACAGTAAGTTGCTGCAACGGAATTTAATTTATACGTAGGTGTCATGCTTGACGGAATTAATTTTCATTGAACGAACATAATATATTAACATTAAAATGGAAAACCAAAATTTATTAAATGCCTTGCAAGTTGGCCATAGAAACTAACGGAACAATCTAGTGCAATTGACATTATTTGTGCTTCTGCTTTGTACATAACATCTCTGGGCTTGTATATCAACAACAAATTTATTTGTTTGAATTTCAGTAATCATTTTATTACTATTTGTATATGATACAGTTTTGTGACCTTCAGGTTACAGTCAGCTATTATAGTAGATTTCGGAATATTTAGGACAATGCTTGTGCTTCCTGCTATTTTCAGATTTATATGTTGGAATTAGACGCAGTAGCGCTAATAGATCCGAAAATTCTTTATTACAATCTGATTCACGCTTAAACTTTTCAGCACAGAAATGAAACCATTGTAAGCCGTTGTTACTTCAAAATTACAAACTGAATTAATTATGACAAAATTGTTTAAACTGGTAAATACTTTTTTAATATGCATATATAGGGTTATAATTGTTGATTTTTCGTTGCATAAATTTCTTTTGTATTTAAGAAAAGAGAGTTAAATCGTTCACATGAGGCTCCGCTGTAGTCGGTTTCAGCGCTCGGTTGTTCTCTTGTTAGAACGAAAAGTTGGAAGAGGGCTGCGACTGACTCATTCACTAACGCTCGGTATTTTAGTTCTGCCTATTCGATTCCGGCTGTGCCCGTCAACTTTTATTCGTATCTGCCACCTGTGTCATTCGGAAACGAGATTTTCGAACGGCAGTTACGAATGATAATACGCCGAGCGACGCGTGCACGATTAAATCGCGCTCGACCGCGGAATGTCAATAGTCAAACAAACCGGGTCCCCGATTGATTATGCTCAAACAAATCGGCCCAGCGTGCTGACCGGGCATCGATCGTTAATCGCGCGGACGGATGGTTTTCCCGATTGACCGCCGCGCCGTGCCGGACCGAAAGAAGCGCACTTATAAAGCGGACTCGCAGACACACGCGCCGCTTTCTCTCCCGATGTTTTTGTCCGGCTTTGGACCGCGTAGAATAGTGCGCGCGGCACGTCGAACACTGTGCGCAGCACTCGTGCGCGAAAGTTTCCGGGGGTTGCGTAGAAAAAATTTATTGGCCGTTCACGGCGGGCGCTTTCGCGGCCGAATTTCCATCGAACAAATGAGAAATTCCATAGAAAATAGCCGGCCACCGGTGTGCTCGCGGGGCCGTCGGGGGTGGCCGGGTCGCGTAAAATTACACCGAAATTCACGCTGCACCGTGGCTGCGCCTACGCTCCGGGACAACGGGAACTGTTTCGTTCGTTCGTACACGATTGAATTGCCACGGCCAGGCTCAAAAGCGTGTCCAGGGATTTAAAGCAGCGCCCGCACCCCCTCCCCTCTCTCTCTCTCTCTCTCTCTCTCTCTCTATGTTTTCGTCGCGGAGAGGACGGCAGATGCTCCCGACGGCGCGCTTTGCTCTCGCAGACTCGCGCGCGCGCGCGAAGCTTTCTATTGGATCTCGCAAAGTTTCCATCGTAATTACCTATTCTGAGGGGTTTAACGAGCCGCGGCTCCGCTAAACACCCCTGCAGCTACCATCTTGTTACTCGGAGAATAACTTCGCCGCGGCGCGTATTTAACCGAAGCGCGCGATCCGCCGAGCGTGTTTCGTTTAATTCCGATTTCTAACCCCCATCGGCGTTTGCCGTGGTCTCACCCCCGCAAGAGCTGCCGAACCACGGCCGGAGCTGGTTCGTTAAGGAGTTAAGCGGCCTTCCTACCCATGGATCGACCGGTTGTTGCTCGTTTCGGATATTAATTGATCCCGGGCCGCGGACCTGCAACTTTCGAGACGGCTCCCGGGTGCGCTGACTTCGAGCGCTTGACGTTTTGGGACGTGGCCGTGAGAGGGTTCGGACGTGGCAGTGAAGCTTGCTTACGGTTTAGTTTTGTTGCTGCTTAAACTCTATTGGACAAAGTTGTAAGAATTGTTTCATCGGATTTAACCCTTTAGCAATGCGATTTTAACAACGCACGCTGGTCGCGATTATACGCACGATTTTTCTTGCTGGTATTTGCATAAATATAAATATTCTCTTTCGTGAAAAATGGTTTCTCAAGAAGCGACTAACTAAAATAATACTAGAGTATTATTTTAATTATTTAATTAATTCTTCAATTATTTCTATTTAGAAATTTACAATAAAATTAATCATAATTACAATTGTAATATATATATATATATATATATATATATATATATATATATATATACATATATATTAATTATATTTACTGTATTATAGATACAAAAATACACAAAGCGATCTTAATTTGAATGAGACTCTAGTTCATATTCTTCAATACCTTTAGTATTATATTTAACTATATTATAGCTATGTCACAGTTATAGTCTTTATATTTACGTGGAAATAAGTAATACAACGACAAAAATTATATTACTTAGTTAGAATCGTGTTTTAGATCACTGCGTGCTATACGGACTTCGACGAATGTTCAATCAGATAATTGTTATTATTATATAGATGCTAAGAAAAGCAAGTAGAACCTAGAATTCGTTGCAGAATAAAATCTATGCGAAACAGCAGGTGCTCGTTTTTACTCGAAAGTCGTTTAAGTAATTTCGAATTGGATAGCAGGGCGCGTATATACAACTGGTAGAAAGTGAAATAAAAATGCGGATACATTAGCGAACGTTTTGCGAGAGGAACAGAGCACATTGTACGAAGTACAGTAATGGCTTTTCGTAACTTCAAAGTTTTCCTGGCTCTATAACTGCAATTTCTCAGCCGCGCACCGTCTTGGGCGCTATTCAGGGACTGGCTGACCCTGCAGTATCAGAGAGGCAGTCGTCAGCCAACGAGGGAAAAGGGGGAAAAATTTCCGCGGCTCTATGACTGCAAGCTGCAACTCGTAAGTTTGTTGCAGTTATAGAGCTATTTTACGACGGCGTAACTGCCCAGAGGTTGAACTTCTTAGGCACTTGACTGTGTCGAATTTTGAAGCATTATTGACGATCGGACAAACGATTTTTATGACCAATAAATATGTGCCGCGTCTCTGAATAATTTTAGTAAACTGCCCCAGAAATTAATGCACGATATTCTGAATGTCTCCTTTTTATTGAGAACATTTGTATATTTTGTTAGCGTTTCTACTGTTTTATAATATGGCGAAGACAACGCAAAAGATGAAGGATATTGTGTCATTGTTTTCAATTTGTTAAAATTATTAGAAATACTTTTCTATCCTGCATAAAAATTTACTCATGATATATTTACGCGGAATACAAAGGATTCTAGCGGCAGAGAGCTTCTTCTTTTCACAGCCGGTGATCGTTTCGTTCGAAACTAAACTGAATGGGCTGACATCCGCCTGTACCTCATGGCTGTCGAATTGGCAGTCCAGGAAACGTTGTTTAATTTCAACGAACACGTCTGGTGCGTTCCGGGTTTCCGTGTATCGTCAACGAACATCACATCTCCCGAGGAAAATGAACGAAATCCTTTTTATGAACCATAATTACTGATTCCTCAAAGTATACGGATAAACTATCAAAGAACAAATATTTCGCCATTGACACGAGTTTGAATAAACGCATTGATTTTTGCAACAAAAACAATATGATTTCTTTCGGTTGTAACTTTAAGCGTTCTACGTGTAACTGCGAAATATTTTGCAATATAAAAATGCAATACATGTTCTATTTAGCGTCTATATAAAAATGAGTATCATTCATTTTATAAACAATATATTCCAGTGAGATTCGACACCGTACCCGTATTGTTGTCACAAACTCGGATGTCCACGGTTAAGGGATAACGTGGACATCAATGATTATGAGACATTCAAAAGCCACGGGAATTTCAGCTTCAGGGAGAACAGGAGAAAATGAAACGGAGGGAGCCGCGGGATCATTAAACCGCCGAAGTTCCCGAGCTGATCAGGCCGAGATCAAAGCGATGCCACTTTCGATGGACTCGCGTCGGATGGCGAGCCTGCGGGCCGAGGTCGGCCGGTGACCGGGCAGGATTAATTAAGGTCGTTTGTCCAGCGATTTGCGCCGAAATCAAATCGCGTTGGACGAACGCGCGACGCCGCCATCCAAGGAACGTAACGAATGGGTATCGCGCGCTACCAGGAACCGGTAATGCAGGGGGACATTGCACGAACCCGTCGCTCACCATTACTAAGCATTGTGTCTGCGGTTCCAGGCGATTTGTACCCTTGCTGACCACGCGTCAGGGACATTTATTAAAGCGGTACCCGTTCGACAGACCCAGAGAGAACCAGAGCCTCCGTGCCTGCGAAAGAGAGAAGAACGGAGACCGTTTTGCGCAACCTCCGCCCTTTACAGGACTTAGTTGCCAAAGGGTCGAACCGCTCGGCTTATGCGATATTTCGCAAGTTTGGGTACCAGGTTCCCGAGATTACGGACAATAAAATGTGGCAAGAGAATTTTTCTCATCTCGATCCCCGTCCGGATGCTGGCTAATTAGCTGCTTGGAAATGGTAACTAACGTCGAGCTAAATGTATCCAATGTTTTGAACGTGGCCAGTGAAATATTTACGGCGGATGTTACAATTAAAAAGAGGCTATGTAAATATGTTCTTAAATTGATCCGGGAACAATGACAGGACCAATATTAATAGGGCAAAAATGTTTGATCAAAAATCAATATAGTATAGTAACTAGATTGCGGATTTTATGCATTTATGGAAGAAATGGCTAGCTGAAATATAGTACCGTGAGGACATACGAATAATTTAGTAATATTGTTAAACTACTTTCAACTTATCAAAATTATTAAAAGGAAGAATTTATTTTCATTTCATTTCTATTTCTCACAATCGCCGTGGAAAATTTTTATTTTGCATACAGATGCGCGGTCTAAGTTTAATCTTAGGTCTTTAATCTAAGGTCCATCCATTTAATAAAACTTGCTTGATTTAACAAACCAGCCTACAATAAATTATATCTTCTGCAAACGAATAACATATTAGACGATAACGATTGTACAGGGTGAATCAGACCAGACCAGTCTCTAGAAAAATCTTTAACGTTAAACGCATGAATCAGCTGAATTTTTAATAGCATCTTATGCTTGATCACAATCATTTGTATCTCAAATTTTGACCAACCCTGTAGACCATTCTTCGAACGCGGAATGTGTTATCTTTTTATCCATGTGTGTTATATCGAACGGATTAATTACTGCCGCGTGTCAGCGATTTCGTTAGAATTTTGACAAATTTTCGTGCCCGACATTGTTCGACATCGCTGTTCGCACGAACGGTGTCTCTAGCGGATGGTTTTCCGAGCGCGCACGGGTTTCGCGAGGAAAAAGTTCCATCGGCGCGTTCGCGTCGTCCCAGGGGGGGCGGAATTTCGAGCTGGTTCGCGACAGAATTCCTGGCGCAAACTCTCCTGGAATTTTCGAGACGGCGACCTTACGGCAATAACGTAAAACTCGAAACGCGCGCGTGCTTATGGATTATCGATATTTAGCGCTTCGCTCGGCAAGAAGTCCGGCACGTCTCGTCCGCGTTGGATCCTGAATAAACAATATTCTCGGGGCCAAGAGAAGTCGAACCCGCCGTCTCGACGCATTCATACGTCCGATGGCTCCTCTCGAATTCCCTTTGAATTTCGCGTTTTACGCCGTCACTGTCTCCGGCTCGAACTTTATTACCGGGACGGCACCGGTCGCAACAAAGCTGCCCGGGAATGCCTCCGGAGACGGATAAAATATACAGAAACCAATGGCACTGCCACGCGCCTACCTTCGCCGACAGACCTATAAAAATGCAGGCTTTCAGCTGCTTTAGCCCTGTCCTCCAGTCCTCGAAAATTTACTCTTGACTCTTTCATTCGGCTGCTTCAGTGTCATCGCGGAGCGTTTGCTACGCCCCACAACGCGGACAAATGACAAAATTATGGAGAAGAATCTGAAATCCGCATCGGTTTTTATTCGCGAACAATGAAATTTGACAGACCAATTTTTCGAAAGAATTTCACAAATTTTACGAGGAATGGAAAACTTTGCTTTAGGAAATAAGCAAATTTAATACAAAATTGATAGTAGACGAACTATTTATAAAATGAACAATAAAGGAACCATTAATAAAATTAACAGCAAAGGAACCATGAGTGGTAATAAATTATAATCAAATTATAATAAATTATAATCGAATTATAATATTATTATAACCAAATTATAATATTATTATAACCAAATTATAATATTGTTGTAATAAAATTATAACATTATTAATTATGTATTTATAAGAAACAAATCATTTATAAAATTAGCAATAAATAAACTGCTTTTAGAATTAATAATTATGAACTTAAAGAAATTGTAATAGTAACAAAAAAGTTGACAAAATTTATTTAATGTTATTTGGTGTAGCATTCAATTCGTCCAGAATTTTTCCATCAATTCTACTTGCAAATTTTAGTGGAGATGCTGAAAGACCTCGCGTTTTACGAATATAGTTCTTTATAGTTCACTGGCGCAGCGTGCTACCAAATTCGAGGGGGTTTAATTAGATGGCGAAACTTCATGCGAGTTCACGTTTTCATGAGCAAACTAAAAGAAATTGAAAGCAAATATAACACTTCCATTTCATTTCTGAGTGGTTCCGGTAGATTGAAAATAAAGTGAACAGATTGTCAACCTGAGAGTTCATCGTTTCTCGAGATTTCTGCACGCCGCGAGCAACAAGAGCAACAAATTAATTATAATATCGAGAAACAACATTGTAAGTCGGTAAAGACCTTGCGCATCGAATTTGCCACAGAAATTAACAGTTTTTCTAATTTTGTTATTATAATAATAATCTTATAATTATAATATATATAATAATAATATAATAATAATTTATAATTAATCTTGCCATGTTTTCTACGTTACTTTTGGAGATCATTTTAAAGCGATCCTTAATTTATCTACAAGAACTTTCTCATTCCTTGTACACTCTTTTTCGAAACTTTGCTTTGCTCAACAAAATCAAAACATCATGCAGCAATAAAAATTACCGAATAACATTTTAAGAACGCGAATGAGTATTCAAAAATTTTTAAAGTGTTTGCACCCTCGCGATGCAGTAGATAGATTAATTTTGATCCAGGGTATTTAAATCGTTTACTTAATTACTCAATTTTCGACAATTAAATGAAATAAATTGCTGTTACATTAGGAACAACAAAGAAGCTAAAAAAACCTGCAAGAAAAATCTTCAAACATATGTTTTGATAAATTGCTACAAAAAGCTCAGAATTGTTATAAACATCATCAATAGTTATGGAAATGGTCCGCTCTACAATGGCTAAAATACACAAATCTAAAAGAAGGGTCTTAAATGACCCAGTGTGCAAACAGTATTAACAGTCATTTGATCCAGGTTAAAACAGTGTACCTCAGATATTATATAAAGAGGAAGGTAAAAAGTTTTGTTGTCAGAAATGACCCGTCACCGCTTGCGAACTATTAACAAAAATCAGTCCATTATCATTCGAACTCGTCAAGATCAAAGATTCCAGAAACAGGTAGAAACGATGGAAATCTACGCGAGAGGTTAATCAATCCAAATGTCACGGAGGGTTAACACCATTCGCCAGAGACAAACGTACCTCGGGAAGGATGTCCTACAAAGGGTTAATAAACACGCACCCTCCGAAATCCTCCTTTGATGTCGCGTTCCGCAGCACCTGAACGTCCTCCCGCCATTCGTCGTCCCTTCGAAGTGGCGAAAAAAAAGGAAATTAGGGGCTCGTTGGTTTACGATGGGAGCGAGAGTCGTCGGGGGGAGAGGGAAAATCGCGTTGCGAACGAGTAACACGAGTCGTTAGCGGCTAATCCGACAGGGGGTGGTGGTAGACGGGGGCGAAGGGGATGGTTCGCAGCACATAGTAGATCCGAACCGGTGGCGTCCGCCCCAGGGGTTCAAGAGTTGCGCGAAAACAAGCGGACAGGTTTTTCGAGGGGCCGCGAGATAAAGGCGGGCCTGGCCGGGGCAAAGGGCAACAACGGGGTCCGGCGTGTTGATTCAAGTGGGCACGTGATAAAAATAACAATGATGAGTTAATGCAATAACTGTGTACCTTCCGACCCCTCGTGTCTGTCTAGCTGCGCGGAGCCGCTCGAACACGCGTTCCGTTTGCGTACGCCGGTGTTTGCGACCTACACTACCGCTCATAAGTATTTGCTCGCCGGCAGCTCGTGTGTTCCCGAATAAATAATATCAGGCGACCGATATACTGTTCACCGAGTCGATGCGGCACCGGGTCCTAGTACGCTAGCAACCGATCACAAACTGAATGCGTCGTCCTAACTCGAAATTGAACTTTGAATTATTTTGCACGCTTCCAATCATATTCTGGCTCCAGGTATCGCAGGTCAATCCGGGCATCGCGGGTCAATTATTCAGTCTGCCGTTATTAATAATCGCAAATACTAATTGGCATATTAAATGCTTAATGTAGAAATAATATATTTTGCTGGCAAGATTTCGAAGGTTCGACTAAAAAGAATCGGATAAAAGATTAAAAAATGTATTCCGCGTCGCCAGTTATATTTATTATATTTACCCATTATACTACATCGTATCCTCTTATGAAATATAATAAAACTGTCTGACGACATTGACAATGGGAAGCTATAAATTTTCTAAATATCATACTACGTGCAACAATCGCAAACAACTATATTCCCAAAATTCATTCATGGTCTGATTCACACAAGATCATGGTCCTGACATTTGTGTAACGCTTGTAGCGAACGTATCGAGTTGTTTAGATTTCCCGAACGTTTGGCTGAAGTGTTAATTTGCCAGTGGATGTTCGATGATTCAACGAAATTTGTCGGACTGATATCGAATGTTGCTTCCGGGAGTCTTGCGAAGAGAGAAAAGTGATTGGCACGGAAGCTAGATTGGATCGCGAGCAGTGCCCTTCGAATAGGGAGATACTTCTGGATGATAGTGTACCGAACACGCGCATACATCCGGTGGACCGATTCCCAATTCGAGCTCGATACCGCTCGCGCCCTTTCGCTCTTGTCGCCCTTCTCTCAGTCGTTACTCTGGACCACCATTGGCGTAGCCGGTGGCAGGGACCGATCGGGAGGGTAAAGGGGAGCCGATAAACCGTGGCCATAGCCGATGGAAACTGTATTCCTGGTATTTAGCGCAGGCCCTACCAATTTACTTCGCGCGGGCAATAAACCCTAGCTAAACGGGATTAATGCCTGGCAGTATCGCGCACTCCGAACTTTGGGATACCCCCGCCGCCTCCGGGAGACCCGAGGAAGAAACGGCTCCTTTATTATAGAGACCTCCTTTATTTCTCCCCGACCGACCATCCCGGGACCACCCACTCTCCGAGTTCGGCGTTAAGCGTGACGCGATTACGATATTTGTGTTCCAATCCGGAGGGTTCATCTTCGAGCATCCGGGGGCGGAGTCAATGACTGACACCTCATTAGGTCGAGGGAAAAGCAGTGGGCTGGATGTCGAACCTGGAGCTGCCACAGTCGTGAACGTTTCATTAGTCGACTCGTTTCGTGCCGAATATCAACCCTTCAAATTCCTACGATGTCGAAGTGATTTAATCAGTGAAACAAAAAGTTGGAAGTTGTCATAGCAAATATTAGTGCCACTCTTTTGCTCAATGTATTATAACAAAAACAAATTTGGAAAGCTAGTTAACCCCTTTTCCAATATATCGTGTCCGACTCGTTATAAAAATTTGGAAAATAATTTACTTACGTACGTTATTCACATCTCTTAAATTGAAATTAAATTTTATCCATTTATCATTAATATTTAAATATTCAAGTGAAGATTGCCATATAATAGATATAAATTTTGTGTCTGGCGTAGGAATTTATTACTAACAAATAAATGCTAATCTCCGCGTAGCTGTGATATAAATCGTAGCGCAAGGGGCTAAAAATTAGTGTCGATTCAAATTATAGTATCAGTTAAACTATATTCGTGCTATTTATAATTTTTGAGAGATAATTTTTCTTAATCGATGTCGATTAACCCAGCTGTGAACTTGATTTCTTGATGGTCTTGTTGATTTGACTTGTTCGTATTTTCATTTTTGTAAAGTTTATTTATGACATGTTATATTTATCGACTCGTTAGTTGCAGGAGATTTTGACGTCTCACTTCGGAAAATAGTGGCGGACTTGATATTTTCTCTGTGTTTTCATTCACGAAAACACATTGCATCAGATCCTCCCCCATATCATGCAAGTTTTATGTACCAGACACTATATAACTGATGGTACAACCGCAGAGGGAGCAATTTCACGTGGAAAAAATAAGTCGAAACCGGGAAATGAAATTTTGTTCTGTAGAACAACTTTATTTCCAAGACAACCAACTTCGAATGTATGCACGGAGAACTACAACTTTTCTAAATATTACATTTTTCTTTCAAAATGGAACCTCAGTTACACTGCCTTCCGAAGTTACTGTATAATAATGTATAAAAATTATGTTATTTCTAACATTGTGTTATTACTTGCATATTATACCTGCTTTCATAGTTAATTTTATACATTGAACACATTTTATTCGCTGTTGCAATTATTTTTTCATTCCAAACCACCCATTTCAAATCATATCACTGGATGAGAGCAATATTCAACAACATATTTGTTCTAAATATTTTTCTGGAACAATTGTAAGATATAGGGAGTCGATTAGAAATTCATTTCTTCTATTAACCCTCATGCTATGCTTGAAGGTAGTAACACAAAACATCTGCCCATAATTTCCTCAAACTTGCTTCGCACTTTAATCCAACTAATTGCATTCAATTCAGAATTCCAATTCCTAAATGAACAGATCACATTATGCCTCAAACATAAAGAACAAAAAATTGCATACCCCCTGAAACCTAACAAGAATTTCACTCGAGCAACATATGAGGATTTTAACACTAAACCTACCGAGCACTAAAACCGAAAAACTGGTCTTGCTTTACAACACTGACTGTATTTAGACCTCATTTTGATTATAATATATGCTCGAATTAAGACATTTCTTCAATTATCTAAGAGAGAATTTTTAAAATCTGAACAGTTGTAAGATGAAAAGTGTGAGTCGCACATTTCGACCGACACGGTAGGTTTAGCGTTAATAAGGATTGTTACACCTGAGTCATGAAGAAATATAAAATTTGGTACCTTCCATAACCTAAAACGAATCTCACCGGAGCAACCTATTAAGACTTTGGCAACTTTCGGGGGGAATTTAAAAGTATTAATGAACCCATAAATTCCACGGTCTAATTACTACAAGCTGCAAAATTGTTTTTGCACTGGAATCTTTCCAAAGAAACTTCCCCGTTATACATCTGTCAGATCGGCGTACTCGTAGAAGGGTTAAATCAATCAGCCGAACGCGGCTAATTTATCCGGACTCGCTGTCGACCCCGGAATTAGCAATTTAAAAACGCTCGTTAAAATCAGGAAGACGTCTCCGCCGCGTGGAGGGGTGGAGCCCCCCTCGGCGTCTGCCAAAGGTCTTTCCCTCGACGATGTCGACCGGCGGACCGGATGTTGCTTGGGTTTCGGTGCTCACGACTGTTTTTGGAGTTAATTGGCCGCTGGATGGGCGAGAACACTGCGCCAGCCGAGGCCCGCTGCATAATTAATCCACCGCCGGCTGACCTCACGGTGCACTGACCACTGTTGCCGCTGTTTGCGCATTTCGAATAGCCAGTTGCCAGCACGGCCGATAGCCAGTTGGCTGAGGGCGCATTGACTTCTGCACCGGGTGAAACACGAGACCCCGGAGGCTGTCTAGATTGCTCTGGCAAGTTGCTTTCATCGGTGACTTGCTATCGCTTCTATCGAAAATTTCGTTGCTGATAGCCGTGCGCACCGATCGCGATTTAATTACCGCCACTGATATAATATTCGGATTTAACTTCCGGCGTCTACGGCGTCGTTCAGTGGCCCGGATCCTAGCCGGTAGCACAGGTGCGGAATCGCGGCGCCGTCGACTTTTTCATCTTCAATAATTCAATCTCGCATGGAGTTCCGCGCTGGGCCCAGTAATTTAACGGCAACGAAAGGGCGCGTTCATGTATATTCAAAGTTCCAGTACCTAATGCACACCGCGATCACTTATTTAGCGTCGAGCGAATGCAACGCACTGCGCCGCTAACAAATTCTAATCGTCGTGAATATTTCAGCAGATACGCCGGGGCTTTAATTTTGCGCAGAGCTCAGACTCGCCGCCGAATCTTCGGTCTGCCGAGACGCCGACAGAACTGGTATCGAGACATCGATACGGCGATATTCGTGCAGTTTTCCTCCGGCTCCCGCAGTCTCCTTCCGCGGGTATCCGGAAGTATTTGTTCTGCTTTAATGATTTCCTGGTAAATAATTCCCTCTCCATTAGAACGCTCCTGCGATGGGAGCCTGTTAACCGAGCTGCCGGCGTGTTCTAAGTGAACGAGTGCATCGAGCGACTTCTACAAAGAGAATATTCATAAAGTCACCAAGACCGCCCTTGTCCTCCAGGACGACGACTACGGAAGGGGTAGGGAACCGGTAGCAAGTTGTACGGGGTGGCTGAGCCGCTTAACGGCAGACGATACCCATCTAGTTCGCCTACCCCCTTGGGCGATCCCCGACCCCCCTTGCCGGCTTCTCGAATCCTTCGTTGCCAACGAGCCGATCGTCGAGCGAGCTTCTCCTGCGCCCGCTAATTTACGTCTTCGTGTGTGCGCCTGTCGGAGGAGGAAGCGACGGTGTCTCATATGGTCCTCCTAGCTCCCGTTTATGCTGCACTGGAGAACTGAAATGCTCCCCGAGGAACTGTCAACAACCTTCGTCCGGGACCTGATTGTAGAGTCGGTAAATTGGCTCGCGATAATTAACACGTTGTGGTCAATTTGGTCATCTTGACGAAAGTCGTAGATTTGTTGGTCACCAATTTTCCAGATTTTCTTATTCGACATTCTTCAGATCGGATACGTCTTCTTGCAAATCAAAATCAAAACGTTTGATGTCGCCTTTTTTTTCTGCGACCAAATCGCAGATCGTGTTCGACATTTTTTAGAATAAAAACCAGCTTTTGACGAATTAAGTTTTCTTTTGTAAATTCGACGTTTTTCAAATTAAATCGCAGATTAAATTCACCTTAAGTTATGTATCCATAGAATACGTAACTACTGCCGATGATCCTCTAAATGATGAACATTTAGTGTACGCAAATAATGAGTCTGTTGCCTAGATTGTAATAATTATTGCACGAGAATGTGCAATATGAAATTATCAGCAGCGGCTGCACGAGATCCATTAAACGTGCATTATATTCTGTACACTGACAAATAAGTAGTCTATATTCAGTGTTACATAGACATTATGTGCGAAATGATTAATTTGATCTGGAAATTAGTGAATTCGCTGTAACAGCTGCTTCGTTTGCGTGTTTATTATTTCTTACCTATTTATTTTTTTAATATGGGTAATATTCTGTTGAATTTCTTCTTTTGGTTAATACTTTATTGAATTTCTTTTTCTGGATAATATTTTATTTCAGTAAATAAAGGAAGTTTAAGGCCAGATAATTTTATACCCTGTAATAAGTTTTCCCATTTGTTCATTTTTAACGCCGCCCTTTATTTGAACAGCTATGCATGCGAAAGAATTCTACTTGGTTAACTTGTCTGGCCATTGATCTTTATTTCTACTTCTGCTGACGGTTGGAAGTGACAGTGATGCATTGTTGGTTGTTCTCAGGAATAAATTATGGAGGCTCTCGACTGTGGCAGTGAAAAAACGGGCAGTTATCGAGAGTAATTTTCAAGTGAATCATTAAACGTATAAATTTGTAGATTTGTTACTGTTCTTTGATATTTAGAAAATGCTATAAAAATTAAAGAGAAACTTGTTAAAATTTGAGATACAGTGGAGAGCAAAATTGAGCCAATACTTTTAAAATAATATAATTTTTTAAAAACAGCTCTAAATGACTAGATATTTTTAAAATTTTTATTATAGGCTCATATAAAAAAGTAAAAAAACGACATATTTTTTACATTTTTTTATTCCAAGTAATAGTGAAATTTAAAAACGATATTTCAGTCACTGTACAGTGAACTAATCCTTCTAACATTTACCGAAAAATTCAAGTTATTTAGATCTGTTTTAAAAAAGTTATACTATTTTAAAAGTGTTGACTAAATGCTAAAGCGTTCGCTGCTTGCTCTACAGAGTTAGTATTTCTACTTATGTAATCTTTACAGCTAATATAAAAGGCAACGACAGACGTTAGTAAGCGCCTGTTTTATTAGGCAGCGAGTTAAGGAATGCGCTTGATAGTTACCAGTACTTTAGTATCCTCGAGAAGAGCTAGTAGTTCTTACGGTCTGTTCGCGAAAGGACCTTTCTACTAAAAAGACAGTAAAGTAGCTATACGATCACCGCAAAGCCCTCGACCCTTCCTATCGAACCACTCTTCTTGAATATACGTTATGAGCTATAACTTAGACTGTGAATAAGTAAACACCTACAGCAGTGCTTGTTGCACCATGAGTCGATCAGAAACTGAACGTAATTCTGTGTACTGAATTCGTAAACTTGAATTCGATCATATAACGTACTTGTTCAATTAAAACGTAGGAACGATGTCACCAATGGTTAAGATATTAGTTCAATTAACCCTCGGATGGCGGACCATTTTCACAACTGTTTATACCATTTCTGAACTTTAATCAGAAATTTTCGAAACATATTTCTGATGATAGTTCCTACGGAGTTATTAGCCTTTCTGTTGATCCTAATGCAACAGCAATTTATTTAATTAAATTGCCGAAAATTTAGTAATTAAGTAACCGATAGAAATATTTTTACTGTTTGCTTAATTGTTTAAAAAGTGTTGTATTTTTAATTTTTCCGCATCGAACATACTCTGTTTAATCCTTTGCGGTCGTATTAAGTTCATACATAGGTGTCACGCTGGCCGGAATTAATTTTCGTTGAACGAACATTAATACGTAATATACAAGATTAATTAATAAAAATTTTATTAATTCTTTTTTAGAGTTTAAATATATGTAACACAGTAATATGTTTGAATTTTATGTAAAAGTAAAAATAAATAAATAGCTTTGGTGGTTGAGAGTAGACATACTACAGCGAAGGGATAAAAAGTAATTTTTGCACACGGAAGATAAATACTCGACATTAAGAATTTCTTATGCTCCCATTAAGGAAATTGTACAATTGTACGATCCCTTTGTATCAATTGAAAGAAAATGCGCCTCGAGGCGCAACGAAGGTTGGGCCGCAGGTGCGGGGATTATCTGCTTTCCGGTCGAATAGAAATCCATTAGGTTTCATGGCGGGAGCAGATGATGGTGCAATAGTTCACGCCGACTCAAGACATTTCGGTTACGACGAAGCGAGTTCGATTCGGATGAAAATACTTTCGGAGACGTGACCACTATAGAAAAGGTACTCCGGGCGTTACCAGTGGCAGGCGAATTCTCTGAGCCCTCAGCGAATCAATGGAAAGAAAATTTCTCCTTTTGCTAAGTTCTCTTTAACGAGGAGTGAAATTTCATACGTCCGCGGGGCTCCTTTCAGCGTCGGGTAACACGAGCACGACTTCGCCCGGCGCGCCTGCGAGAAGTCAAATCGAAGTCCTTAGTATTCCGGCACGCGAGACTCTTTTCCCATTTCCCGTTAAGAAATCCATTTTTCCTCAAAGAACGGATACGCCGCGCAGCGCGAGATCACTATCCCCCGGTTATCTCGCCGCGCGCGTTCACTTATTTTTCCCTCTTTCTCGCTCGAGGCTCGTCGATCCGCGCGCGTCGCGCCGCGCCGCGTCGCCCCGCGCCGAGGTCCTCTTTCTCCCTTTCACTCGTTCCGTCGATATATCTCGAATTGGCGGGCGCGACCATTAATTTCATTTTATCGCCGCTTGGGATTCGGAACGGGCGGCGCGGTAATGCGTTTTAAATGTAAAACAGGCTAAGGCCTTCGGCTCTAACGGGACGACTCGCCGATAAAATTTGATCCAAGCCCGCGCGGCCGCGTCCAAGCCCGATCCGTGGTTCTGTCCGTTCGACTTTGATCTTTGTAACCCACCTTCTCTTTCCTCTTTCCTCTTTCCTCCAGCCGTCTTCACACGTGCTCCCTGGACCGGGATTGTCCATGGACTTCCGACAAGCCGCTTGTCCAGTCGTAAATATCGACGACCGGCGACAGCTTACAAACTCGCGCCGTTGTATCACCGGATAACGAAGTGTAGTCACTACGGCGCCGTGATATACGACGGTGTAACCGCGGTAACTCTATTACAAAACGCCGCCGAATCGAGTGCGGCGGAGCTTCGACAATTTTCTCATGAGCTTACCGACTGATTAACCCTCGAAACAGCGACGCGGCGAGCTGACACCGGGTCGTTTCTGACCCGTAGCTGAATTTTCATTTTGCTTGCTTTGTACTTGCTTTGTATGCGTCTTGTATAAATTATAAATTTTCCATGTCGACCAACGGAGAGCAACCCCATACTATCAGCTGCTTGTATCAAGTTTGAAATAATTAGTGAAGGATTAGCATTTGAACTATGGACGATTATAATTATCTGAATAACTTTGCATACTTCTATTGTAACGATTTTATGTTAAATCAGATTCGATATAAATTTTTCACTATTTCGCTGATTTATTAGCGTAAGTTGTAAACTTCTACATTAGAATGCCATTTTATTATATAAATTATGTAACTGAACATCCATGAAGCATCAGAAGATGGAATTTCAAGTTTGCTCACCTTAAACTAATATTATCCCAAAAGGCGAAAATGTGACCATAACATGGCACAACTACGGCACATCTACAAAGGCTAAGGCATAGAAGTTACAGCGTCAACAAAGCTAATAAATGAGACAGGAAATGTCGCTCAACTTACTCTCCACGCAACGCCAAACTTCGAGCAATAAACTCTTGTATTCCGCCGTAAGAACGAACGCTAAGTGTTTTTACACCATCCCAAGAAACACTGGCAGAGCGTTCGCCGGAACGAAAGCATCCCGCGGTTTGCTCCGAACCGCGAGAAGCCCGAAACAAGGCATTCAGAAGTTTGTCAGCGGATTTTGCTCGGCAAGTGTACGTCCCGTGTATGTTCGTCGCGAGCCGGATGTCGCAGTGCCATGGTCCCGTGTAAAAAGGTGATGGGGTAACATTAAGAGGCCGTGCCCGGACGAATCCAGGAACGTGGAAAGGGCCGTAGGGAAAAAAGAACGGTGAAAACTTAGGAAACAGCCATTTCCTTGCATTAGGTGGGACGCTTTTTGCTCGTGGGGTTTGTAGCCGGGTGGATATAGCTCGCGTGGGGGGGTAGGAAATATGAGGGGACCCTCTCGGTAATAGACGAGCACTATTAATTAGGTAGATTAAACTTTAAGTGCCCGTCGTTAGCCGGGACTGTAGGTGGTTCGTTATCCTCGAAAGAGAATGGCTGGGAAAAAAAGGAAAGGAAGGAAGAACGCCGGCGGGGGTAGCAGAAGAAAGAATATACACGGGGACCTCGTTCTCTCCCGCGACGCGACGTTTACAAGCAGATGTGCTGGCGGGGGTGTCGGACGAGGGAGAAGAGGGTGGCGCATTTGGTTTAGATTCGAACGCCGAGGAGGAGCGCAGCTTCAGACTCGACGCGCGCGTGCAACTTTTCCTAATAAGTTGACCAAAATGTAATTTTCGTAGCGTGTAGCAGGAAATGTGTACACCATGTTATTTGGACACTAGGTAAATACGATTAAATACGATTAAAAGTTTTACGACTTTATTTTATTGCTATATATTCACGTACAGTGAACATTTATGAAATCTATTAACGTGTTGATACTGTGCGATGTTTCATAGATTAAACAATTTCGTAATAAATTAATGAAAATTATTAAATATTGTTTTGAGCAGTATTAGCTTTTACTGTGCCTTGCTTTGAGTGTTGCACGTTGTAACGATCGAAAACATTTAAATTTCAACCTATTTAAATTTCTGACGCGATTCTTCTTGTTTGATGCATATAAAATTTATAGAAGACTTTTATTTCTTTTTGAGCACAGAGAAAAAGATTCTTGTAAAAAATAATGTAGCAACTTTTAATGGCGCTTTAGAGTCTTCACTCGACAGCAAAGTGTTACATTCATAAAAAATAAGTTTGCGATTATAAGAGTGCCGATTTTCGTAAGAAATCATTATGAATTGTAGCCACCCTTTGGAAAGTGGTACCACGGTGCGGTGTAACGATTAATTGCTTCGTGCACGCGAGCTTTATGTACAATTTTCGCTTTGATCGAGCTAACAGAGAATTTCATTATCGATTTAATTCGTTTCAATTACGGTCGCCTGGGCGCGTCGCTAGACAAACGGAAATCTGTTCGCATCGAGTTCAACTTTCCGCGAATCGAAGACAGGGGAAGAAACGATCGCGAGGCCCGTTCGATACCACGTTGTTCTCTCCTCCTCTCCCGTTCTCTCTCTCTCTCTCTCTCTCTCTCTCTCTCTATCTATCTATCTATCTCTCTATCTATCTATCTATCTATTTCGCTCACTTGCTCGCTCTTTCTCCGTTTTCTTCGGCGTCTCCGGTTGCGTCGTGCTTCTTCTGTCGCGCGACTCCCGAGGGACTTCCGGTTCACGAGTACCGCCGTCTAATGGACTCCCGCAAGACCGGCGTCTCGTTCCAAGTGGACAGCAAGAAGGAAGTAACAGTTTTAAGAGAAATTACATTTGATCCCGACGTTCTCTTCGTCGAGAATGAAAATAGGAAGATCGAACCGGCAAACGGTTCCACCTCCACCCCCCTCCTCGTTCTCCTTCTCGACCGTGCGGTCGCTATTAATTTCATCCTCTGGAATTTCCAGTCGGTCGGCTATCACTCGATCCGGTTTTTGCGGCTTTTGACCGCAGCTTTGATTTTCTCCTTGGATTCCTCCGCGGACGACGACGCTTCCACCTCTGACAAACCTCTTTCCGGTCACTCGATTGTTTGTCGGAGGAAATCGAAACGGATGAGAATGGATGAGAGTTGATCGTGAATCATTTTTATTTCGATCGTATAAAAGTAATCGCTTCTGGAGGAGGCGATCGAATGGGTCTAAAGAGTTGTAAACCGCGATTATTTCCGCTGACGAATTAACTGTTAGGGGCAAAAGATAAAACGGCCCTGAATGCTAGCGTTTAGATACGTTGATAAAGGAAACGATCAATTTCGGGAAGAATTCGGGCGTGGTACAAGCAGATTTTGGAAATTTATGCAAATTCTCGTTTTCTACAATTATTTGATGAGTGATTCAAGAGAAGAATAATTTCTTGTATCGTCTAAAAGACTTCTTGTGGCAACTGTACAGTAAAAATCAAATGATTGAGCTGTTACATATTTTTTTTATAAAACTTTCTAGTTATCGAAAAATCGGGAAGAATATTTTCGAAATTTTTTAATTATGATCATAGTGGCGGAATTCGCATTTTCAAAAACGTTGACTCGTGTCTTAATGTAATCCATAGATGACAAAATGCTGAAAAGACAAGTGAAGTAAATTATAAATTTTGCAATATATTAACTAAACTGTAAATTATCTTAACAATAAATCCATTCCACAATGAGGAAGACGTTACTCGTGCCACTACTATCCTGATCAACTGATATGGAAACAGTTTATTTGCCAAATTCTGTATTACACGATAAGATAAAAATATTTATAGTCCACTCGCTGTTTCAAAAATCTTTTTCCCCAGCCCTGTTGTAAAATATCGATTTGCAGCACAAAGGCATCGAGTCGAAAAACGGCAGCTAGAGTCGTTGAAGTTCCGTGGTCCTGTTGCTCTATAATTAAATATCGCGAGTTCATCCGTCAGGCTGTAGGATTTCCCAGGTGGACGGGATCGGAATGAAAGGACGCGGAGAGGGGTCGTTCCTTCCGCCCCGGTTCTCGAGTCAATAATCGATAGTAGGTTCGTACTCGGAGGACTGTAAACCGCGCCACCCCTTTCTCTCGTCTTTCTCTCCTTGTCCGGATCCTGGACCGTTCGGAACTTTAATAAAATATCTGAAATACCAATATTGTTTCACGCCCACGGCCTACCCTGTCACCGCGGGACCCTGCGAAGGATTAGGCGGCGCTTCCTCGCTTCTCGCCTCTGTTCCATCTCTGCCGATGGTAATATTCGTTTCCTCCGGTATCACAGAGTATTCGTACGACATCCTCGACGGTCGAGAGGGCCACTTGTTGAGGGGCGCGCGCACGGCGAGACAGATTTCCGAAAGTGTCTACGATGCGATCGATGAAGCGGACCGAACGAAACTGCTGCCGTTCGGGAAGTGTCCAGGCTGTTATGGTGTCGTCGGGGATTCGGGAAGAGCGGCCACCGGGAAAGTCTGCGAACTCCGAGCAGAGAGCAAACGGATGCTGTCGAACTTTGATTTTCAAGTTCATTCAAGGCCGTCTGCGCCGCGTTTAACCGAAACTTTTTCCCTGGAGCGTCGCGTGCTCGTTTCGACGATGCCTGGACGGCCAAACGACGGGGCCAGAATAAAACCAACTTGTTCCGAAGAGTTCAGTTACTTCCGGGTGAAAGATCTTAACACGTTACAGGTGTTTAACAGGTTTCAGGGATCCGTGATTCAATGACCACGATTTCTTCCGCAATTTTGCCGAGGTTAGTGCAAATGCTTCAAACTGTGTCCGTAAATCAATTCTTTTTTGATGTGGACGAAATGCAAGATGTTTAACACGAGTAGAGTTCAAAGAGGATACTACAGAACCGAAATAAAACAATACTTGAGTTCTGCAGTGGTTCAACAAAATATTGCAACGCTTTGAGAACGCAAATAACAAACCCGTTTGGGATTTTGAAAGTTACTAAGAGAGAACTTTAGTTATTTGTTGTATAATTTGTTCACACGTAGTTCGAATACTTTACTGAATATTCAAATTAACATAATGATACTTATGTTGTTGAATGCATCTTGACCTCGACCGTGACGTGTCAATGACAAAAATGTGCAATGCCATCTAAGAAACATGGACAATCTAGAATTTGTTATTTACGACAATGTATTTTCTTTGGAACCTAATTACATTTTTCTCAAGCTAATATGCTGTAAAATAGTCTCCGTCCAATTGTGTTTCCTTGCAAGCAAAAATAAATAAAATATTAAAAGTGCTCAAGTTAGATTAGTACTACATCGTGCTTGTATATTTTCACTAAAACATTGTTTGATTAGTGTCTCACATGATCACGTTCAGACGTAGACGAATTATAAAAACTAGAACTTTGATTCGGTTCGCGCTTTGAAATGCACAGTTTCACGCAATTCCGCCGGAGATTTCCCTGGGAATTGTTGCGCGACGGCGGCACTCACTGCAGGCGTATTTATACTTTCATTAGATTGAGTTAATTCTTCCTTTGAAAAGTTACGAAGTGGCTGCTAGTTCATCGAAGAACGGGAGGGATGGGAGGATTAATTCAGGAGCATTATGCTGGCGCGCTCATCGTCGCTTATTATAGATCCTCGAGATGTAAATGAGACGCGGTGTATGGCGCTCGTCCTGGAAACACTCGCAGATGCCTTTCGTGGACGTAAACGACGCGTCTAGAGGCTCGGAGCAGACGCATCACAGATTCTCTGTGCATCCAGCTATGAGACGTCGCCTTATCATCCTTCGATATAGACGAGCGTCAGAGGAAATGAACTTCGAGATGTAGCTAATGCTACGCGCATTAAGATTAACGACAAAGAGCTTTTACACGATTTTTCGTTTCGAACTTCGAATTAAGGTTGGCATATCGAAACCGAACAATTCGAAGGCATTCTTATTAGTCAATTTACTGTTGCAGTCTCTACCATAGAATTAATCTGTCATGAAATGACGGCTTCGCTTTTTAATTTTATTACTAATATTTACTTGTTCATTTAACTTATCTGGTACAAAGAAATGGCAGCATTTTTTGCTGCGACGAGTATACTCATAAAGAAACAACTGTTTAAGAAAACGATATGTAGAAAGCGATACATTCGAGACAAATTTCCAACAGTTTGGTCTTGAAAAACCAGTCAAGGTTGCATTGTTTTCCACTAAATCGGGAGCGTAGAATCGATCTAGCGTCGTCCTGACATTTACTTTTCTTACACCCTGTACAATACATATTGTACTAGTACGTCATAAAGGTCGTTTACGAAGGAAACGTTTATTCTCCGCCGATCGCGCGCTTAGATAGCATACATCAGCGAATCAAGTCTCGTTTCCTTAATTACCATCTTCATTAACATTTCAGCGGGAAAAGAACCAGCCAATAAGAACATATCGTGACGTTACAAGCCGGCCAGCCCCGTTCGACATTCTCGGGATGCCGGCGTTTTTTCGGTGGCTTCGCGAAAATTAAAAGCTACACGCTCCGTTCCGTTCCGCAACTGTTTCTTTTCCGTAACGCGAGGTCGGACGTTTAGGAGTGGCGGACGAGGGTTCGCGGATTCTTTTCGACGCGTGTCGAGCGACGGTTGTTACCTCGCAACAAGAAACGCGGTACGGAGCGGTCGCGGGGTTGGCAAAACAGTGTCGAAACGTCGTCACGCAGCCTGGGAGCCGACCACTGGCAGTTTCCCAGCAAAAACGGTAGTTTGACGCGACTCGACCCTTCTCAGACCAGAACCGGGTCCGTTGGAAAACAATGTGTGGTCCTCGCGCCTTGTCGCCGTCGTCTATCCGGCACGCTTCCGTCTTTTCCCGCCGGGGCGGCCTTTTATTCTCGAGATTCGTCCGCCGTTGCCGCCCCGTCAAAATCCGTAACGGTTTTTCACGTTTCCGGGATTCGCCCCACGGGTCGATTCTTTTCTCTTATTTCCCGCCCGATTCCGATGCTATTGTGATTGCCCGGGCACGGACGATGCAACGGATTTTGGAAATTGAATCGTTCCGAAGGTCGCCGGTTTCCTTCGAGAATCAAATGCTGCGAACCGGATGCCCGCCCGGATACGAACGGGGGATTTGGATTTACTGGCCAGGGAATCTACGATCTCTCAGCTTCGGAGATAACGCGGCGCTTCGACTCTCTCCCATGATTCCACTGTTTGTGAAACAATAAAGTTCCGACGGGATCCTTTTGTTCTATAAATCTATCTGCAGAAGGACGTAAAGCTTCGGAATAAAGAAAACGAATGGAAAAGCGGAAGTATGATGCAGAAAATGAAATAAGGAAGCATAATAAGGACATTGATCTTTCGAGCGAGAAGAACGAAAATCTACTGGCTGATAAATTCTTTCAAATCGTACTTACAATGGCGCTAAAGCTCATTCAGAGATGTCTACTTATTTCTGCGATTATTGCTGAAGTTTCCTTCATAATTAGTCGACTGGCTTTATCAATGTTCTCGTTGGCATTTCGTTTTCTGCGTTTTGCAGTTTCTTCGGCTCGCTCCTTCCCCTTTGCACGAAGTTTTCCTTTACTTTACTTAGCTTTACTTTTAAGAAGTGTTTATTATTCTATTGAGGAGTCATTTCTGTTAGAATAAGTTGGGAATGTACAAACTTGCCTTTTAGAAACGGCGAGTGTAAAATCACTTTCGCTCGAATAATTTATGAGCTGCAATAAACAGCTTAATTATCTGTCTTATATTTCCACTTAATGGGAACAAAAATAATTTGCATGTTCTACAAGGTATCTTACTTTTAAAGTAGTCGGAAGAAGTAGAAGAAGTCAGAAACTAATGGCGCGGACGAGGTGCAGAAACATTTAAAGGTAGAAGCATTAACTTTCTGAGAGGAGGAAAGAAAATGGCGTAGAGGGTAGAATGTTACGGAAACATATTCAGATTTTTAAAGGTTACTTTAACACTCATTTCCAAAATCAATAAGATAGAACATTAAATAATAAATTTCATAAATATCTACTTTAATCATAGGTCGACTAAGCTGGGTTTATTTCGATCAAAATCCATTTATTTTATTATTTTACCCATATTTAAAGAAAAGTTACTAAGATCATATAACCTAACGAATTTAAATGCAGATCTGGCGAAAAATTGATTTTTTGATACATAAATAAAGAACTTTTGTGTCGGGTGAAATATAACCCGGCGTCGACTTTCGTCCGACAATTAAATCTTTCATTCTAAAGAATGAAAATCTAAAATAAGGTGAGGTAAGTTTTAAAAGAAATTATTTTGCGTTATTCAGAACTAATCGAACAGGAAAAAATAAAATGTCAATGTCCAATCGACATTGGAGAAGGTTAAAGAATAAAATAAACGCTTTTTACAAAACTGTTTTTTCATTGAATAAATGATATTATGATATACAATAAATTATATTATGATATATACTGATATACAATATCAGTATATTGTTTGTTAGCTTTTCAACCACCTCAGAAAAATTATACACTTTGGACAAAGTTCTGGGATCGACATTTGGCTATCGTTTTCTACCAAACTCTCGACTGTGAGTCGTCGAGTTCGGGGAACGCCGAGCATGTACCGATAGAGGGTGATTATCCCTTCCAACGGCAATAATAACAGTAGCAACGATTGTCTGAAAAGTGCTTCGTCTGGTTCTACAAATGCCTGGTTCCCTTTCTTGGGGCAGGTTGAACCGGTCGCAAGTCGATCTTCTGAAATAGTCTGCTTAGAGAGTTGTACAAACTGCAATCCCTTCCACGTGCTTGGCGGAACGCTCTTGGAAGAAACAATACCCCGCCTCTCGGCTCTGTCGTTTCACTTGCCCGCGTCTCCGCGCCTCTCTTTTCATCATCTTTCCCTTTCTACAGAGCGGCTGCACTTTTATCCTCAATCTCGTGTGCGCATTCACTCTGCGCTATATTAATCTATCTTCTCGTACAAGGAATACTCGAAATTAAAATTCAGATTTCCTCGGATAAGAGGAAAATCATCTCGGACGCGCCCTGCGACGTAGAGCAACTTCATCACGTTCGAAAAAGCTTGAAGTTCTTTAATCTTTTACTCAACACCTTAATTTTACAGCTTAAATATATGTACGTATTTACAATAATGTTACAATTAGGTGAATCTACTATTAGGTCATAATTATTAGTTTAGTATTATATATGTATATCGGTCGCTATATAGTGTCGACAATTTCCAAAAGATGGCGTCGTTGTATCTATACGTGTACTTTCCTACACACTAAAATTCTTTTTCTCGATAAAATTAAGACCACTGCAAGTTACTCGCATTCGGTTCTTCTTCGAGTTAAGCACGTTCAGTGTTAAAAGGCTTAAGCTAGCTTTGCGTTGAGTACCAAACTTTGCTGAAAAGATAGCAAGCGTTCTTTAACTTGAATATTTACTTGCAGTGGCGTTCGTAACACATTCAATACAAACATTCCATAATTGTTTAATGTTTTTTAATTTTAACTTCTCTTAGGCGACACTCGAATTCAAACTGTATTCATTGACACCAACATTAAGAAATAGTAAATGAAGACAGCTAATATACTTTTTCTACTACGAACTAATCAAACGAATCATCAAAGCCACGCAGAAATTCAAACAAAGGTCATGCAACTTTCATTGTTCTCCAAATGGAATCCATTCTTAAGCAGTCAGCTGTTGCAGCCTCTTTGAAAGCTGTATAAGATACTGTAATTACACTGTCTACATCTTATTTTCTTCATATTTTGTATAAATACAACACTCTTGTCAAATATATAATTTAATACAGAATATTAAAACATATAATTTAACCCTTTGCACTCGAAGCTATTTTAATTCGAAATCCAAAACACGTTTCACGATTTCTATTTTATATGATTTATTGCGATGTATGCATATGAAATTGAGCCTATTCGCAAATACAGTATTTACAACATTAACAATCTGTTAATAAAGATTAATATAAACGAATCTGACATTATCACAAATATTTTTAAAAATATTGTACCAATTTTTAGTGGCGCCCCAGAGTCGCCACTCGAGTGCAAAGGGTTAATAGAGAACATCAAAGTATATGTAATTTAACAACGAACATAAAGGTATATATAATTTAATAAAGAATATCAAAGTATATATAATTTAAGAAGAATATCAAAGTATACATAAGTTAATAAAGAATATTAAAGTATGTATCATTTAATAAAGGATATCAAAGTATATATCCTTTTTAATCAGTTAGCTGTTTTTGACGAATGTGCTCGTCAAAAACAGCTAACTGGTTCAACACGAAAAAATCATATACGCGGAATAAAAGATTGTATTGACAAGACGAGCTGGAGCAGGACTGGCAACGACAACGCAGTCGCGTGGTTCATTGTGAAACCGGATAAAAAATCGGGACATATTGGTTCCCGGTGGGAAAGAAACGGTTCGGAGAGTCTTGATATCCAGCCAAGCCCTCTCGGCTGTCGATCGATGCGCTATCACTCAGCGATACTAGAGCAAGAGTATCAGAACAGGGTCCATTAAAAGCCAAAGCGAAAAATCTGCGGATCGTGAAAAGGTGGAGAAGTGGCCTGAAATTGGGGAAGCACTCGAGCGATATCCCGCAGACTTTTATTTTTAATGGCATCGACTGGCGCAGAAAGTTGGGCGGCCGGGTAAATAAGCGGAGATAGAAGAAATTCAGCCCTAAGCCCAGCCGTCCCCTTTTAAATTCTCGAGGTGCTATCCCCGGCGAGGCGCGAGGGTGTTGGCACCTCGAGCTCACGCACACGCGCCGCTCCGCTCGGCTTCTGTTCACGCGCGCGCGAAAAGAAACGTAAATCCATCCTCTCTCTGTCTCTCGTCTCGAATTCCCTTTGCCCCGGTCTCTTTTTTTCTCTCCTCCGGTGGGTGCGTAGACGTATCCTTATCTGGCGAAAGCTCGACTCCGAGCCGGCGGGGGAGTAATCGAGATGAGAGGAGAGGAGAGATGAGAGGACTCCTAGCGTCCTCCCGCGTTCCTCTCTCACTCTCTCTTTCCCTCTTTCGTTCTACCCTCCCCCTCTCTCTCTCTCTCACTCTCTCTTTTTCTCTCGCTCCCTCTCGCTCGCCCGCCGCGCGAATTCTCTGTTTCTACCGGGCGAAACTTCGGTTATTTGACTTGCTAATGCACTGAAAATACTCCGCGGGATTGTAGGAAAGAGAGCCGGGATCGACGGGGACCGCGAAAGATCAGTCTCACGCCTTTTTCAAGCTCGTCGCGCGCCGTCACCGTCCAGGAACTACCCCTACGGTCGACGGTGTCGGGAAACTTGCCGGTTAGGCACGTCCGTTTTCGTTAACGCCGTTCACGAGCTCCTTTTCACCGTCCGGCTCGCTTCCGCCGACTATCGTGCTTGTAGAGTGCAACAACACCAATGTAACAAGGTCGCACGCGTGTGCTGTCACACCGTGCACTGGAAACCCGTTTCTCTTGGCGGAAATTGAATTTTTGACATTCCAGTTTTGGAAAAATGCTTGTGCACGTCAATTGATAACCTGCGGATCTTTATGCAAAAATTAACTGCGTCGATTTTGAAAAACGGAAACCATATAGAAATTTCCTTCCTTTTTAAGGCTAGTATATGTCAAATGGAGCGAAATGTGTATGATCAATTCTTATATACGATTTTTTGTTGGATCTTCTATACTCAGAAATGACGCAGATGTTTATTTCGTAATAGGAGACGGCAGTATAGTAGCTATTGAAATGTATTGATCATGCTTGGTAGAAATACGAGGTAGACGAAGAAGTAATGGAATACGTAGTCAGAAATTATAAAGCTCTCTGATTCATCGATAATTAAGTGTCTAAGTCTGCAACCTATCGTGCGAAAGCAAGGGACAAATGGCTCGTGCACCTCTATTAGCCGACTTTAACAGTTAATAACTTATAAGCAGAGCCGTTACAGCAAGACCGTCTGGAAACTTGTTAGGCGTGTCCATTTTCGTTAACTATCACGACCGTTTTTGCTCTCGACTAATCGAACAGTCTACTACTGCCGTGAAGTTCGTAGTGTGAACTGTAGCAGCATCTTCATAGACACACTCTAAAATTGATAAACTACAGCAGATAATTAGTTAGCAATCGTCTTTGATAACGTATGTCAACGTTTAGATCATTAGTTACGAATCCCCCATTTTGAGTTTGCATTCTTCGCAAGGCAGACGATCAAAATTCGTGTATGCATAGCTTGTATTTATTTGTAAAGCTGAAAGGCAAACTAGCAGGAACATAGTCACCGTGAAGCTGTTTTTTTTCAGGCGTGTTGTAATTCGTCATTCGATTGGCTCTCAAGCAAGGCTCCTTACCCCACGAACGAATCTTTAGATTCGATTAGGTAGCTTCGAGGGCGATCTAGGCTGGGGAATATTTGAACGACTTGAACCGTCGTCGTTTGGCTTGTCGAGCCGCGAGGAAACAACCCTGCCCCTTGTATTTACTTCCAATTAGGTGACACGTGTCACGAGCTTCGATACATTTATGCTTGTTTTTGCATCCCGGAGGGATTAACCCTGCGAGGTATAAGGGGTGAAACTATCAAAACGCCCGGGCCCTGGTCTAATCTTTCATGCACCCATGCCTGCGGTTTGACGCGAGTTAGTCGAAGGAAAAAATGATTCGGTGTGGGTGGCAGTCGATACATTTTGCTCTGCACTGAATCTACAACAGTTAGAAATTTATTAGTGATTACAACTTGTTACTATATTAATAACTTTTCACTATATTGACGTATAGTTGGAACTTTTATTTAATTTTTAATTATTTTAAATTATAATTAGATTTTTTAAATAATATCAATTTAATAAATTTTTGTTTGCGATTTCCAAGTGAGAGGGGCGAGAAAAGCAAAAATATAGTTGCAGGAAAGATGAGATTTTCTCTTTCAGAAAATATATTTATAAAACAATATTTTTTTGCTTTATTCTAATTATAAAATGGTTGCTACAACCCTGTAATTGTTAATTATTTTCAAATTAGGGAGTTCACTCTCTATGGTAAAATTTGAAACCTCCAACTTTGTCATCTCCCATATTTACATTGTTGTAAGTCTTTGATAGTTACAATTTCATTAGTTACAATTTAACATCAATAATATAATTTTAGGGAATACCAGGTTGAAGAATATCTATTCAGAACAGGAACATATTCATGAAACAATACTGTTTTGTTCTACGTTAATGTTTCAATGGTTACTACAACTCTACGGTTGTGAATCATTTTAAAATTAGAGAGATCGTCGGATAACAATATAATTTTCAGAAATACAAGCTTGAAGAATACCTGTTTCGTGAATACCTAGTTAGAACTTGATTAGTCAATATGATTTCTGACGACTCTCAAGTTAAAGAGACGACAAAAGTTAAACAATAATTTTAGGAAATAGATTAAAGAATATCAGTTTAGAAAAATGTAGTACCCCACGGTTATATAGGTAGGTTCCATAAAATAATATTTTCTTTAAACGAGAATTCATTTCCACGGATAAAAGAGCGTCTGATAGCTGGCATTCTATGTCAGGAACGCCCTCGAGATTTTGCGTAGTCTTTCGTTAAGAAATTCCCGAGAACCGCGTCGTCCTCAGGGCCCGGAGGTATTATTCGTCGAAGCGTGTGCGATGGGGTGCGTCGAAACCCCTATTCCGGATATCGGAGCGGGTTGGACGGGCGTATTCGATGTATTATTAATCCCCGCCTAACAATGAACGCAGGTCCAACGGAATTCGCAAATTGAGACCACGAAGGGCATCTGTAATCCCGGATGACAGGCTCGCGTGGGATAATTATTATTCCATGAAGAAGATATTTTACCATTTCCCATGAATCACTGAAATATGTTAAGCAAACTGTTGGGAACATGCATAAGAATTACTGTGATATACTCGAGCTTTATTTATTACTGCAACATTTTTCACCTGAATCAAGGCACAGGATTTTTAATGAAAACATAAAATAATAATAAAACGAGGAATATTTATTTCACATCATTTTCAAACATAAAACTATCTTTGAGAATGAGGCTTGGTTAAAAATAACTGTACAATCGTAATGATACTAACGAAACCAAGACGCGAATAAGTGGAAAAGTGCAACTAAAAAAGCAAAGGATGTATTGCCTGAAATTAAGAATTTTATGGAGACTATTTTAAAGAATTTCGAAGAAGAAATGTGCAGAGAGGAGAAAATTATACAATGTTATCCCCTTGTGGCAATAATTGGAAAATTTTCAATTCCAGGAATAAAAGGATTGTTTAAATATTGATCACAAGAGAGCAGAATCTTATTCCGACTCAAAAGAACGGAATGACATTCATAGTTAATAGGTAGTTATACAAGAAATCTTCGTCACAAATTGGGCTCGCGAAAGTACGGCAGGGGGTTAAAATAAAAAGCGCACCTTCGGTGGAGCATGATTCTTTAAACCGCACAGAAACGTCACGGCTAATAAAAAGTTCTGGAAGTTACGCTATTAATTAGCAGTGACAAGCTCGCGAGCTGTTCCGGCAACAGTGTCCCGCAAAACATTAATAACTCGCGCGCACGGAAAGCGTGGCGCGTTTTTATAAATAACAATGACCGCGTTTAGCCGGTGATTTGCAGGACGTTCCCGGAAGTTCTAAAACTTTTAAGAGACGCTTTCGACCTTTACGTTTCTAACACGGCCCTTCTAGTTTCTCATCCCCGCACCCTCGGGGATGAGTGACGTCCGTCGAGGGTGAACGGCTCGAGATAACCTCTGTGCCCGATGGGCGAAAAAGTTAAGTGTATAATTACTTTAGGATGACGAAGCTCGCGGCTCAGGAGCCGCGAAGAATTCGCTGACTGTAATTTAAATCGACTGAGGGGCTGCAGCGAACTGCACGCCGGATAATTTAGAAATTTGTTAACCGCTGAAAGTCGAGTCAATCTTCGTTCTGGAACATTTGCTCGAAGTTTCAGTCGGTTTTTGCGCGTCACATCGTTAGGGAAACTACTCCTGGGAACGTGTTAACGCTGGAAGTTCGGGACGGATTGAAATGACGCATCCGTAATTTCTCGTTTTATAATTACCGAAACCGTGAATTACCGAATAAATTTATTTATTCGTATGTTCGAGTGCGATTTTTCCGAGTAAATTTTAAATTGTCGCTTTCAATGTTCAGAATACAACATTAAAATTTTTAGAAAGTATTTCTGAGTTTTAATTAGATTTAACACTGCCTGATTTGTAACATTATATAAAACAACAATATCTCAATCATTGAGATTGTCTTAATTTTTATTACAGTGTTAGCGGTTTTTATTTGACGTTGTGTAGCGTACTATACCGACAAGTATAGTACACTTCACTGAGCCAAGGATAAGGAACCTTTTATCAACCGAATTATAAGAGCTGAAACCACGCTCTTTAAAGGCGAAACTATACTTTGAATGGCAAAGCTCCATAGGTTTTTCGCGTATAATAACATGATAAAGATAATTGTCTTGAAAATTGAGGAATGCAGAAAGTGTGGGGTGCAGCTGCCCTTATCTTGGCCTCAACCCCTTTGAGTAGAACGTGTAGAATGAGAGTTAGTCAGCTAAATATGGCCACTGTGTATTAACGTACGTCCGACTATGACGGGGGTCTCGTAGCTAGAGAAAGGAGCACAAAACATGCAAGTGGAGGGCAGCCCTTTAGATGCCATAAATTTGGTCTTCATAAGTACGACCTCCAGCTGCATTTGTGACGGCAACATACTTTTTCTCTTTGCTTTTTATGATTTAGTTCTGCATCAATTGCGAGATACGAAAACTTGGCTAAAAATTCATTTCCGCTTTTAATAATTTTGATACGTTGGAAATAACCTTGTCTTTGGAATTTCTACTTTACCACTAGCAGAAGTGAGTTCCTAATGGCTGACAAAATTGATTATTATATCAAAATAATATATAGAACTACGAATTCGCAGAGACATCCCCCGATGACGGAACGTAACTTTTTCCTATAAATTTGATACATTATTTATTATTATTATTTATATTATATTATATTATTATCGTAATGTACTATTATTATATTATTTAATATATTAATACATTATTATTACTAGTACATTATAAATTCGATTTCGGCTCTGATACACGGATGGCAAAATATGAAACTGGATCTGTGAACGAAGAAATAAAACTACGAAGTATGGAAAACGTTAGATCATGAAGCGTCCATTCATATCGTTGAAGTCCAACACAGTCAAACACTGGAATCGCTGTTCGTTATACGAAAAAGGATCATTAGCTTCCTATCTCTGGCGGATAGATTAACCAGGAACATATTATCGGCTTAAAAGGAGGAGAAGTTCAGGAAACGATCTTGCAGGACGTATTAAAATGTTAATAAGATCGGAGGCCGTCTAAATGACGACCGGTGAAAAAGAAGAAGAGGAAAAGGCTGGAAAAAGAAAGTTTTTGACCCACTGTTCAATTCCATCAGGCTCCGGTCGGCGCGCAGCCGTAAGCCGTTTCCTCTGGAGAGTAAGCGCGTCCATCAAACGTCTCGTTACGACTGTTCCTGTAGCGTACCCGTCGCATTCTCCGTCTCTCGCTCGCTCTCTCTCTCTCTCTCTCTCTCTTTCTCTTTTTTCTACGTTCTTTCGTCGGCCGGAAGAGTATCTTATCCTTAATGAAAATGAGTAAAATAATTTGACATGATCAGAGACGGAGACGCAGTTAAATTAAACGCTTGTCAAACAGAGACCCTCCGCGACGCGCGGCAATTTAATAGAATTCGGAAATAGAAGAGAAAAAAGACGCGCGGCGCAGACAACGGAAGCGAACAGCAGCGAAAATGATTCTCGTAGCTGCTCGTCCGCCGCGATAATTTGTTCGGGTCGGTGTCGAGGGGGTGGGCAACGGAAAAATTTCACGCGAAATCGTAATTGCGCCGCGGCGCGCCGTTAATGGAAGTTATATTTACGAGTTTCGACGAACCGTGCAAATTATTATTAGCCAATAATTAAGAGGGCAATTGTTGCCCGCGAAAACCGACTGGTTTGCTGGGTGTGTCTTTTGTCCTCGTGATGCCCGCCCCTTTGTGCTCCATAATAATCTTTACATCATTGTCTGGCCTGCAGAGAGCAACCAGTGTTTTACGCTTTGAAGGGTAATTGCATTCCTCTCCGGTGCTCGCAAACTCTAGTTCCGGGTGTACTTCTTCCCTCCTCTCTCTCTCTCTCTCTCTCTCTCTGTCTGTCTGTCTCTTCCTCTCTCTCTCTTCCTCTCTCTCTCTCTCTCTCTCTCTCTCTCTCTCTCTGTCTGTCTCTTCCTCTCTCTCTCTCTCTCTCTCTCTCTCTTTCTCTCTTTCTCTCTTTCTCTCTGTCTGTCTCTTCCTCTCCCTCTCTATTCATCTATCTATCTCTATGCTCTTCACTTCTTTTTCATAGGCCGGTAACCTCTTTTGCGAAGAGATAATTTTTAACATTGTCACACTTGCACCGTGCTCCCGCCATCAGTTCACTCGCTTGCGCAATTAATTTGCAGTTTACCTTCAAATTGAAACGTTTCGCTGTCGCGTTCATAAAGTTGAAAATTTATTTACCCGCTTGCCCTATGAACATACCGTAACGCACTCTTTCACGTCCGAGTACCTAATGAAATAGAAAAATAATGTTTGCGTCCTTGCGCTGCTTTCATTACCGCCCATGCATAAATATACATGTGCAAGTCAGAGATACTGTCATGTTATATTCACTGTATTAAAAGTAGGTATTAAAAAATACAGAAAGTTTCTATTCCGCATAAAGATTATTCTACGTAAAATATAAAAGCATCGTGCAAAATGTGCAAAGTAAAAATACATACTTCGTAATTCTCTATTCATAAAACATATTTTTATCCAGGTCCTATTGTTCTATCTGTTTTCTATGAAAATATGCATTCGCATAAATATCCGGAGTCTTCCGATTGCGAATCCCCGTCTCGCTTATTAACCTAACAGTGACACATCAGCGATGGATTTCGGGGATACAGCTGACAGCAGTTTGCCAGGCTAATCCTGTCCAAGAAAACAAAGTGAAACTAATGCGAGAGACATAATGGGTAGCCGGAGAAACTCTGGGATCACGATTAAACCCCGTCGTTGCCGTCACTGGGATTGCTGGCATTTTTTCGGAAAATGGAACTGAAAAATCCTCTGGAACGAGACAGCAGCGCTGGCATAGGGCACAGTGAGCTTAGCGGCGCGAGAGGTATAACGGGACAAATCCCGTCAAAGGTAGCGTGTAATTTTCGAGAGCGTAACAGCGAAGTTGCATGATCGCGCGAGGCCCGGCGTGCGTATACGCGGGCCGGACATCCGCGCAAAGTAGCAAGCCGATGGCCGGAGCCGAGCGACGTATTACGAGACTCGGCCGGTAAATTTTTAATGGCCGTGGCTTAATTGTGCTTTGAATCCGGGCGGCACCGCGAGCTGGTCAGAAAGAACGGCGAATTAGGGGTGGAACGAAATGGGAAAGGGAGAGTTCGCTCCCTGCTGCCTCTGCTGCTGCTGCTGCTGCTCCTATTGCTACTGCTGCTGCCCGCTCTCTCTCTCTCTCTCTCTCTTTCTCTCTGATATTCATGCATAGATGAAATGTACCGAGGAACGGAACTGCTCCGAGCCTGCTATAAAATGCATTACGAGAAGAAACACCGGGCGCCACGAAGAAAGCGGAAACGTACGCGCCGATACCGAACTGTTCGCCGTTCGAAATTTCCCTGTAAATTTCCCTAGCTCGGCCTTGCGGCCGCCGCTCCTGAATTATTCCCGCGCGAAATTTTCGCGTGCAACGCGCGAGAGACTTCTCTCTAAGAAATTGCTGCAGTAAACTGCGCGATGCGGCACCGGTGCGGCGAGTTCCTCTCGATAACGCAGCCAGTCCACTTCTAAATTACAGATGTCGTGTGACTATCTTAGGATGAACCCTCAGTTGAGCAAAAATATATTCGGATGATGGATGAAATTATATTCAATCCTGTCGAATAAAATATTCAATAAAATAAAATATTCAAGTAAATATCGGAATAAAATATTCAATCGATCGAAATTTATCTAGATAAAGATTTCTTGGAATAAAATTTTATTCGACCCTATCGAATAAAGATTTATCCGAATAAAAGTTCGAATAAGCATTTATTTCAATAAGACTTTATTCGTAAAGAAATATAAACTGTCCTTTCATAGTTGATTGATTTATTTCTTCCATATTACTTTTTATTCCAATGAAGAATCTCTCGAATTATTCGATTAAAGGTGTAACTGGACAATAGAAGGCAGACAGATTTGTTTCCAGAGTTTCATAAAGAAAATTAAGATAACTAGAACTAAGAAATATGAATTAAGAAAGGTGCAGCATCAAGAACATAGGTAATAAACTTTGTCGCAATTGTTAGTCCAAGTTAAGCATAAAATAGTTCCGCGATTTATATTAAAGTCAGCAAAACGCATAGAAAAATATTTAAACAGAAGTCAGGAAAGTGAATATCACGTAACAACATCTTCGCTGTATTGTTCGGAAAGTATTTAGGTGATCAATTTTAATTTCCAGTTGTTTACCAAATGTGGAATGAAAACCTTTGTAACTAATATGTGCAGATTCGTTGAGCAGTTAGCAAACAGTGGAACTCCGTTCTTGTTCAATTCCTCCCGGAAACGGGAACGGCGAATGAAAATTCAGCTGATCGTAAAGTAACTTGTGCGGAATCGAGCACGAATCATATCCAGAGCTCGTTAATTACGGTTAAAATGGCGATTCAAGTGGACGTGCGGTTCGAGCGAGCCGTCATTGCTCTCGGTACACCTCGTTAGACCGCGGTAGCCGCCGACTGTCCGGAAGAATCTGCGAAAAAGGGAATTCCGCGTCGATTTCTCTCGCAACGGGCTTTTTTCCAGGAGGAAAACTGCGCCCCTTTATTTTCCCGACGTTCGAATTCGTGGCCGGCGTGTTCCTTTTGCCGTGGCATCCTCCCTTCGCTTTTCCCCTATTTGATTTCATCCGGTCGATGCGTTGGCCGAAGGAAAAGTGAAAAAGAATAGCACGCGGAGAAACAGAAAGTTCCGCGCGGAACAGCGGATTTAATTACTCGGCTGCGAGCGTTTTCAAGAAAACCGCATGGCCACCAGCGTTTAAAAACTCTTCGCTGCGACGATGGTGTCGTTTCTGTTTCATCGCATATTTGAAACAATCGTACGCCTACATTTAATCCTTCCACGGTTGAAATCGTCTTCGAGGCAAAAGACATAATTGGTAGAACAGCATTGCCATAAATAGGACACTTTAATTTAGGACGAGATAACATAGAAACTAAACGACCTATCTAATTCTAATTTGAGACATTTGAAAGATTATTTCTTCTACCATGTCAATGAGCTAACTATTATTTATTAGCGGCTCCACATTAGGTGTGATTAATAGAAATTGGTGTGATTATCTTTGAAATTGTTACGAACGAAAAAGTTCTAATCATTGTAACTGTAAAGGAAATGGTATGGCATGAGGTTAATCCACTAACTGCCGCGATCGTACGTCGTAGTAAATGCAAATAATTTTTATTTTCCTTAAAACTCCTACTTGCTATACTACATGTTATATATATATATATATATATATATATATATATATATA
>CM052149.1:2004769-2043116 GCA_028455555.1 Augochlorella aurata | reverse complement strand
ATAAAATATAGTTTAAATATCCTTTAGACGATCGTATCGATTTGAGCACAATGGAAGGATTTTGCTGGTGTGCCGACTGCATGAAATTCGGTTACAGCATCTCTGAAATGTAAAAGGATTACGATTTGTTATCCGTGTACGTTGTCGCATATTTCCATTGTTATGCACGGTTTTCGAGAGAATGGTGAGATACTGTATTTTTATCGATGTTTCAATTATTCTACTTTTTGAATGCATCTGTATCGCATACACGTATCGACGTCCATAGTACGGGATTAAATAAATCGCTTTATCTTTGTACGAATCTGATGGTTGATTCGTACCATTGATAGATTTCGTACAAGTATTGTCTAAATACAATATTACCTCGATTATTTGGTCTTCGAATATCAGAATCATCTATTTAAATACTTTTTACCTGTAGTCAGCTGAATCAAAGACGAATCACATACAAAACTGATTGTACAAATCAATAAGGATCACATCTGGCAGTTTAACTAAATAATTGTTATATTATCAGAACATTTTCGTTGCTCCGTGTAGCCCGGATAGCCCAGGTTCTATTCACACCTGCAAGAATAAACCTGCTCCTGTATTTTTCTCGCTAAATTCTACTTCGATGTACACGAACTTGCAGATCTCTCTGTTCGATAATACCAACTTTTAAACTCACGATGGCTCGATGTCAGGCTTTAAAGATCGAAGAGTTTGATCTCTCGCCGATGCAGAACAAAGTAATCGATCGGATCAGATCAGAACGAATAAACGTAAACTCGAGGCGGAGTTAGTGTAACGTTCGATCCGGTGAAATGGCACTGGAATCCAGAAAATCTTTACTCGACGCTTCTCCCGTGGTTTTCCCCTAGGTATTCCTAACGCGACACGTTTACCACCCTTCCATGCCGCGCGAGAGATCGACAGAACAAGCTCTAGCTGTGCGAGTGTCAGGGGGTGGTTTCCGCTAAAGTGGCTCTCGCACCTGAAACAGTTCTCCCGTCAAAGGCGAGCGACAGGATTCTCTCGACACGAGTGTCGACTGCCGGCAAACCTTTTCAAACTATTCGCGGGGAAGTCTCCGCCGGAGATTCCCATCCCATGGTCGAAACTGACAGTCCTCCCAACACGATCGTTTTTCCATCCCACCGTAAGCTCGCCCAGACACTGGCTATCAAACTGTTGCACATTCGAACGCGACACTTGGAAAACTATTTCAGTTTCCTTTATTTTATTCCTTCGAGCAGACAGAACATTCCATGGGATGCGTCTGTGAATTTGTTCACGTATTGTGCACGCACAAAATGGGTATTCTCTTGATGCAAAGTGCATGGAATTTGTTAATATCTGGATTTGGTCTTTGTTCCAGTAAATTAACAGGTCTTAAAGTCTAAATTTATTTAAAGGTTATTTGAAGTCGTAATTTATACCATAATATTCGGGCAGCCCACGATTTTGTTTTACTAAATTGTTTTAGTATTTCGAATGAATTATTTTAGTAATGAAAATAGCAAAATAAATGGTGATAACGTATATAGCATTTGGCTTTTAGGTTATCTTTCTGGGATATTACATTTTTCTAGATATTGAGTAAGATATTGACAATTGTTTAGATATCGACAACTTTTTCAAGATTGGACCAATTGACTTGAAGCTAGAAAATAATGTTTGGAAGCTATTTTTAAAAACTGCAAGTGATTGAAATAACAATAAATAAGAAACGTATGTTTCTTAACTTGTCTGAGCCTAATACGAAGATCATTGATCCAAATTTTAGAACGTTATCGCCTTCTAAAAAGACTTCGAATACTTTTTTAGTCGTATTTAATGTTAGAAAGAAAAATCATCGATTACTAAACTCCATGTTGGCAGCATTCAATTCATTTTAGCAAAATGTTCGAGCGTCGAGCAACAATTGAACAAAGAAGACTGGCGGTTTCAGGGAAGAGAAATAAAAGAGCGCGATGTCGAGTAGAGAAACAGCACGGCCATGACGCGGCCACGGATTTTAATTATACGGAGCGACCTTGTAATTCACCGAATAACCAAGCCAACCCTCGAATAAAAGAAACCACCGTGCGCTGGTTAACGAGCGGGAACGACACAGCGCGCGTTCCTCGAATACGTTCTCCGGCTTCTCGAGGGCACCGTTTCCTGCGGCGGGAACCGCGATAAGCACCTTACACCCTCGTGTGCTCGCGCGAAAATCCGTGCACTTGGCCACGGGGTCACGTTGTGCCGTTCCTGCCAGTAATGCCGTCTACCCTCGTCCTCGGGAACGGCACCGTCGGGATCGTCCAGAATTCTTCCTTAGCCCGAGAACTTCGGGGATGGTCCTGAACGATGCTACAATTAAACAATTACTGTTTAGAATTTTTACTAGCCAATTTTTACTTCCGACAATTAGAATACAAACAATTCCTTTCTTATTTGGAGAATAGTTGGTTCTCAAGTAGTAGTAATTCTATCGTACAAGATGTATTTCATAAATTGAAAAGGAATCTTGGAGAGTATTATAAAACAATTATTTAGTTATAGTGCACCTTGTATAAGGTGTTATATTTATGCTAAGCATAAGTCTAACTGTAGCAGTATCCCATTTGTAGAATTCTACGTCACGCAATTCTGGCCTGCTTTGTCAAGGGTGCTTGCCATTTATTTGTGGCAACCCTCGAAATTGTACACGTTACTTTCACCACTCTGTAAATTAATCTATTCTGTTGGAAATTAAAACTATGCGTCTTATGTCAAGTTTAAAAAAGCCAATTTTACACCATTTCACCTTATAAATAGCGTTCTACTATTTTAACTTTAATAAAATAGCTTTCGTAAACTGTAGATAACAAAGAAAGTAAAGAAATTCAGAAGAAAACATAGGTACAAATATCAGAGGAAAGTAAACATTGTATTTAACTAACAACGAAACATCATTAATTGCAATATCCTCTTTTTAATCTTCACAAATTTGAATCGCGTCTAAATTAATTAACTCATTAAAGAAGGAGCCTGTGTACTTTGGGAGCCCAGCGAAACGGAGGCGAAGGATAGAAAGCGAAAATGTATATGAATAAAATTTAAGTTTCCTCGACGAGGTAGAATGCAGCACGTTCCTTGGATTTCCGGTCATTGATAAGGGAGCGTCGGAAGATTTGGTCAACGAGAGGGGGTAGCAACAATGAAGGGATGGCATTGCCAGGCAGGGTAAAGGTAGTGCACCCTCAGGTGCTGTTTCCGACTAAGGCAACCCTTTCGGAGTAATAATCGGGAACGATACCCCAGAGAGACGTCCGAGCCGCTGTGTATTAGAACGAATGGTAATGATGGAGCGGTGCATACTAACGATGTTTGGAACTCGCGCACTGTGTATCGGTGTACATTCGTTGCCTTCTCCTGGCGATCTTCCTTTTTGAACCTTCTGGCCTGCTCTAACATTCTCTTGCCAATTGCTCGGAACAATAGAAACGTTTATATCCGAGCGCAACTTAACACTTTATCTACCAGCAGTTTTCCGTAATGGTCCTTTTGAGATCGAAGATGCAGAGATGCCTGAAAAGCGACAGACATTTAATTCATACTGCAAACAATTACTTGGGTTAATATTATATGACAACTTCGCTTGAAATTGATATTTAATGGATAATTATTGATCTTCTTTTATATGCAGTTCAATCGTTAAAAACTCTATCAGACTGTTGATAAGTAAAGTGTTAATATTTAAAGAGATTCTTCGGAGAGAAATGAGGAGTCTGTAAATAGTCTGTAAATCAATTAATCAATGGCTTTGGGAAATCTCGTCGGTCATCGATCTGTTAACACGGAGACTTGTTCACTTCTCTCAGCGAATTTCCAACCTTTGTTTGATTCATAAATAGACATACGTAGGTGTGCGTTAAACTATTTGTTATACTTACTTAATTAGTCACTTGCCATACAGTTATTGAGAAATATACATGAACAGCTTTCAAAACGGAATAAATTTCCTAAAACAAGATGGAATAACAAAAGAGATCACATTTTCAAACAATGCGCTTTTTAGGCGCTTTTCATCATGATTAAAATTTTTACGTGGACTATAAAACAAAAGTTAGTCGGTTTTGAAAGGTATTCAGATATATTTGTCCACGACCTTACAGTCCTTCAGCGCCGAGAGGAACGTTGCTTTCAGCTGACCAATAAGACCGGAGACTAGAGCCGGTCGACAAAATTGATTTCCAAGAATCAGGGTGCACAATAATTTTCGGTTAACCTTTTTGCCCGCCTAGCCAAGGCAACGGACTAATAGACGGATGGTAATACGATCTTAAGATAGCAAAGATTAAGATACTCTCAGATAATGGCGGAGCTCGTTACAGGCTCCCCGTAAGGCTGCCGGCTGGTCCATAAATCCGATATAATTGGGAAGCAATTAAAACGTATCAGTGTAGAAGCGGAGGGGCGAGAGAGTTCTAAGCACCGACGGACTTCTTAATCGGGGGAATTTAATTGGGGCCCCGCGATACGGGCCGATAAAATTCTAATCGGTCCACGGCGCGGCGGTGTCGCGGCGCGCGGGGCTCGCTCTCCGAACCGATCCGGCGCGGTGCCCGGTCACCGAACTTTATCTATAATTCATCGTGCCCCGAGATCGCGTCTCCGGATATCCCGAGCGGATTTAACTTGTCGACGGCGACGTTGCGACGCGACCCGACGCGACGCGATGCGCCGCACCGCGCGAGTTATCGAATCGCGGCCGACGAATTCGTACCGGAGCGGAGATCCGACCCCCAGGTGATGCGGGTGCGGTGGCGGCGGATCGATTTGGAGAGATTTGACTCGGTAAGCGACGCGAACGGGGTCGCCGGCGACTGAGGCTGGGATCGGGACGAGGGCGGAGGGAGGAGGGGGCACACTCCGTCGCGACTCATAAGGATGGACGGAATTTAGATTGCTTATTAAACGGCGAATAAATAACCGACGGCGCGGCTACGCCAAGTTGTTGCTGCGCTAAGGTGCCACCGCGTTTCGCAAATTTTCTTCGCGATCGCCAAAGAAATTCCTGGCAGTCGGGCCGAGCCGGGCCGCGTTTACGATTACACGAACTTTCCGCGACGGGGGTCCGAGGACCGTCAGGAATTTTCTCGGTTATTCATTTCCGTTTTATGGTATTCGCACGAGCATCCGGAAACGGTTTAAACTGCCCCTACCCCCTCCCCACACGCAATTGGATTCCCCCGTGAAATGTTCCCGGTTGTTTCGAGATACACGCGAAAGAACTTCCGGTATTATCTCGCATTGTTAAGCCGCCGACGATTTTTCGTCTTAACCGCAGCAAAATGTTTCAGTCGCGGTATTCCTCCGTTCGGAGTTTCCGCTCGGATTTCCTTCAGACGGACGATCCATCTGCGGCTGCAACAAAAATGTCGCATAGCACGGTTGCGAGAAGTTTGAATTTATGTGTTCATCGAACTGTGGAATACAAGATTTATGTGCTTTTTTAAGGACCCATGCGTGGAAAGAAATTTCATATGATCGGACAAATGTTGCGATTTCATCCATTTTCTTCGCAATTACAGTGATGCGAACTTTTCCGATTGTAACGGTTTCTTAGCAGAAAAACGAAATTTATATTTACTGTCTGCCAAATCGACGATTGAATTGATCGTGCGAAGAAAATAATCGCCGACCGAAAGAGACAATTAATAATTGTCTTTTTAATGCAATTGGAAGGACATTTTGACATTTAAATTTCGATAAGAATGAAAAACAGTAAATGTAGGCGATAAATAAATTCAACTGATTACAAATGTAAAGAATGCGAATGAATACTTTAAATTAAATATAATACTTTATTATATTTTTGTATTGAGGAAAAAAATTGAAAGGAAACTCGTTAAATGTGACTAATAATGATCAGTAATATTTTAATCGTTAATTACGATTAGTGATTTTAGCGAACGTCATCGTTAATTGCGATTAACGTCGATTAATTTTTGTCCAACGCTGTTGCTTACACATGTACGTGAACGTTTAGACATCGCTGACAAGCAAATAGAATTTTACTCCTACTTTAAAAGAACACTTACTTATCAGATTCTAAATTTTCGTCATGGGGCGACACCTCGAACAATACCACGAAAGTGAGAGCATATGACGTGTTTCTCCTTACACCTACGAATATGCTCGTGTCCCTAGAGTATTTCTTCGACGGTCGTTTAGACGCCCCTGAATTTTACCAAGAAGTTTCCCTCGACACGGAGGCAAGCCCGATGTTTCGGCTTGTAGACAGAAGGCACTCGGACCAGGCAGACGGTGGCGCCGTTAAACTACATTTTTAATTTGCAAAGCTCAGACGAGAAGCTTGCCACCCCCTCCACGCGGCCGTCATTGTACCGTTTTCCGGTACAAAGGGAGCCGAAGCCGGCTTTGTTGTTTCAGAACCGCGCTAACACCGCTAATGCGCGCCTGCTTCAACGACCAGCCGCGATGCTGCCTGCTAATCCTGAGAAGAGAAACTGCGAAATCGCTCCAGTGATCCGACTTTCCTGGTATTTGGTTTTCTGTTTGTTAGCGACGGCTTATTTTTACGAGGAGTAGCAGCTAGACAGCGCGACGCCATTTCGCATCGTAATAACGACAGATTCTCGCGGTACAACTATGCAGAGGTAACAGGTTTCGAAAACTACAGACAATGGGACTTTGCTATTATCTACTTCGGCAAAATCTTCTAACACCGACCTGGACATTATTACATTCGTTTTATCTCTAGAAATACCATAGTCTCGAAGCTTAACTAGGTGTCCATCTATTTTTATTCTTTTCTTAAGAATCACATCTGCTACGTATTGGTAATTAATAAATCGAAGACACTTTCCAAACTACAGCTTGAAGACATAAGCAATGATGAACAATTTTTGTTAATTCATCAAGAGCTTATTATTAGAATCTCCAATTATTCTACTATGCTAAGAGGAAAATTAAAAATTTTTATCTACAAACGAAATCGTTAGTTTATGTTACTTGGGATAGCTAGTAGTTATTATGCAATTAACATTGCTATACCCACGAAACAATTAATTAAGAAGTCCTTGACTGTATATTGTGGACTTTCAAAAATTATTAAATCATCGTTAATATTCTGTTCCTTTTTTTTTAACGAATATATAGAATTTAGTCACTTTTCTATCACTCATAAATTCTATCATACAAAGTTGTATCTTTTTGAAAGGGTCTGCGCGGTTATTAGTCGAAATTTTTCTCGACGAATGCTACGGTACTGTTTATAAAAATCCAGGATCGATAACGTCGCGCATCTCGAATCCGCGGGATTCGTTCGAGCCTCTGCTTGAGCCGCGCTTCATTATTCACGGGAAGACACCCAACCTGTCGAAATAATTTACGAAGCCGGCTGTGAGAATTCAAATCGCGAAGGAGGGTCCATTAGGTCCGCTTTAAAATTCCGTTTCGATCGTCTGCGAAATTTATGTGATCCTATTCGAGCTACTACGGTTTTTGACGTCATCTGCGGATGGTGCACTGTTCATCCCGACGATGTGTCATTTTAATTAGTCCGGGATTAGACTTTTACCTAGTTCAATATACGTAGAACGTCCTGACAGAGAATTAAGCACATTCAGAAAATCGAATCTGTCCGACGCATGTGCTGCATACTGTACCGCTGCTGTTCCATTGGAATCCGCGCAAATTGAATAATGTTCGAAGACATTTCAGTGAACGCGATAAATTGATCTCGTTCAAAAGTGTTTTCGATATTCTCTACTCTCCTCTATCGATTTAACTGGTTCGGATTATGTTTTTTCCAGACGATGTGCGACTTTCAAATGTCGCGAGTAAAGCTTCAATTTCAGCAAAAAATATGCAAATCTATAAATGCATATGTCATTTAAAGAATTTGTGACAACTTTGATGAAAAAGCTTGTAAAACCTGCGATCTAAGGCGGTAAAAATAAGCAACAAAAGAGATTGATGAGTTGTGGTTTACGTTCTCAGAATTAGAAGCACAATGAAAGCTACCTAAAAAGACAAATCGAGTGACGAAGATGCACTTTCAAGACTCGTAAAGTCGATGACATATGTAGATGATTGTCAAAATGACTGGATTTTGATTCTTTCTCTTACAGTTTCTGATATTATAAAAACGTGTCTGGGAGAGATTTTTAGATAAACTTCTTCATCCAAGAACTTATTATAGAAATCGCAGGAGATTTAAATAAATTCCATCTTGCCATGATTATAAAACGGTATACACCATTAGCCTCGTTAAGAGCTCGGTATTTCTAGTGTTAATTATCAATTAAATGGATTAATTCCGTTAATAGTCGTCACGTATGAGTTCTTCAGTGATTCAGAAACAGTATCACTGTTTTTTATCTACCGATTAGAAGAGACAACTTTTACAGGATGTAATTCCTTTAGCAGACAGTATCCCTGAGAAACGGCGATCTCCATCTTGGTCCACGCAGCCGGGAAAGAACGCAGCCGGTTCTATCGCCGGTGAAAATTTCCGTTTCACGACGGTTAACACGCCGGTTAACCGTCGTGACGGTTAGCCAGAACAGAGGAGGGAGAGGACGTAGCCTCCGACGCTCTTCTCCGGCTGCTTTTGTGGGAAATAATTGAGACATGAAATACCGACGCAGCGCGCGCGGGTTTTGACGTAAGCATTCCATTGTCTTCCGCCGCCTCCTTTAGAGGAGGCGAGAGCACACGAAAAACAGAGAGACGCTGGGAGAGGGAGAGAGTCGCCGCAGCCTCGCGGGGAATAAAAGCTCTCGGTTGTTGTGTCTGTGTGTCTATGTGCCTTAACCGAGGGGCGAGAACGCGTTCCAGCGGTGGCGGCGGCGGCGATGCATGGCTTGGATGAAAGATCTGGATTAAAGCGCATCGTTAGTGCATTCGTTGTCTCCCGAACCATGACAATTCGGCTTACACGGTTTATCGGCCGTGATCCACTTGCTACCGAGTCAAGACGTTTGTTGCGCCGCGCCGCTTCTCGGGGGTCTCCTGATTTCAGAGCGGAAAGGTCACGATTAGGTCTGCCGAGGGAGATTTAAGGCGGGTGCCTCGGAGCCTCAAGTGAACCAAATCTGTGGCAAGACGCATGTTTTCACTTTCGGGACATTGCTGCTTAAAGTTCTGATCGTTAATGCTTATTAAAAGTGTTACAGATTGTATAATTTTTTTGAGTTTAAGGAATTTGTCTCAGTCTCAGAAAATTTTAGAAAAAGCCATTCGTCCGTTTGCAATTTTTCTTAGCCGTTGCTCACCTATCTCTATGTAAAATATCAAAATCTTTTCTCTCAGTTTCTTTAAAACGTGTCAATCGTAGGCCTCGATTAAATAAAAGAGTATGCTCGCTTCTCTTAAGAATTTAATAATTCTCATTGTCAGAATACGGGATAGACGTGGGACGACGTAATGGAGAGAGCACCGCCTTCTCCGTTTCATCACGTTTTTCGCACATTCTTCCCGAGAAATTGAGAAGGAGGCTGGAAGTGTGCGGGGCCAGAAGCGAAATGAAAACATGAGCGCGTAACCTGGGAAGGGAATGAAAATTATTTCTGGTCGGTGGAGCGTTCCGTGGCAAGAATTGCAGCTTGAATTTTAGGCATGCGCTCCGCGAATGAAATACGCCCGTCGCGATGTCAAAGTTTATTTAAATAATATATAACGGCATAACGCGCGGTCGACGGCTAGAGTGGAACACGTAAAATGAAAAACGGACCGGCCTCGGTGCATTACTTCGTTAATTTTAATTGCTCCGGCGGCTCGTAATTCTGGTTAGTTTCGCGTCTCCCCTGAATAGCTGAAGAACTAGTTGCTGCCGGGAAAAGAAACCGCCGCGACTAAACGAAATCCTATTTAAACCGGACAGGGGCGGAGAAACAGCTGCGAAAAATTCCACAATTCCACGTCGCACGGCGCGACACGAAGTCCGTTCCTTGAACAAAAGTCCACAACTTTCGTTGGTTCAGCGATAAAGACGCGTGTGGAACGGAATTTCCATATACGCGAAGTACACCACGATTGTTTAATCTCGTAGGAAAATTTCACAATTGTTCGCTACGAGCAATCGGTATAAACGCTACTGTAAATAATTTTGCTAACGCTTTTTTATCTTTATAGAGGTTAAAATTGCTCAATAAAAATAACCACTGACCGGTTTTTCATGATGTTAGTATTAACAATAACACGGTTAATGTATATTGTTTCTTAGCATCGACAAGACTGGATTTATTTAAACTTCCTACGATTTTTATTATAATATATGCTTGAATAACGAAGTTCGTATAAAAATTTGCGACAAAAACATTTTTATAGTATGACGAATTGTAATTCTAGCGTTAAAAGAGACACAGTGGTTTCGAATTCGAAATAGTGCACGAAAAATGAGTGTACACTCGTGTTCCTTACGGAGCTGCAGGGAACGTTCAAAAACCGGGCTAGCCGATCGGTGCTTTTGATCCGCGGCGCATCCGCCGCCGAAATAACGAAAAAGGACATTTCCAACGGATAAAGTTATAAAAAAGAGGAGGCTGCCGCAGAGAAACGGTAGCTTGATCCCTAGAATCCCGCGTTTCGGTCGCAATTTGCGGTGCGCGCAGCTAACTCGAAATTGCGGCGTGCGCCTCCGCTGCCAGCTCTGTCGATAGTCGTGTCTGGCGCTGTGTCTGTGGCTGCTGGAAACTCGACACTCGACGTTAAATACTAGACGCGCTCGATACTCGATATTCGTTGCTCGCATTATCCAGCACTCGTATCTGCTAAAATCCGAAATGCCGGGCTCGTCGACGGAATGAAGATTGCGGGGTCGGGCGTCGGAGAGGCGCGTTTTATAGATCTGTTCCGTGGAATTTCGGATACTGTGATTCAACGAATGGATTACGGATTTCCGTGCGTTCGAGACGTTTCCTGCAAGCATTAGACACAGGAATGAATTCTTGGTTATTTTGTATGCTCGGTTTAACCAGTTATCTGGTTTCGACGAGTTTGCTTGTAATGGGGGATGGCAATTTTTTGTGTTATGACGAGCAGACTCGTCGCAAGTTAAAATTTGCTCTTTATGTTTTTTAATTTTATATTTTTTAATTATAAGATGTTTGAAAAGTTAGTCTAGACGAAGTGAAAGTAGCGAATAAAAAGACGTATATGTTTATTAAAGAAAACTGTGTATAGTGTCTGATTTAGATACTATATTCGTCATCGCTTACTTTTTGCGACACGTTTTAGGTACACTGAATTGTTATTTAATATTATTATATAATTACTAAATTGTTCTTGTTGCACCTGGTAAAAGGATTGACGTTAATATTAGCACTGAACCTGCTGCGGAGTCCTAAAGGTAACGAACGACGGTTGCTTTATAACGATGAAGAGACTGTATTTATTTAGACCATCGGTTATTTCTATTCTAATGTATACTTGAATTAAGAAAATTCAATGAAAGAGACTTTATAATTCCAACAAGATTTTGATCAGTTCGGTAGGCTTAGTATTAATGTAGCAGACTGAAATGTTAAAAAAGATATTAAAACACAAGGTCTCGAATAGAATTATAGTAATTTTTTACCTTATGAAATATATACTTAAAAATCATAAAGCAAGTCGTTCCTGTAACTAATTAAAGAATGCGTTAACATTGCTTTGACCTCTGTGTGTTAGCTTACGATATTTTTCAATTCGCAAAATTGTTACAACCAATTCTAATTACAGCCGTCATACCGTCTTACTTGTAATACTAATTAAAGCTGCGTATTCGTTCATTTTGTGCCACGGTGGCGTATGGCAATTTATAATCGCATATACGCCCATACATAATACATACGCGCAATGATGCAGCGCCTATCCGGTGAAGCGAGATACGAATATGCAACAAATGGGAACGCGCGCTAACGCGAGTGCAATAGTCGCCATCCAGATCATTTTTGAGGTATCCCATAAGTCTGTCCACTGGTCTGACGCCATGCTCCGGTTCGTGGAAAAGTTCCGTGCCGAAACGAGCGAGAGGTCGCGCGAATTCGAGGAAGACGTCCGTCTGGGGGATGTTTCGCGCGCTATCTTCCCTGTCGTCGAGGCGTTTCAATCGGAAAGTTGCGCGCCTTAGAGGGCTCGGAAAATCAAGGAAAACAAACAGTCGTCGAAAGCTCGTTCAAAGGAGCCGCGAGGCATCGCCAGACGATGCTGACGACGCGGGATCGGTCGCTGGTAGTCGCGCGGAGCTCGCGCGAGTAACTACGTCGCGACGGTAATTTATTCGTGCACAACGTTGGATTGTCTTCCCGAAACGAACCGTCTCGCCACGGTTACTCGGAGACACGTGCCCCCACGATCGTCGTACGTGCTCGTTCCCTTTCGACAGATGTCTGCCGCTCAATTGCCTTCAATCTCGCATTCTGCTGCGAGCAAGTAAATCGCGCGCGGCGCACTTGCTTTCGCCGCGCAGACTTTCTTTTTTCCGTTGTTAACTACCGTCCTCGTTTCTACAGCTTAATCTGTCCAATGACGACGAATCGACGCGACGATGAATGGTCGATAATATCGTGGAACTTCGAATAAATTGGCTTTGTGAATTCCTTGTTTGGCAATGAAACGTAATGCTGGTTGTTCGTATAGGATATGATCGAAGCCAAATTTTGATACAGTTCTAGTTAGCAGTTGTTGCTATTGTATAAACATATATAGGATCGTAATGCTATGTAATAATTAATATATTAATAATTACAGGATATTTAAATTCGGAATTACAGATTTTACTTAAAATTCTGAGGTCGCGCAAAACTACATTTATACGATGACTCCCGTTAATATTCGAGCACTTTTTAAAACGTAATAACGTTTATAAAACTTGGCCAAATGATTTGAATTTTTTTCAGATAATAGAGGAACTAGTATACTAGACAATGACTGAACTGCTTTGCTACAATTTTACTTGCAATGACAAAAAAATTAAAAAGCTCTCATGTTTTAACTTTTTTACTTTTTCAGCTGACTGTATGTAATTCTTTTATACTGTGAGTTGTATATACAGAGAGCATTGTCAGTTAATACGATTTGTAAATTGTGTTTCGCAATTGTTATCTGCGAACATTCTTCTAATTCATACTTTACCGAATTATAACATGCATTTTACAGGTAAAATGTTTACTGCAACTTCGAGACAAAGCAGAAGCGAACTAATGTATATACAATATGTTTCTCTCACCGCAGCTTCTACTGCATGGTACTAGTTTGCTTGAAAAACTTGGAACATCCTGTATCCGTCCGATGGAAACGACAAGCCGGTTGAATAGAGTTCGCGTGTTTGTTCGGCGCGTGGTCTTGTTACGACTCGTACCTGGCTGGCTTTTACGAGGCACTGGATTAATCGAGAAACTAGCTTGTATCGAACTCCGAACACGGGTATCTTCAACTGCAAATTGTGGGTAATTATAGTAGTTTCGCATTGTGTGAACAAGAAACACAGCACAATAGCCTCTTGTTGCGTAGTTTGAAATCTCTTCGCAGGTGCATTCGAGTCTTTCATGTTATTCGTTTGAATAATCTCTCGTTAGGTACGCCATTTTGATACCGTACAGGAAGCGAGTAATGAGTTATGAACCTAATAGCCCGCCTCTGCGATCAGCCTTTTCGTATCAATAGCGTGGCCTAATCTAAAAGTCGGATATTGATGCCTATTAATATTTATTTTGCCGGCGAGGTGAACGGCCTGCTGGTGAAAAGCAGTTTAATATAAAGCAGCTTCTCAGGTAGATCTAGAATTTAGGTTGTGATGAAACCCACAGAGTTACATGCACTGAAGTTGCATTCTATGACACTTGAGTATTCCATTGTTAACGATTGTGATACATGGATGTACTATTGTCAGTGTCGATTGAATTCGACGTTCTTGAATGAAAATAATCCAACACTGCTATATTCTAGTTAATTTTATACGGAAACATTTGCGCACTTAAAATCATGGTCTATCGTGGAGTATAACATTTTTAATTTAATTTATTTTGAACACAAGGTTTACTCAAAGTTTCTAATTTTCGTTTATTGAGATTGTAAAGATGCATTTATTTAATTTAATTTAAATTGATTTAAGTTAATCGTAGTTAATTTAAGTCAATTTAATTTAGAATATTTAGTTGCCGGGAAACAATGTTTCCGCTGCAGGTATAATAAGAAATAAGAGAGTAAGCAAGAGTATATAATACAAAGTAAAGAAAAAGATATTGTAGAAAACAGAAATAATGATTTCAATTATATTTATGATGAATTGATTAAATCTGCAACTCGAAACAAATATTACAATAAAATTTAAATAAATATTACAATAAATTTACTAATACATTATTGTTAATTTCATCAAATGATATAAAATAATTGCTTTTGGGAAAATATTTCCCAGTCAGAATGAGATCGGAGAGGACAAAGTCAGTTGCAACTCATCGCATGGCCCGACCGTCGTAGATTATCAAGTCCGAATTATCCAGCTGCAGATTACAGGTCCCAGATCATGACTCGTGTACCCGCGGAAAGTGCCTGGCCCGGGCTCGCGCGAAATTATCTGCCGTAATTCGGCTCGGTCGTTTCCTGCAGTTTCAACACGTACCGGCCGGCAGTGAAGCTCCTCCGCGCGACGGACGATCTCGCGTACAAATTTCGTCGAGATCACGTCATTCCGTGGTTTTCGCGATGGCCGTTCGCATAATTCAGCTCGGAACGAGCGCATACGCGCACGTCCGACTGTGCATTGCCTCTGAATGCGCTCGAGCATCGGCGAATACACTCGGCGACGTATAGTATTGCGAATCGGTAATCTGACTGGGAAAAATTCGAAATAAATAATTTCACCACTATTATTATTTATCGTAATTAAGTTCGTTAAAAGAATTGCGTACAATAGACTTGGAATTCTTTCAAAGTTTAATACCTCGCGCGAATAAAATGTAATTTCTCTGAAAACATTGAGAAATATTTTGATGATCGCATGTATCATGAATTTGAAATTCATGCAATCCTCCACTTATTCATCAAGTTTGCAATGTTTCAATGTAAATCTACTTATTCTCACTGATTTGGAAATATGCAATATTTATTAAAACAACAATTCCGTAACTGGCAATCCTATTAAAGGTTAAAAAGACATTTGATCGTAATGAAAAATTAATGGCTTAATATTAGAAAGTTTCCTAAATATTGTTACTATTAATAATGTTTTCAACGACCATCAAATCTCGATAACACTACTCAGGATGATAACGATATATCAAAATATCGTGAAGATCGGAAGTGTGTACCTTCCACTAAATATTTACTAAAATTAGATCGTACGTAAAATGAATTTACCAAGTTAGTTCGATGACCAGTAAAAGCAACGATGGCCGTGCAAATTTCTGGACCTGTTGTACACCCGTTGAAACGGTTCACGGAAAATATACCGAATTTCCAAATGGGAACGCGGCCGCCGGTTCGCTTTGTGGACAAGCTCTGCCAGGTCAAAGGAACGGAAGAAATGGTTCTGCCGCGTTTATCGCGGACAGAACCCGCTTATACCCAGCCAAGAGAGTCACTGAGATTCAGGAGCTCGCGACCTCTTCGCCGTTTCTCCCTTTTTCTCGTTTTCGAGGAACAAGGTGGCGTCTCGTGGCAATTCGTTTCCCGAATTTCGCGAACTCGTAAATCTCACTACCCTCGTTCGCTAAATTTGAATATGATTTGGATTACAAGTTCGTAAACTGCGTGTGGAAACAGAACTGGCCGTTGTAGATTAGTCTACAGTGTGTTCTTTTGAGTTTGCACCTCTTAGTGAACGCGAGTAAAGTGTTCATGATATTCGTGGAAATCTCTCTTTAGCTAGGGCTATGACTGGAACGAGAATTTATTGGCCTATGTTACGTTCATGCCTCAAGGTCGTTCAGGTTGGTTTGGATCGTTTGAATCGTCCATTGAGCGAACGATTAGGAAGTCTATTTTATTTCACGTTTTCAAAGGTAACATATTGATAATTATTAATTAATATTTCCTAACATAATTCAAATTCTTTTAATGTTTCCACTGTTTTGTGTTTAATCTACACATATTTGTTATAAAATTGCCGTCTAATTGTCAAGTATTACACTTAACACATTGACCTCTGAATGAATAAAAATTTTCTTGACTGCTCGTGAAATAGCGGTGACCTAAAAGTAGTCATAACCTAATAAAAAAGAAGTTAATAGTTAAAATTTTAATTTCTTTTTTTGAAGATAAGAATCACAATATCCAAAAATTTTTGCACAAACAGCCCGGACCGTATTATGTTACTAAGCCTGAGTTGATCTGACTCTAATTATGTTGCAACATTGTAAACGGCAAAACTGACGAGACCAGCAAAGTCGCTTCGAATTGATTCCAACCAGCGAAACAGTCCTCCACGCTTAACATTTCCATTTCCATCTATCTTACTATCGTCGTAAAGTTTATGGGCGAGATCTCGCTGTGGCGCGGCGTTCTGTGCCATTCCGCGGCCGGAAGAAAATTGTCGCGCCAGTAGAATAATTCTTTGCTCGGTCCTGGGCCACGAAACTCCCTCTAACTAACTTGTTCCAGCACCCTTATATACGCCGGTTTTCCACAACGCCATCCGCGCGGCCGCGTTAAAAATTTACAGCCTCAGACTGGAGCGGCTAGGCCAACGATACGTTTCGTGCCTAGGCGGTACTGCCAGGTTAACGACTATGACCCGCTGCCGGCCGACTTTACGCCGTTCAATTATCCACGGCGTCGGGACGCCGCGCCGCACCGCGCCACGCCGCGGGGTAATATCCACGTGGGGTCGGTAGGAGGCGCGAACCTTGTACATTTGCTCGCGGCCAGGCATAAAGACGGTCTCCTTGCCCGCCTAACCCGGCGCGAGACATCGCTGCGTTCTCATTTCCTTTGGTCGCATCCCCGACGAATCTCTTAATGTAACGCGGATGCGCATTTCGCTCGTTTACATGCTTACCCTGCTTATTTTTACCCGCCCTTTTCTCCGTGCCGCAATCTTCCTCTCGTCCTTTCTGTCAGACCGCGATATGAGCCCCACGACTGACGCTTCATTTCTCTGTTCCGGCAATTGGTGCGTTAATGTCTCGTGAATCAGATTACACAAAGCTGCGAAATTAACCATTAAGACGCTTTACGATCCATCCGAATTTCTTACTTTTGCGAAATCTGCGAGACGGTTCGACGAAGCTCGTAAATCTCTGGTGTAAATTAATAGCGACTTCGTTAGTCTGTGCATCTTCTTACTGCATTTTATGGTTCAGATTAATTTGTACTGTGGTAATTCGCAACGGTATTTATACAGGATATCCCAAAAGTCACTCGCAATCGGGAAATGAGCGGTTCCTGAGGTCGTTTGAAACAACTTTAATAACTCGTAAACGAAGACGCGAATTGCATTTTCGCTAAGGAAAAAGTTGCTTCAAATGACCTCAGAAACCCCTCATTTCCCGATTGCGGGTGACTTTTGGGACACCCTGTAGAGTGATTCTTGAAAATACATAACTTTGAATTCTCTATCTTAATGCGAGTAGTTGTATGTATGAAGTATGGACAGTTTTAAATAAAGCATCGTAGGTCAACTTTTGAAAGTTAGAATATATCCAGCTAAAAATTTGTTAAATTTTCTAGAGTCATTCAAGTTAAGCATAATGCAGGAAAGCATCTCCAGTCTCGCCACTCGTCTTACAATAAAAAAGATTCTCAGGTTGAAGGGCTTCAAAGTGGATACTTCATCCTTTAAAATGAGTTCAGGTACACCAGCGTAAGGTCTTTTGCACGAAATTTCGGTATGTTACATTGCGGCAGGTGTACCTGTTACAGTTGGATTTATCTCGGAAGCTACTAAATGTGCTACAGACCCTTATTCTCGGATGACATTCAACTTATCCTCGAAGGGTTAGCTCATTTGCATCTTCAAGCGGAATCAACGGTGCGTGCTGATCGTCAACTATCACTAGACAGCAGAGTTTATACGTTTATGACAAGAATAGCTGACAAAGTAAACTGCAATACTGTGGAGGCATTGAAAGAATTTAAGGACGTTGTAACATTATTTTCAACTTATTATAGCCACTCAAAATTGGAAAACAGTTACATCTAACTTGTTTCCTACGATTGGGACGGATAACTTTTATTTTGCATAGTGATCCCCAGTCTATCACCAATTGATGTTCATTATATAGTGATAGCTGATACTGTATCTGAACTTTGCCTACAAAAGAAGCTCGACAGTTTTCTGTGAACTAATGATGTCACGAGAACTTCTTACATTATTTTAATTCAAATAATCCGATGAATTATTATAGGTGTTAGAACAATTTTTTAAGAAATTCCTAACCAATCGTTTCCGACAATGAGAGAATTAATAAAGTACTGCTGGCAGATAGAATGTTAATTAATCTAGTTAAATAATTGGTAATAGCTGACAATCGTCGCACATGGATTGTCCCGAATGCAAATGGTCAATGGCGGTTCAGCTTTGGTTTCCACGATCTCAGTTCATGTTTAGCGTCGTTCCAGGTGGTTTCACTCTTCCGTCACGATACTCCGTGGCCGAAAAAGAGTGATTCGCTGGGTGGCGAGCAGGTGTACAAGGCGGTTCGTATTTACGCGCGAGTCGCGTGCCCGGTGGCATAACGCCAGCCGTACATCGAACACCCCTTTTCCGCGCGGTGCTCGGGAAACCATCGGAGACGATATCGAGGCGCGCGTGCGTATCGTATATCATTGATAAACGTCCATACCGAGGCTCTTGCGTTATCTTACGACTGCCGCCCCCACGCGATTGCGGTATCGTGATCTCTGTATGCGAAATGCGGCGTTCCTTGCATCGACCACCCTCGGATCCATTATTATCGTCTGGCGTCGAACGAGAAATATGGAGTCGCTCGGTTCCCTACATAATTCTTCCGCGCGTAGTGCATTCCTACGAACCACGGAGTCTCCTCGTGTACTTCATAACTCGCTGCTAATACTTGTTATTACTAGGCTCGGGGACTTCATGCGAAATGAAAACGTGGGAAACAGGACGCAAACAAAGGTATCATCCTTTCATTAATACTAGGGTTACGGAACCCCTCAAAATGAAAGGTCACTAATTTTATCGTTTAGGATTATTCAGATTGTGAAGATACATTTATGAGTTATTTATTCAATATTGTGTGTTACTCGCGACAAATATTGCAATGAAATATTGTTACTTTTATAAGCTGTTTTTAGTGCTCTATCCTTTGCAATCGAGTGGCGACTCTGAGGCGCCACTGAAAATTGCCATTCTACGTTTGAAAATATATTTTACAGTAGCAAATCTGTTAATATTTTTAAAAAAATTGTTAAATGTATATTGTAAAATTGAATTGCATAGTGTAGCTTGGAAAAGCATGCCTTATCAATGAGGTATTATTGATCTGATAAGTTACTCCTTCACTATTAGAATAGCTTTATTTATTAGTATAACGACGCTTCGCTCCTCTTTGGCTGGAAAGATATCTTTGGTATAAATTCTGCCTTTATGCACCACTGAAGCATTGATTTTACAATTTCGATGTAGATATAAATGCATTTTCAGATGCCCTGTAAGTTCACGAGCCTCAAAGTTTTTCTAGACTCTGTATGTCGCGATTAATTTGTTTATTGCGTGAGGCAGCTGAACGTTCATTCGTTTCAATGCGATGATACATAAAAGGAGGGACTGCATAAAAGGTTCGTAAAATACATCTATTTGTAGCGTGATCCTATTATCACACGATGCTAGTTCGTATTCCGGCGAATAGCCGCATAAAAATTGCATACCTCTGTTCATGTTCGATCATGTTCTACAGCATGCTATTTTCTCATACGACTTGTTTTCATTAGATTTTTATTTACTCAAATTTTTTAAGCAGCTGACTATTTACGCTTTACTGTCTAAACAGCTGCACCTATTTATAGATAATTCTAAAACTTAAACGTCTGTTACGACGTCAAACTAAAAATCAGAGTTGAGCACTATTTGAATTGTTTCAAATAAATATTTATTTTACATAATCATCCGAATGAATACTTTCCAGCCGAATATTTTATTCGAATAATAATTATGACGATTATTCGTCATAAAATGTTCTATTTATTTATATAGCGCGTCCAGTAAGGTTGGGATAAAATTTGTACTGCGTGTTACTGAGGTCAAATAGGTGACAAATGTTCACATGAATCTGTGTCTAGGTATGCTTTATTCAAAAGATGTAAGCGTTGGTTTAGAAAAGTTGGTTTAGTTTACGATTAAGAAGATCAATTTTGAGAATGTAGAACAAATGAATTTTCTCTCCAGAAGGGAATATTTGAAAGCTTATATATTTATACATAATATTATATTATATTATATATTTATTTATATACTCTGAAAGCTTATATATTTATATATAATATTATATTATATTATATATTTATTTATATACTCTGAAAGCTTATATATTTTCAATAAAGTATTTTTGAAAGCATTTTGTCTTGTGAACTTTTTTCATGTATTTAATCTCAGTAACAACACAGTACAAGTTTGATCCCAAACTTTTTGGTCACCCCGTAAAGGAGGAATAATGCGAATAAACGATTTGAATAGATATCGTAGAATTATGCAATACGAACGATGTGGCTGCGTTTGCTTTTACGTAATCTTACAAGAAGAGTCTCTACGCAATTGCCTCATCTCGACAGGACAGATAAACTGGTTAGACAGCAAGAAACATGTCCACTCGAACCCACCCCGCGAAACGGCAGTTTCATAGGCACGAACCTAATAAAATCCAGCTGTTTCGGCCGCAACAGGAAGTCGAGGGCCTCGTTTGCGATTCGCGGCTCGTTCTTCCGACCCGCGACGGAAAAACGTTCAAGAATGATACCTGCATCTCGGCCGCATCAGCTCGTGCCGCGTCCTCCCTTAATGGCGCATTTAACGCCGCGGTCGCACGCGTCTAAAAGGTGCTCCAGCGCGAAGTCCAAGCAAAAGAAAAGCAGCGATGAAGCAGCTGAGAAAAGAGGTAGACATCGTGAAGGAATACAGATAAGACAGAGAAAAGATGGTTGACAATCCTCGCTCGTCGCGGTGTGGCGATTGCATTTGCTTCGTCGCCTCCGCTCCATATCTGGCACACTCATCTCCGCTTTAGCAACTGGATGTTTCGTCAATATACGACGGCAATATAAAAACATGAATTTCTTCTCTTAATAACTTTAATTATCTTAATACTTTAATTTTAATTTCCTTAATACCTAAATTATTTATTTAATTATATAAATCTTAACATGAGCAATATAAATTGTTTTGTAACAATGACAATACAACGTAAGTAATATACATTAAGTTATATGTATAAATTAATTAATTTATATAATATATTATAAATATTATAAATTAATTTATATTATATTACTCTTATCATGAGTAATATAAATTCTTTTATAACAATGACGATATTTACTTAAGCTTCTTATGTATAAATTAATTAATATATACATTATATATGTATGAATTAATTTGCATATACTAAATTATATTAATTTATATTATATTACTCTCAACATGAGTAATATAAATCGTTTTATAACAATGACGATATTTACTTAAGCTTCTTACAATTTCAGTGATAATATATGTTTGAACAAAGGAGATTATCAAAAAGTTCCTCATAGAAACATTTTACACTATCAATAACTGTAATAGAAAATAATCAAAAAGCAGCCATTTTGATCCCTCCGGTTGTTTTACTGTTTAAAGCAACGTAATCGTGTCCTTATCTACATCTGATGTTTTTACTATCTTGTATATACATTTTCTTAACAAATGCATAAAATTTGCAGTCCAGTTATCGCGGGAACCGTTTAGACGTAATTACACTAAACCTATCGGCACAGGTCAAATAACCGGTTTCAGAATTTTAATGTCCAGACTGCTGAAATTATAGGGTATCGGACAAGGATATGATCAAGTAGGCTTTTCAATCTTCCTACATCTACAGAGTGGCTGCTGAATGACTGTGGCCTTTCACAAATACACGCCTTTTAAGCTTTTCATTATTTTCTTTGAGAATCGAATGCATGAATATTTTTCAGTATTACGCGTAAAAAATATTTCCCAAGACCTAACGCAAGGTTTCAGGTCCTAATCATTGGACTTTGGCTATTTTCTCCGAGTTCTAATAATTGATTTTTCAATCGTTGCTGGACATCGTATGCAGCCATTTTAATCTTCAAGGGATGCTGTATGTCTTACGAAAAAAGAAAGTAGCAAAATTAAAAATGAACGCATTATGATATGAGTGAGTATCATAGTGATATGAGTCATATTTTCGAAAATGTTGACTATATGCTTAAAATGTAACGAATACGTGACAAAATGATGAAAGAACAAGTGAAATGAATTATACAATTGCTATAAATTATCTGACGATATCTTAACGATGAGTTTGGTGAGTAAACAATACCGATAAGCGATATGAGCAACCGATAATCTTGCTTCCCGCAATAAAGAATTTTCAAACCCGCCAGTTTATCATCGACCACCCGGTGTATAAAGCCACTTGCAGTAGATCCAGCGTTAAAACCGCATTGATGCAAATGAGACAGCAAGAACGAGGTCGGATGGCAAACAACCGCAACCTTATCTCGCCAATAAAGACTATTCATTTCCACGTTGATGGCCGATCACGGCGTTATTTATCGCACCGCAAATAAGCATATTAATTAATATTCGGCTGGCGGGTTCGCCGGACGAGCCGAGTCCGGCCACTTTTAACGCGATTAACCCCGATCACGTTCGTTTTAATTTCCTCCCCGCGGAAAATCGCCGCGTTCCCCCGTGACTCTACATACATTCTGCAGAGACCAGTTCGTTAGAGGACCAAATTCGGGCTTGTTCCCCCCTCGCGACCACCACCCTCTTCGAACGAATCAACTGCCGGCGCTACCGGCGACCGATGCGACCGACTGTTCGTCCGTCGAGAGGGTGGACTTGTCCAGTCCGGCTAGCCCCGGGTGATACTCGCAGGCCTCGATACCGGCTGGTGGCCAGCTACTGCACGGTTCCCAGGACTAATGTTCCCTCAGGCGGGATGCTTTCGGTATCTCTGTACACCCCTCGCCTTGCTCTTCCTCGAGCCACCCTTCTCTCTCCTTCGGTCTCTTTCTCCTCCATGCCTCCGTCAGCCGCGTCATAATAAAGGGCCGATCTCGGAGATAACTGCGCGCAGCTCCTCGTAAAGCGCTTTACATACGCACTAAAAGAAACGTTAATCACGGGACCATCTGGCTGCCGGTGAACGACGACCTCTGCCGCAACTCGGCCCTCTCCACCGCTTTTACGTCGCATAATCAAGTCACCGGCAATAAAGCTGGTATTAACGTGTCATTCTCTTTTCGTTTCCGCCCCCTCTCCTACCTCCCACTCCCCCTTTCTCTCTCTCTCTCTCTCTCTCTCTCTCTCTCTGTCTCTCTGTCTCTCCCTCCCACCGCAGCCTCCTCCGCCCCTTTGCCGTGCCGAGCACCGTGATTCCGTCTCGAGGGCCGCACCCTTTGCCAGGAAGATTCTTTTTGTCGGAGGAACGTAATTGAACGGATTTGAAGGGGTATGGAATCGTGCGTACGTTTTTCAGGCAGGTATCTTTTTGTCACGGGGTCCTCAGGACGTTGCTAATTGGACGTAAAAATAGAATTTTTGAACCAGCTAGGTAATGGAGAGCCTCGTGGAAAAGGATTGTCGCTGTGCTTGGTAGACTGTGATGAAAGCGGTAAAAGAGTTCACGTATTGCATAGTTGCCGAAATATCTGTAAACGATTGTGACCGTTTCGTGCTGTCCGATCTCCTGTTCAAGCTGCGATTTTGAAGTCGATCATTTGAGATCAAATTGTACGCGTTTGCAGTTTACGAGCTCACGTTCTACAGTTTGCATAATTTTTCTTCGTTTTCCCTTTAATTTTTGTTTGCGTGATAATTATTAATAATGTACAAGAGGCGCACACGGAAATACTAAGAGCTGCAAAAATGAATAGATCAAATAGAAAACTGTAATGATATTAGAAGAATTTAAGGATATCGTTACATTGTTGTCACTTTCTTACGATTATTGAAACAAGACATACATTTTTCTCTAATTTATGTTCCACAAAATGTAATGTAAATGTAAATGTTCCAGTAATAAGAATGTACTTAAAGATACGATTTTGTGTAAGAGTTTGTGTAAGTCTCTTCGTTCCTATGTGAAGTGTTCGTTGGGTGCAGCCGCATGCTTGGCAAACAGTAATATTATATATGACACAATAAATCTGCATATATTACGACCTAAAGGTAAACGTACCCGTGACGATCAAATAAAGGAAAAACTCCGCGCCTGTTGCATATTTAACACTTCCCTTACTGGAATCCTATTAATAAAATTTCCAATCACTAAGCTGCATGCAAGGGAAACTCGATAATATTCTTTTAGATATCAGAGTCATAAACAAGCGATTTAAGAAATTATGGATGAAATTTCTGTCGCTTTTAAAGTATTATTTATAATAACTAACATAATCGTTAATCATTCATTAGATTACTTTTTACCTCATTATTATAAATAATCAATCACCATACTATAATCGTTAATCATTCATTAGATTACGTTTTACCCTATTACTATAAATTAATAATAATAACTGATCAATTATAATCGTTAATCACTATATTATCTTTTACCCAATTACTATAAATTAATAACAATCGATCAGTTACAATCGTTAATCATTCATCAGGTTACTTTTTGTCAAATTCTGATACTATTTCGTAACACTAAATCTACCCAGCTCTAAACGTGTTCCTTTCTAGCGACAAACAGCCAGCATTTATTTAGACCTTCCGCCATTTGTATTATAATGCATGCTAAGATTAAGAAAATTGAATCGCTTCCTATGGAAAGTCTTTATAATTTCAAAAACTTTAAAGCAAAAAAACGTGAAGGCGGTCAGTTCGATTTGTTCGACACGTTCAGCGTTAATGTCTCGTTCCCCGAGTGGAAGAAGCAAAAGGGCAGGCCCTAAAATGGTTAAAAATCGCTGGTACAAATCAGGCTTGCCGTTCCGGGGGAATGCGACGCAGTAATTTCGCCAAGATTCCCCGGCATCGATACTCCGGTTCTCGAGATAGCGTTGTTAGCCTCTTAGAGGAAACGCGCGAGAACGCACCGGTCACGTAATTCGCCGCGAGGGTGGCCCCCTGGAAACGGTGGGGTTTCTAGCCCGTAAATTTAGCCGCCGACTCTTTTGGCGATGGTCCAGCCGATGGTCCTGGAAGACGATTGTGGACCCTGGTCGGGGCTACCTGGTCGTCCACGAAGAAAAGTTGGTTCGGGCTAGCCGACCAGGACCAATATTTTTGACGATTAAGGGAAGAGGTGGGGCGGCCCGTCCGTTCAGGGGGGTAGGGGGAAATTGAATCGTACGGCTTCCCGTGTGTTCCTCCTCGAAGTCGTTTCCGCAGCCGTTGTCGTTGGCCCCTCTCCAGAAAATATAACCCACTAGCGGTGCACGACCCACCTCTTTTCCCTCGTTCTCAAGCTGGTCGCCATCTAGAGCCATTCGCGAAACGGCCGGACGAAGTGGCAGCCGATAAATATCGAAACACTTAGCCTCTGTTTTCATAGCGGGTGAATTTGAAGTTCGAGGCTCTGCTTCCTCCGCGATTCTCTTTCTCTCTCCTCTCTGTCTCTCTTCCACCGCGACGTCTCTCTTACCTCTTAATCTACCGGGTATTTTTCTTGGCCTCTCCCCGATCGCCTTCGGCCTTTCATCCGGTCGCAATACCCTCGAACTGTTTGCGAGGAGAATGCCGAGTGCCGGTGGAACGTGAAACGCTCCACGGAATGAACCTCCGCGAGCTGCTCCGCTAGAATCCCGTTGTGTTGTTTCGGCAGGAATTTTTGTTGATCCTCTTCGCGAATCACTGATGCCCCTCGTCCCTTTAAATCGCGATCTCCCAGCAATCTTTCCCAAATCTCGAATAGAACGTCGCTTTCGGAGGACACTTCTCATCTGATCCTTGCAATGCCTTGCAAGCTGTTCAAGGATTCTCCCTCGATTTCCTGACGTTCGATTTCAATGCTTCTGGAAGACGTTATCCAACTGGTGAGACTTCGCGAAATTATTTCATCCTTTGCGGACGAGGACTTATGAAGTATTGAGATTACTTTCCCTAAACAACTAGATTAAAAAGAACAATGGGTCTTGTTCTTTTCATATGTTCTTAACATGAATACGTAAACACCACGCCGTAAAGCTCAAGAATTTCGTAAAAGTATTTAGTTAACGAAATTGAAATTGAAAAGTTTAGTCGTATTACATCAATTACATTTTCAACGTTTTTATGTTATAGCTTAACGTACAAATTAATGGAGTAGATAATTTCGAACCTAAGCCAGGTATGGGTGCAGTCAACGACAAAGTAAGGATGAAAAAGACGTGAAAGAGGATCATTTTAAAAAATCAGTATGCAAAGGGTTCAGAATAATTGTAATCAAGCTCTAAAAGCAGTGTCAATTGCAACTTGTGGGGATTAGGTTCTGGGATGAGGAAAAGAAAAAGAGGAATAGGGAAGAAAAAGAAGGGGAAAATTTGTATAATAGCAGAATAGAATCTTTTTTCTAGAATCCCCTTACTAGAGGTGGGCGGCTACCCAACATTTCGGGTTCAGATCGGGTCGGGAATTTGTCTCGGGTTTAGGTCGAGTCCCGAAAGTTAGCGATACCCAGGTACCCAAAAACTTCTGCAAGAGGACCCCTTAAAACTAGTGGTGAGCGGATACCCGAAAATATTGAATACCCGACTTCGAAGTTGAGTCAAATAGTACACAATGTGTCTGTAACTTACTGACTCGTATTAAGTACTAGCTAACCTGATCTCGATGTCAGGTACCCGAAATTTTTGGGTACGAGCAAAATTTCCGAATCGACTCGAACCCGAAATGTCGGGTACCCGCTTACCCCTAGCATCTACTATACAGGCTACCCAGAAAGGTTGGGACCAAACCTTTTCTATCACTTGCTGAGGTAAAATAGATAGGTACATTAACTTGTGCTATATTGTGTTATATTAAATATATTGATGTTATATTATTGATTATATTGAATTATATTGATGTTATAAACTTGTGTTATATTGAAAAGACATGAGCTTTTAAAAATATTTATGCTTTATTATGGTAGTTATAAGAAATGTTCAAGTATTCTATCTGTATTGAAAATAATAGTAAATGAATGCTAAAGTGAATCCTCTATTTCTATCGTAATTTTGCAGATCAACGCTTATCTAATTTTTGAACATTTATATCTTTTCAACAAAGTATTATCAGACATAAAATTATAAGGACTTTTGTCATTTATTTGACATCAGTAACACATCGCATTAGTCTGGTCCCCATATTTAGTACCTAGATGTTCGAAATCATTATAACAAGTCCGATATGTCGTTCATTTACAAGAGGTTAATAAATAAAACGCAGGCAGTCGAAGAGTCTACTGAACAATTCGTATCCAGCCGGATTCGATCGAAAGTTCCGTTGGCGAGCGTCGAAGCAACACCCTTTCATCTGCTCGTGATTCCATAGCACCGGCGGTCGCAATTAATCGATTCGCCGTAATCGCCGCGTAAAAGATCGGAAATTGTTAACAAACCCCGGCCGCCGGTTTTCTATCCGGCGCGAGAATTTCGATACGGGCCGACGTAAACGAGGAAAGACACTCGAGAAATGGGGATAATTATGCGAGCGGCGGCTCGAGGGCATCTTTCTCGCGTCGCGGTATCGGGTTTATCTTTGTACGGGCGACTGAATAGAGCCGCGCGGGCACGGTGGATTTCAACCCGGCAGTATAACGGATACCCTATTATCCATTAACATATAAACGGGTCGACGACACTGCGGCCGAGCTTAGTTCTCCGTTCGAGGGCTGATCGATTTCGTCGGGAGCCGTTGCCCGCCTGCCTTCGTTTCTGTTCGCGAGCGCGATATTTCGAGCTCGCCGGCGACGTAACGTCGTTAAACGACCGGGATAATTGTCTGTCATGCGACGGGAAAATCACTCGAGTTAGAAACGTCGCGGATTTCGGAATGATTGAACGACACGCGACTGCTCGGGCAAGATTCTGAAGCGTCGGGACGAGGTCGACGACCACCACCTCGCGGATTCCCTCGGATAACCGCGACCTCTGATGAATCGCCAACGGTTCCGAAATAGTCGCAAACCACGGAATTTTATGGCAGATGTCTCGCGATCTGGACCCGCCAGTTCCGGAGACAGCCAGTTATCTCGCGGATAATTGCTCGAACGAATGCTAATGAACGATTTCCGGCGTTCCTGCTGTATTATTTCCAGATTCCTGTTCGTTGCATTTTCGAAATTAATTATCACCGTCAAAATCGTCGGGCCATCGACCGTCGGTTTAATGGATGACGTACACGTTAATCGTCATCGATCTCCACGGTCAAACCTTTTAAATTGGAGTGTTTCGTTGAGTGGTGGTTAGCTCTAATCTCGGTAATGGGTCTGCATGATTCAGAGATTCTCCTATTTGATCGTGAAGTCTCGTTTATGTATGTTCCTAAAAATCTGGTTTTAGCATGCAATGGTTATTAGTAGACCGCGGATTTTATGTATTTATAATGGAAATGGATAAACGAAGCAGCGAACACACGAGATGAATTTAAAGACTCTGTTGCATTACTTTTATCGTATTAGCATCGATAAAAGAGAAAATATCTTTTTCCCAAACTTCTGTTTCGCATAATCGATGAGAACAATTTTAGTTTCGCATAGAAATTCGTAGTCTAGTTATTACGGGTGAATATTGATTATCCGGAGCACCATTATCAGAATTCTCTATTGTCCAAATACGCTTCACGGGCAATTAGCAGAACCCATATGCAAAACGATCTACTGTACAAATCAGTGAAAATTAAAACTGACGCTGCAAGTAACTGTTCTATTATCCGTACATTAATGCCGTTTTACTCATCTCGGATAATCGAGGTTCCACTGTGTAAGAAAATCGCATTTTGACTCTCATTAACCGCGAAGAGGTGATTCGCTTCAACTAAAACCTGGTGAATGTATAACCTAATGGCCTTAACAGTATTATACAAAAAACTAACGCGCGTGTAAGCTGACTTTTCGTGTTAAGGATTAACTGAGTTCGGCGTTGTTCGTACACGTTCGCCACAACATGAGAAAATCCGGGTTTTCTGTTTCCTGCGTGCTCTACGTGATTTTGTTGCTGGAATTTTTCATGAAAACGCGGAAACAAGAGTTTACATTTTAAATAATTCCAGTATGGAATTATTTAAGATATTTTTACGAATCGTGAGAGATGCGACTGAAAACTGAATTATTCAGTTGGGAGGAATATTTTGAGATAAAGATTCGTAAGTGTATGAAGCTGCAAAATTGCGGCGTTTTGTAATTCAATTAGCAGACAGCGAAATGAAGATTAAACCTCCGCTAATGTCGAGCATGCTACGTCATATTCGATTTCGAACCGAATCCCTGACATGAATGTCAAAAAGTGATCGATCCGCCGTAGAATGGGCCGTCTGTGTTTGATCTTTTATAAATGCGGTTTGCTTGCTTGTGATTGATCGTGCGCTGTGTGTAAGCGATAGTTGATGAATTCTGCTTTTGTGTCAGATTGCGGTTGTTACATACGTTCTTCCACTACTGGAGCGGGAGATTATTGTTAAAAAAAAAACCCTATTGTGTAGCACCGTATTGCGGATGCTGGAGAACGGTATTGATTTACAGACGAAAGTTTGCCCTTTCGATGGGTCTAGGGAATGCGCTGTTCGGATATTCCGGCATCGAAACGAGCCGTTGTAAAACAATTTGATTGGTCGAACCGTCCGCAAGATTGCACGTTTTCACTGAACAAAGTGATAATGTATTAGTTTTATGCGTACAATTATACCGAAAAAACTGTGTTGATAATCGATTTTTTAAGACATCTCGCATTTCTACAATTGTTGCTAAAATAGATGGATGCAAAAGTTAAAATATTAGATTCATTTCCTTATCATTTCAAAATAACAATCGAGCACATAATCGTAATTAAATTTTGCTGCGGGCTTAACTTTGTGTGCCCCGAATTATATGCAGGACACTGTCGGACAATTAATATTTCAATAGTTATCGATAATTATCGACTCCTAAACGAGCCGGTGATGCATTTAAATTATAATAATTTGCTCTACCCCCATAAATGATAATAATAATCTTGCTTGAAAGACTTTGTGAAGTGCGCACTGAAACTCCTCGGTTAATTATTTGAAGTTTAAAATCAGGAGATATATAAAAACGTATTTCTTTCTTTCAGAACTCAATGGATTGAAAATAACGTAAAAATATTTTTGCATCCTTCTAATATCTCCACCGCTCTGTATCTCGCTTATCAATTTTTACCGTAAATGATAATCTCTGCCATATTGAAAATAAAATATTTTGATCGAGTTCAATATCCTAGCAACAAATTTCTATATTCGGCATCCAGAAAATTCACCATTTTTTCGCTGTTGAGCACCGGATCAGGGATCACAGGGCAGCGGATCGTCAAACTGCTCATCATTCGCAGTCACGTGCCGTGATTTGTATCGTAACGTGCGATAGAAAAGGGTTGCGGCGTGGAAGGGAAAGGAAAAGGGCAGAGAGTCCGGCCGTTTCCTGTGGCGCATAAAGCCGTTCTAACGAGGACCTCGATTTATCGAACACGCGGCAGCCAGTTACCTCTTTCCGGCCGCTGTCATTACGCGGCATTATGCGGTTTGCCCGTTTGAAGTGTTAATCAACCGACCGCCGCATTCCTAACCGCGTAAACGAACTCTAAATAGCCCGAAACGTAAACAGCGTGTCACAGCGAAAAAGGGCTGCTTTTCTGCACCCCAGGTCCCCTGTTTCGCCGCTTGTTTCTCTTTTTCATCTCTCCACCCTTCCCTTTCGCTCTCTCTCTCTTTCTCTCTCTCTCTCCGTCCCTCTTCCTCCCTCCTTTCTCTATTCGCCGGCGTCCGCGTTCCCTTCGTATCCAGCAGGGCCGCTTTGTATTCGATATCGCGACAACCCTTTGCCGAGCAAGTAAAGCGCGACGAAACGAACTTAGACATCGTGAAAGGAATCAAAGTCCGCGCTTTGTGCGCGACTCCTCTGAAAATTCACGACCTCACCAGCTACGTCTAACATTGTTGTCGGACAAAAGAAAAGCGCGGCGGCCGGCCGGGTCTCGCGCGGTCCCGCCACCATTTTTCCACGCTTTCCCGTTGTCCCGTTAATTAAATCGACTCGAAGGACGAGTGCGTTAACAGCCGCCCGGAGAGATCAAAGCTCGGCCCATACATATATCTTTCCGTGGACATCGAGGACGAGGGAGAACGGCGCCGGGGCGGCTGGTACAGCGACGCCGAGAGAGGGCTGATGGGAAAAAAAGGAGTAACATCGAGGCGTGAACGAGGCGAGCCGCAACCCGACCGACCTCGTGCACCCGCGGCACCGTAATGCAACCCGGTAATTACGTTATTCGCAGCTGATTGGCTCGCAGCCGCCGCCGCCACCGCCGCCGACGCACCGCGCCGCGATCGCGTTAACGCGATTATCAAGGAATCGATCATGTATTCCGTCCAGTTCGGTTCGATCCAGCCCGGCCCGGCCCGTCCGCATTCACAACTTTCCCCTTCTCGGGCCCGGCCCGCTTCTCTCCTCTGTCTTTACCTTCCGGCTCCGAGCCGCCGAAAAGTTTTCTTTGATTGGACGACGGACGCAATTAAAGCGGCACGAGGAACACGCGAGCAAAGTTCCGAGACTAGTCCGGGACGAGGATAACCGGTGTCCCTTGCTAATGAGCCAGCGAGACAGCCGGTTACTTCCTGTCCGGTGAAAAGAACGATACAGGCTTCTTTTTTGGCCGAGCGGGGGTGGGCCAGCCTCGATGTTTACGCGACGTGATGCGCCGGAATTATGAGGGAAAGTTTCCGCGTTGGAGGATCCTTGAATGGAGGCCGGCAGGTCTGCTGGACTGGGATTAGGATTTCGGTTCCCGGTTCGTTTCGACTAATTGGACCGTGGGGTGGGCGGGCTTCGAGCATTGATCCGGCTTTCGCTGTTTTCGTGATCGAATGGATTTTTTTGGAACTAATCGTATTTTGAGGATATGTATTGTAGAATATGGTAACTCTCGAATAATTTGGATATTTGACTATTTGTAACAGTCGTTGCTGGATTAATCGAGTCGTTACGTGACTTTTTCTTTTGCATACTTTTTAACACTCTTCGGTGAAATTAAATCAATGCTCTTATTGGATTTCATGCGAGCAACTAACTAAACCGCAGATGTTACGCATTCATAGTAGAAACGAATAGGTGAAGTACGGAACAGTGGCACATTTAAGAAATTTGCAGATACTAATACATCAGTTTTAACTTACTTATGCTATTTAGAAATGAATCAGACATTTACTTAATTCTGCAATTAATCCTTTCAATGTCTTTACACGGTTTTATAAGCATTGAACGCCCTAAACGGTGGTATTCATGAAAAATTTGAGTTACCATGATTGTTTAAGTGCAACGTATTTTAGGCATTTTACGGCGCCGAACTCGGGTCCTGAACCACCCCATAGAGACCAGGCCGGCTCATAAATCCGTTGAAGGGTGGGTCGTGTTGTAACAGAGTGTCAAGTGACTTTCGTCTACATTAAGCGGAGCAGTTCTTCCTCAGCCGTCTTTGCATGTCTAGGGATTTTCTAACAGTTTTTACGGTTTCCTTTCTCTACCATTCTCTCTACTAAATATGGCCCACCACCAACCCTTATTTTCTGCTCCTATTTTTGTTCTCTTATCTTTTTTCTTAATCATCATATCGTATACACCGTTGCACTATATGAGTCGCCAAAGTTTAAATATATTTTATTATTGTTAATATTACATCCAGTGTACAGTCTGTCACAAAATCGTCAATATTCAACCATCGAATAATATTTGAAATAATCGCAGCCGAAGTGACGGATCTGGGAGAGACTCAAAATTAACTGTCTTTCCACCCACGCACGTAAAATGATCTTTATAATATTTATAATATGAATATAATTTAAGCACAAGTATTATAATTTCAATGGTATCCGTACAATACTAATGCAATGTAAAGTAATCAGAAGAATATACAAAATATACAAAAATATACAAACTATATTTTATGTATAAATCCACAACCTAGTTACGATAATCTGACAAGTAATACAGATCGAAAGTACATGCTGCAAAAATTACAGAATTTACAAAAATGTAAATTTAAAGTACTACCAAGGCCAGGTCTGACCTTAAGACATCAACGAAGAAGGAAGAGAAACTAAGGGTGTTGACTTTTGTTTGATATTATCTATATTTATTATTGTTGATCTTTGCTAATTATTATATTGTCATTTATTAAGCTATTATGACTTACGTTCTCACTTTTTTCTCTTCTTTGTTGACTTCTGAAAGTCAAGCCAGGATTCGATAGCATTTTCAATGTACATTTTTGTAACCTTTCCCTAGCATATTCTTTCGATCTATTTATATAAATCTATACGTTTTTGTCATCGGTTAAATATCGTTCCTTGTGAGAATCGACTACGATAACCGTTTCCATTACCCTTCGAATCTCATTCGCAACTTCATGCGCCCGATAGAAAATAAAATGAAATGCTTCCTATGGTCTAATTGCAAACAAGCTACCACCGACAGCTACAAACTGCAAACAAACTTCGGAGCCGGGGACCGGTAGCGCGGTCATAGTGAAGTTTCCTGAAAAGGGGGACCGGTTTTCGATAACCGGATAGATAGTCCCTCGGCCGGGCTCACATGCGGCCTTGTTGGCCGTTAAAGTAAATGAGCGAGTCCCCATCCTAAGAACGTCCCCGAGGCCCGCCTCGAAAGCACTCACATTGATTTGTTCGCAACTCCTGGTTTATAGCCTCACCGTTCCCTAGGACATCGACCACTCCCGTATCAGTCCCGATAAAAAGCCTAGCCACCCTCCGAGCTTGTCCCTGCTGCTCCTGGCCGTTAATTCAAATCGTTCAATCGTTCTGAAAAGGATCGTTCGCATCGAGCCGCGTCAATCTTCGCGTAACGAGGTTACACGGGAAACGAAGAGTCGGGATTACTGCGACGTTTGAAACAGTCGCGGGAGAAAAGAAGAAAGGAGGAGAATTTAGGGCGGCGGAGGGCGAGCTGCGATTTTCGCAGGGTGCTGTTCGACGTCGTCGCAGCCGGCCGAAATTGATTCCGCCGGCGCGGCGCGTCTGAATCGAACAAGATCGTTTCCTTTTAAAGATATCCGCGCGAGAGAATCTCACGGTTTTATTTCGAGTTCGGATTTTACAGGAACTATTTCGGACGTTGATGCTGGCCGGGGTAATGGGATTGGGATCGTCTGCTTTCCAAGTGGCTACGGCCGAGATGCGCCATCAGCCGGTTGGTTACAAGCAGGAATTACATTGATTAGATAACCAGAAACGTCTCGACAAAGCAATCTGTACCGGCGTTAATTAGTCATCCGAGACGGTCCAAGGCAATGAATGATTTAGTAGACCGGTCGCGCCTCACAAAGAGGTTTCCCGTGTTTCCAGCCCTGGTTATGCATATTGCAGGGACGTGTCCGTCATTCAAAATCCCCCCACCGTTGGCCCGTTTCCCTTTTTAGCATGACATCAACGGGACGATAAAGGACTTTCCTCGGCGCGATGACTTCTGACGCTCACAGACATATCGAAACTCACCTTTTTTCCACTCTGGAAGTCGTTGATCGAGTTTCCATAATTTCGATCAGAGTTGGGCAAAATTTTATTCGAGCGACGAATAAAAGATAAGGACCAACGAATAAAATTTTATTCGGATATGAATTCATTCGAATAAGAATTTATTCGTACAGGAATTAATACGAGAAATTTGACTGTAATATTCGACTAAAAGAAATTTGCTATGGAATAAATTCCTTTAGGACTCACGTGACAATTTGTATAAATTGGAAGGCGCTTTTGGTATATCTTGTTATTCGCATGTTCTCAGTCTAAAGTAAAATTTTTGCAAATTTATATTTTGACCTTAACAATTTCAAATAAAACGGAGTTAAGATCATTTTCATGTCTACATGATCTTTATTCGAAATAAAAATGTTCAGTAATCGTGTAAAACAAGAGTCAACTAAAAATGTGTTTCTTTTTTCATTGGAAATAGCCCAACAATATCCTTGAATTGTTCCAATGTTTCCACCATTTTGTATTTCTCTTATCAATGTTTGCAATAGATGCAGAAAAGCCGCAGTCTGGTAATGAAACGCGCAAAGGAATTCCGTAAGAGGTCTGCTATCGTCAGAAGACACTTTGTATAGAGTGAAAATAGCGGATACTACGAGGCTGAAAGAAAAGATGGTCGAGCCAGTGGCTTTCCGAGTCTCGGAGACCGAGAAAGCGAATTCACTTTCGAGTGACACGTTTCCATAGTCTTGAGAGCCGAGTGGCTCGACTATAGGCCGGCTCTTTCCGTCGTCGTTTCACTTTCTCTCGAAGTGCAATTCCCCGGCCGGCTGGCTGCTCCCGTCCCGCGCCCGTACCATCGCCACCCAAGCAGTACTAACAGCATTATGCAAATGAGATGGTTCCGCCAGCACGAAAACGTTGGAACCCCATTCAAGATACTTCCCCATCCGTCGCAAAAACCGAGGTTTCGCTTCAGCCCGAGTGTATCCTGATAAAGTCCCGCAGACAAGGGAGAAAGGAGAGCCAACCCTTCCCCTCCCAGCCACGCCACGTCCTCCTCACTCTTCTTGCTCTCCGCCGGGACTATTTGCGATGTTTCGATTTTTCAAACAGTCCTGGAGAAAATAGCGAGCGTCCGGATCGACGCTGTGTGCGCTACCTGAAAAAGTACTCCGAGCTAACCCCACGGGCTTTCTTTTGTCAAGAGCTTCGGGAATGGCGATCGCCGCTCCTTTCAGAAGCAAACTCAAGGACGTTTGTCTCTGACTTTGACTCTGTTAATAAACGCGCCGGCGATCTTGCGGTGTCGCCGGTAATGGAACACGAGGGTGCGAACGCGGTATGCGACGCGTCTGCATCGGGATCGATAACCACGTCCGTTGTTAATTTATTGCGAAACATATTGGCGGCGATATACATGCGACTTCTCGGTTCTCGTTAAGACGCCTCGTATATTTTGGTGGTCGAAGTTATCTGCCGAAATTATCTTTTCACTCGATTGTGTTGAAATACAGCACGATGCATAGCTTGGCGCGGTTAGGTTCTCTCGATCGTGGTCAAAAGGATCGGTCAAGGGTACTGAGTCAACAAAATTCTCATTTACCTTTTAACCCTTACAAGGCGGTGGCCGTGTCAATTAAAACCTAGAGTATTTAAATCGTTCACTTATGTACTCAATTATTGACAATTAAATAAAATAAATTGTTGTTACATTAGGAAGAACGGAAATGCTAACAAGTGTGCAAGAAACATTTTAAAAGATATGGTTTAAAAAATAGTTGAATAAAGCTCAGATTTGTTATTAAGATCATCAATGGCACAGGTATAACTTTTTTAAAAAGTTGAGGAAATACAATTTCTTAATTTTTTCATAATTGCAACCGATTTCAATTTTTGAAAGCAACTTTTTAGCTAATGTCTAGTGATCCCCATGTTTTACAAAAATTTAGATCGCTTGGCCCCATTGTAAAAAGTTATTCCGTTTTAAAAGGTATATGGAAGCTTTTTTGACCCTCTGTATATCTAGAGTGTATGATGAAGTATTTGAGTAGAGTACTCAGCCAATGCGTGTGAAGCCGTAACCATTTTAGCGTCACATACTAGTGTATAAATACGAATCGATGTTCTACAATCATTATTACGTAAAAGAAAACTTCCAGCCCTTTGGTAGCGTGTATACTCCTACACGCTGCAATTAAACATCCAATATCCTCCATTCAGTCAATTGCCTGTTTAAAATCACATTTGAAGACTCTACATATACTCTCGACAAACCAGAATTACGAAAATGGCTAAATAAGAGGGACTAACAATTTTTCGCAATACTACCCTATTTATTATTCGATCACTTAGTTGATTAAGACCTCCGTAATAACAGAGTGCACTTTTATCAACGTCATCTTCAGTAGACGTTCTCTGACGAACGTATTAGCAGCAAGGGACTTCTTCTCCCGTAAAATAGTGACGTCGGCCAAATATCCAAGTTCCAAACAAAGCAATATCGAATTGAATTAGCGACAGTGCTAATACTTCGAGCAACCTTGTTCTGCGCAGCTTTCTTTTCCCGATACATTTCCGGAACTTTCCGAGTGCCGCGCAGCGCCGGTTGAAAGCTGCCGAGGACACAGATCGGAAAAGATTTCGCAGGAAAGCGAGGGTGGTCTGCGTTTGACAGTCCACCGGTGGACAACGGAAGTACGCGAATTGAAAGCGACCGATGAAAGAGGTCTCGGCAGTCGCATCGCGGGACTGTAGTTCGTCGGAGGAGCTGCGAACTTTTATAGACGTTCGCGAATCGGTCCAACGAAGACTTCTGATGATCATTGGTAACTCTACGACATCCATTTGCGCTAATCTTTGGAAAAGCTCCTCTCGCGTTCCAATTCGAGAGCTACAATCGGTAGAGGTTTGTTACGATTACACTGTGGACCTCTATGCAAGATAAAAATTAACTGAGTCAATTGTAAGAAATGTAAAATACATGGAAATGTCTTTTCACTTTTAACAATTCTAATATGTTGAAAATAATGTAATAATGTCCTTATATTCTTCTATTGTCTCTTTAGTTTTGTATTTGACCTATTCATTTTTATCATAAATGCATGAAATCCGTAATTTGATTGTGATCGCGTTGAAATTTGTTGCAAGAATCGTTAGATTGTGAGTTATTAATTGCAAATTTCTGAAACGTAGGCTTTTAGTTTTGGATCATGTGGGTTAGACATTCACGGTGCAGTTAATGAGTCTTTGGTCATGTGACGCCGGTTAACGAGGCAGCATTGTGACCGGCGCATGAATAAGAAACGCGGGGATCGTTACAGGAAGTCAAGAATTCGAGAACGTTGGGGGAAACAATAAAATCATCGTTATGGAAGCCGTCTGGACTTGAAAATTAGACTGGTCGCCAGGCTATAATAATCTACTGTTCTTTCAAAGTTGCTTAACTATCATGACTGAAATGTGTGACGTACTCACTGCGAAATATGAATCTTTGAAAACCGGATTTTCAAAAATAATCTTTTACCTGACTCTGTTACAGAGATTGTAAAATTGATTGATTTTTTTTCTGGCTCT